>BQMB01000253.1:0-175655 GCA_027943415.1 Closterium sp. NIES-67
CCACTTACGCACCAGACGAAGAAGAACTACCGCCGCCGCGCTCACAAGGACTTCAGGTCAACCCGACATACGCTGCGGTCGCCAACGCCGAACCCACCGGGCGAAACACCCGATTCTTGGTTAGTTGCTGCGGTCAACACATGTGTTCTTCCAGGCACTTCGTGCAACGAGAGCGACGCCTCAACCGCGACGTCATCATCACCTTCGCCAACAACGAGAATCTGAAAACAAACAGACAAGGAGTGGTTCAGTTACAGTCCATGGAAACAAATGTCATCCTGCAACTCAACAAGGTTCTGATCGTCGACAATCTGGGATACAATCTGCCAAGCGTCAGCCAGCTAATGGCAAAAGGGATTCATCTGGAGTGCGACTCGGACTCCAACGAGTTTCGCCTTTACCACGGGAAGGGCGGCCTCTTCATCGGTCGTGCTCTCCTGAAGTCCGGCGTCTTCGTGTTGGACTTCGTCCCCGCCCGCGGTACTGCGACAGCGATGGCATCGTGTCGTTCGCCGCCTGGACACACCCGCCGGATCTCGACCCCGACTTCACCCCAGATGGATTCTGGCACTCCAACACCATACCTGCAGCAGAGAGAACACGAGCGTTAGCAGTCATCAGACAAGAAAGACAAGTACCAGCAAGCGTCCCTTCCCAACCATCACCTGCAGTAGCAGCAGCAGGACCCAGCCGAGTACCACCACCAGCAATCCGAGGACCACCAACCGAAGCAGATCAACTTATGCCCATCACACGAGAAGTCTGCCGAAGTCCCACCACGGTCGTCGCGTTCTTCTCCAACACCGACATGTACCAACGCTCGCCCGGCCATCGCGCTTCCGACGACATCTGGCACCAACGCCTTGGGCATCCTGCAAACAGCACGATACTCCAAACCATCCAAGCCGAGTTGTTACAACGAAACGCTCTTCTTACAACGAGCGGCCAAGAACTTCGAAGACCTCGCGCACGGTGCTTCACGTGCCCCGAAGCAGATCTTCCCCATCAACCTTTCCCATCACATCACAATCCAAGTGCACCTGCATATGCACCGATGGAAAAAGTTTACAGCGACATCTTGAACATGCCACGCGACGACACTGAAGCCGACTTCAACTATGTAATCACGTTCATCGATGCAGCAACAAGATATGTTTGGCACTACAATCTCAAGACGAGAGACCAAGCCTTCGAAGCCTTCAAGACGTGGCTCCCCATCGCTGAACGAGAATCAGGAACCAAGCTCAAAAGCTTCCAGTCAGACGGCGCACTGGAATACCAGTCACAACGCTTCAGGACCTACTTGGCGGAAAGAGGAATCAGACGCCTGGTGTCTCTGCCCTACGCTCACCAGCAGCAGGGGGTCGCAGAAAGAATGAACCGGACCTTGCAGACGATGATACGAAAGCTGCTCCTGGGATGAGACTGCCCAACACACTGTGGCCAGACGCGATGACACATGCAGTCCACCTGCACAATTTGTTGTCCTCGTCCTCGCTTCCCAACAACACATCACCGCACCTGCTATGGACAAGAAAGAAGGGCAGCACAAAATTACTTCGAGTTTTTGGCTGCATGGTACAGTACAGACCCCACACAGCCCGAGCAGGACGCTTCACTCAACGAGCACGGTGGGGACTACATCTCGGCATCACCAAACATTTTCAAGCATGGAAAATCCTCGACATACAAGACAAAAATACGGTGGCATCACGTGATGTTATCTTCTACGAGCGACTGACGCTGCAGCATTACCTGGACAACATTGCCAACACAGACGACCCCACCGACGGCCTCGCGGGCCTTCGCTCCTTCGCCGACCGTGCTGCCGAGGCTGACGCAGCAGAAGAAGACGTACCTGGAGCCTCGGAAGCTGCCGGACCACTCCCTTTCTGTTCCGTACCTGTTCCACTCGACGAAGACAATCCTCTCGATAGCAACAACCTCGACACCCTCTATCACTTCGCTGACCAAGGTTACGTTACACCTCACCCGGTCGACACGAATATCTCAGAACGCATCGGCCCAAACTTCTTACCTGATCCAGAAGATGGTGACGAAGCAGCCTATTCCAGGAATGACAAATCCCCTCGACACACACCCACGGGACTGCAAATCCTCGGCTTATGGGTCTCCGTCCAGCACCCGCCGCCGCCATCTCCGTGCGAGCCTACAACTCTGTCGCAGGCTCTGGGGGGGGAACATAAGGCGAAATAGAAGGAGGCAATGGAAAAGGAACTAAAAGCTCAGCAAGACCGAAATACATGGAAGCTGGTAACTGCAACGAACATCAACGGGAAGAATGTTCTCTCGGGAAAGTGGGTATACTGCATCAAGACCAACGCGGACGGCTCCATCGAACGATTCAAAGCTCGCTGGGTCGTACGAGGATTCGACCAACGATACGGAACCGATTACACAGAAACATTCGCCCCGGTTTCCCGTCACACCTCCTTACGCATTTTACTCGCCGTCGCGGCCACGAAGACACTACCACTACGCCTGATCGACGTCGCAAATGCCTTCCTGTACGCACCTGTGGACGCCGAGATCTTCGTCGAGCAGCCTCACGGATTCATCGACAACCCCACAAAAGTATGCCAGCTGCTAAAATCCCTTTACGGGATCAAGCAAGCCCCGCGGCTTTGGCAGCAGCATCTTCACAGTCGCCTCGCCAAAATCGGATTCCTACAGCTGCCGCATGACCAAGGCATGTACCGACTGCAAAAGGAAAGGGAATTCATCCTACTCATCGTCTACGTCAACGACCTGCTCTACATCGGCTCCACTACTGACATCACCACGTGGTTCGAAGGGGAGCTGAAAAGGGACTTGACACTCACGGTGTCAGACACCGTGACCCAGTACCTGGGTCTGAACGTCGTCGAAGACAACTCGGCGTTCTACTTATATGCTGGAAAATATGCAGGCGTTGTCGCAAAGAAGTTCGAACTAACACCAACTACAACAACGACTCCCTACCGCTACGGGAACAACAACGACACCTCCGCAAAACTCCCCGCGAAGCAAATCCAGGAGTATCAGCAGAAACTCGGCTGCCTACTATTCGCAGCAGTAACATGCCGACCTGATCTATCCTACAGCGCGAGCCAACTGGCGACGCATCTGAAGAAGCCGGAACAAGAAGATCTCGAAGAACTAAACCGGGCACTACTCTACTTCGTCTCTACGCCGACGACCGGACTTACCTACAGCAAAGTAACAACACCGTCCGTACAACTACTCGGATACATCGACGCCGACCACGCGGGAGACAGGGAAAATCGACGATCGAGAACGGGCTACATCTACCGACTAGAACCTATCGGGACTATCTCCTGGCTATCGAGTAAACAGGAACTAATCGCACTATCCTCGGCTGAAGCAGAATATATCGCCCTCTGCACCGCGACCAAGGAAGGACTTTACCTGCGAGAGTTACTCGAGGAAGCAAAGATCGCGACCCTACCTGTCTTCTCACTCCTCTGCGACAACCAATACGCGATCAAAATCGCGAACAAGGACGGCTTCGCCAACCGAACCAAGCACATCGCCCTGCGGTACTTCTTCGTCAAGGATGAAATCGCAAAGGGGAGACTTCAACTCAGTTACTGCCCTACGATAGAAATGGCCGCAGACTACCTGACGAAGAAACTGGCGAAGACGAAGTTCGATCACTGCATGCTGCTGACCGGGCAGACAAACGTCACCGGATCTAAACATGTCAGCACTCCAGAAACGAAGGGGAGTGTTGGAAATACCTCAAGGACTTAAGCGTTTCTGAAGTGTAACACCACACTCGAGGAAGATCGTAACGGGTACGCGAGTCAACGGAGGTTACACGAGGGGATGGACAAAGAACACGAAGGGTCGCAATCGGAGGCTGCGACTGACCGTTACAACTGCAAGAATGGTAACCGAAGCGACAATCGAGTCGCTATGCGACTCGATAAACCACCCTTCAGCTGGATTCTACAATTTTTCTCAGCCCAACATACACAAACAAGATACTCGGGATGCAAGGGACTTCAGGAGAATAACCGGCAACAGGGGCGGTGCCCAAGGCCCAAGGGTGTGCAGGGAGGTCGGTTACGGTACCACACAATAAATAGGTTACAAATTGATAACTGTCACGGGCTGAGCTTCGTGGGACACAATCACCACGTGGATGCGTATGGGGGATAAGGGGTAAGCGGTCGCAGTGCCACACCGACCTGTGCAATTGCACCACGAAACATGGTTGGGCGGGAGGGTGTAAGGAATCTGCAACACTTTAGGGCGTGTCTGAGAGGCGGATGCAGGTCAAAAGATGGTGAGGGAGGAGAAGTTGTGAGAAGAGGGGGGGGTTACAAGAGTGGCAGGTGGGGTGAGGCCTAGGAGGTGACCGAAAGGGCCAGTGGGGGAACCCAGCACGCACACCCATCAGCGACACCTTCCAACGTAAACAAGGAGGCCACACCCACCAGCCCCACGAATCAGTTGCACCCCCTGAGCAGCGGGCAGCAGCCGCGCCGACAAGCCCACCCCCTCCGTCAGCAAAAGGCAACACCTATCAAGCATGCCAAATACGGTTGCATATGTCAGGCATGCCAAACAGCCATAGCTACCAGGCATGCCAAGCAGTGGGACCGCTCTGCCATGCCAAACCACCACGCCTATCAGGCATGCCAAGCAGCT
The DNA here is from genome assembly GCA_027943415.1 of Closterium sp. NIES-67. Taxonomy (NCBI): domain Eukaryota; kingdom Viridiplantae; phylum Streptophyta; class Zygnematophyceae; order Desmidiales; family Closteriaceae; genus Closterium; species Closterium sp. NIES-67. The sequence continues at coordinate 4,678 of BQMB01000253.1, forward strand.
GCCCATGTCAGGCATGCCATGCAGCTGCACACGTCAGGCATGCGAAGCAGTTGCATATGTCAGGCATGCCAAGTAGCTGCACATGTCAGGCATGCCAAGCAGCTGCACATGTCGGGCATGCAAGGCAGTTGCATATGTCAGGCATGCCAAGCAGCTGCACATGTGGGCATGCCAAGCAGTTGCATATGCAGGCATGCCAAGCAGCTGCACATGTCAGCTGCAGCATGATTGTCAGGCATGCGATGCCATGCAGCTGCATGAAAATGTCAGGCATGCCAAGCAGTTGCATATGTCAGGCATGCCAAGTAGCTGCACATGTCAGGCATGCCAAGAAGTTGCACATGTCAGGCATGCCAAGTAGCTGCACATGTCAGGCATGCCAAGCAGTTGCATATGTCAGGCATGCCAAGCAGCTGCACATGTCGGGCTTGCCAAGCAGTTGCATATGTCAGGCATGCCAAGCAGCTGCACATGTCAGGCATGCCATGCAACTGCACATGTCAGGCATGCCAAGCAGTTGCATATGTCAGGCATGCCAAGTAGCTGCACATGTCAGGCATGCCAAGCAGTTGCATATGTCAGGCATGCCAAGCAGCTGCACATGTCGGGCATGCCAAGAAGTTGCATATGTAAGGCATGCCAAGCAGCTGCACATGACAGGCATGCCAAGCATAGGCACATGTCAGGCATGCCAAGCAGCTGAACATGTCAGGCATGCCATGCAGCTGCACATGTCAGGCATGCCAAGCAGTTGCATATGTCAGGCATGCCAAGTAGCTGCACATGTCAGGCAGGCCATACAGAGAAAATGCGCTGCACATGTCAGGCGTGCCAAACAGCCGCACCTATAAGGCATGTTGAACAGCCACACATATCAGGCATGCCAAGCAGCCACACCTCCCAGCCATGCCAAATTGCCTCACCTCTCAGCCATGCCAAACAGCCACACCTATTGGGCTTGCTGCAGAAACGGCAGGGAGGTGCAGTGCGTGTGTGCTTGCTGCAGAAATGGCAGGGAGGTGCAGTGCGTGTGTGCTTGCTGCAGCAAAGACCGGGAGGTGCGGTGCGTGTGTGCTTGCTGCAGGGACAGCAGGGAGATGCAGTGCGTGTGTGCTTGCTGCAGCAAAGGAGGTGCAGTGCGTGTGTGCTTGCTGCAGGGACCGCAGGGAGGTGCAGTGCGTGTGTGCTTGCTGCAGCAAAGGCCGGGAGGTGCAGTGCATGTGTGCTTGCTGCAGGGACGGCAGGGAGGTGCAGTGCGTGTGTGCTCGCTGCAGACAAGCCAGTGAGGTGCTGCACGTGTGCGCTCGCTGCAGACAAGGCAGTAAGGTGCCGCGCGTGTGTGCTTTTAGCAGCCAACGTAGTGAGAGGTGGCGCGTGTGTGCTTGGTGTATCCAAGGCTGCGAGTTGCGGCGTGTGTGTGCTTTGAGCAGCCAAGGCTGCGAGGTGTGGCCCAAGTGGCTTGAAGCAGCCTAGGCTGCGAGGTGCGGCGCGTGTGTGCATTGAGCAGCCAAGGCTGCGAGGTGCGGCCCGCGCGGATACGAGCAGCCAAGGCTGCGAGGTGCGGCGCGGTGGAGCCTTGAGCAGCCAAGGCTGCGAGGTGCGGCGCGTGGGTGCCTTGAGCAGCCAAGGCTGCGAGGTGCGGCGCGTGTGTGCTTTGAGCAGCCAAGGCTGCGAGGTGCAGCGTGTGTGTGCTTGCTGCAGCCAAGGCAGGGAGGTGCAGCGCGTGTGTGCTCGCTGCAGACAAGGCAGTGAGGTGCTACGCATGTGTGCTCGCTGCAGACAAGGCAGTACGGTGCTGCGTGTGTGTGCTTTGAGCAGCCAAGGTAGTGAGAGGTGGCGCGTGTGTGCTTGGTGCAGCTAAGGCTGCGAGGTGCGGCACATGTGTGCTTTAAGCATCCAAGGCTGCGAGGTGCGGCGCGTGTGTGCTTTGAGCAGCCAAGGCTGCGAGGTGCGGCGCAAGCGGCTTGAAGCAGCCTAGGCTGCGAGGTGCGGCGGGTGTGTGCATTGAGCAGCCAAGGCTGCGAGGTGCGGCCCACGCGGCTTTGAGCAGCCAAGGCTGCGAGGTGCGGTGCGTGTGTGCCTTGTGCAGCCAAGGCTGCGAGGTGCGGCGCGTGTGTGCTTTGAGCAGCCAAGGTTGCGAGGTGCAGCGCGTGTGTGCTTTGAGCAGCCAAGGCAGGGAGGTGCAGCGTGTGTGTGCTTGCTGCAGCCAAGGCAGGGAGGTGCAGCGCGTGTGTGCTCGCTGCAGACAAGGCAGTGAGGTGCTGCGCGTGTGTGCTCGCTGCAGACAAGGCAGTACGGTGCTGCGTGTGTGTGCTTTGAGCAGCCAAGGTAGTGAGAGGTGGCGCGTGTGTGCTTGGTGCAGCCAAGGCTGCGAGGTGCGGCGCATGTGTGCTTTAAGCATCTAAGGCTGCGAGGTGCGGCGCGTGTGTGCTTCGAGCAGCCAAGGCTGCGAGGTGCAGCGCGTGTGTGCTTTGAGCAGCCAAGGCTGAGAGGTGAGGCACGTGTGTGCTTTGAGCAGCCATGGCTGCGAGGTGCAGCGCGTGTGTGCTTTGAGAAGCCAAGGCTGCGAGGTGCGGCGCATGTGTGCTTTGAGCAGCGCTAGTTGCGAGGTGTGGCGCGTGTGTGCTTTGAGCAGCCAAGGCTGCGAGGTGCGGTGCGTGTGTGCTTTGAGCAGCCGAGGCAGTGAGGTGCGGTGCGTGTGTGCTTTGAGCAGCCAAGGCTACGAAGTGCGGCGCGTGTGTGCTTGCTGCAGACAAGGCAGTGAGGTGCGTGCATGCAGCAGGAGGGTATGTGGTGCAGTGCCTCAGAGTGTGGTGCAGCGGGAGGGAGTGTGGTTCAGCAGGAGCCTGTGCAGTGCAGCGTAACGTCCCTCAGCGCAGCGGATGGACCCGTGATGCGACGTGAGGGAGCATGCCACTCGAGCGTTTCATGGGGGTGCGGTTCCCCGGGCGAGAGTGGGGGGCTTCCCGCTTGGGAGTGAGGTGCAGCGGGGCCGTCGGTGGTTCAGCAGGAGGGCGGGGCACCCTGTGTTGGGGACTGTGGTACAGAGAGCTTGTGGGCGGTGCAGCGGGCTAGGGTGCAGGGCAGCGCGTGAGAGTGGGGTGCAGCAAGTACGAGAGTGGTGCGGCCCTTCAGAAAGCGGGGCAATGAGAGGTAATGCTGTGCAGACAGCGGGGATGTGGCGCAGCAGAACGGCATGAGGCCGTGGGGGTTGGCGTTTGGAGGCGGGAGTGAGTGGCGTGCGGTGTGAGGGAGTGTGGTGCCATGGACTTGCGGACGACAGTGTGGATGGGGGCGCGGTGCAGAGCGTGTCCCAACCCGCGCGATGGGAGGGGTTTCCGTGCCACGGGAGCGTGCTTGGTGCAAGGGAGCGGGGGAGTTGATGCGAGACCTAGTGGCGGGGGTCCATCGTCCGTCTCTCACGTTTTACCAGGCGCGTGTTCGGCGCGCCTGTCTTCGGTCGCCTTCTGTTGGGCGCAGGCCTCCAGGCGCGTCTCCACTTCCCTTTCCCCTCGTTTTTATGCGGTGCGAGCCCCTCCTGCCTTGTCACTCAGGGCGCAGGTTTGTTATTCCATAGTTCCCGCGACGCTACGGATAGTTTGTGCGGCGCTCCCCCTCTCTCGCCACTGCCTAGTGTTTGAAATAGTTTATCGCAGCTCCTTTCCCCCTTCCTCGTCTCTGTCGAGTCTACCTTGCGCTTGGTGGCTATCGGGAATTGTTCTTGAGGTGTTTGGCGCATCCGTGGGTTTAGTGTTTTCGAACCACCCCCCCTTCACGTGCTCGACACTGTATGCCTTTTCATGGTCACCGAGTGTCGCCAACCCAAGTCCCTCCCTTCGCCTCCCTTTCGCCCGTCGTTTCGCCCCCACCTCGCGAAGTTGGCGAGCGGGACCAAGAATCAAAGACCTTGAGTCTTGGTCTTACTTGGGCCACGCACTTTAACATGCTTAGCAGCTAACATGCTTTCTGTTACGTTCGTCCGAGCCATGTTCACCCATTGTGGTCTATCCCGAGCCGCATGCACGTTCGTGTGCTTTTCCAATTTCGTTCTTGTTGAGTGCGCTCTGAGCCCAAATTCTCGCCTCATGTTCCGAGCTCTGCGAGCTAGCCTGAGTTCAAATGTTGCCGATTGTGTGTTCAATAAGATCATGCTTGTTTCTCGCTGTTAGGCTATTGAAGTAAGAGTTACTATTGCTACAATCTTGCTACACTACCAAGTGCAATACCAGACAGAGGTGCCCTACTTAGCCTGAGGAAGGCCGCCTTGAAACTGCACTCCACATACACTGTTCCTACATGCATTGCTTCCCTTCGGATAGCCCACTTCATAACTACCTTGTGGCTATATTGGCTGTCCTTATTGGCCCAGTGTTGTGCAGCGTTGGTGGGGCCGGGGCCACTCTAGCGCATGTCGCTTTCCCTTTTACTTGGCCGGAGAAGGCAAGCCATTATTCTGCAATGCTCCGTCTGCTCCTCCTGCCTCCCCGCCCGCTTTTCCTGCTCCGGTGGAATGGTGTTCTTGTGTTGTGTGGGTTACCAGGAGACATCGGGTGCTGGAGAGACCACCTTCAAGTCCTCGTACTCGCTATAGATACATGGCAGACAAGGCAAAAGAGCAGAGGAAAGACACCAGTTGACATGCGTGATGCAATGCACTCCAAAAGCAACGAAAGATGCTCATATGTGTGTGCGAATGAGAATGGTCTGTGCAGACGTGGGCTTTAAGTGGAACTGAGAATGCATTATTATCAAAATCAGCACTCACCCAATGTAAGGCACGTCCCAGCCGCGCCAGTCGCCCGACCAGCGGCCATCGAGCACGTAGCTCGCGTCCCATATCGACGCGTACACATACGAGGGCTTCACGGGGTACGGCTCCCCCTCCTTGCGCTTTGCCACGCGCACCACCTTGCCGTCAATCTGCCAGCTGGTGTGTGGAGAGAGCGTGGGGAGAGATAGGGGGGAAGATGAATCGATACTGCTCCCTTCACTAGGTGTACATACGAGGTACGGCTCTCCCTCCTTGTGCTTTGCCACGCGCACCGCCTTGCCATCAATCTGCCAGCTGGTGTGCGGAGAGTGCAGGGAGATAGCCGGGAAGGGGTGGGGGGGGGAAGAATTGTGACTGTTACTTTTGCCAGCTGGTGTGTCGAGAGGATGGGGAGACAGGTGGGGTTGGTTTTTTATAAAAGATGGTGTACTCATTCGTTGGAGATACGCTAAGAGGAGACTTTTGGATCGACTCAAAAGTCACCTAAAGATGGTGTACTCATTCGTTGGAGATGCGCTCAGAGGAGCAGTCAACCCTAACCGTCACCCCTCGGAACATGAGATTCGCTGAGGCCCCTCTTACATGATCTGTTGGTTGTTCCAGAATACGGTGTACTCATGATCTTCCGACGAGCAATCGAACTCTAACAGAATGAGCAACCCCCAGCTTATGAAACTTGCAGAGATCAGCTACAGTAATACACTCACACAAGACCTCGCTTACATGATTTGCTGGTTGTTCCAGAAGATGGTGTACTCGTGGAAGTCCGACGAGCAGTCGAACCCTAGCGGGATGAGCACCTCGCGCCCGCCCTTGCCGTTCACGTAGTAATTCGTCTGCACCTGCCACTTGTCTTTTCCTAAGAACTCGAAGTCGATCTCGTCCTGATCGCGACTGCCTTCTAACGAGGACAACTGCGAGGGGGGAGAGTGACGTCGGGAGGTCGCGGGATTGGGAAGCGGGAGGATTAGAAGGTTGAAGAAGGGGGGAAGGTAAGGCGAGGAGCGTGGGGAGAGACCTAGGAGACGATTGAAAGAAATGAAGTGTCTGAATTTGACTTGCGTGTCGTCCATTCAGAACCAAAATGATTTTTTAGTCGACTCAAAAAAATCACCCAAAAGGGGGGGTAGCAAGGCGAGGAGCGTGGGGAGAGACCTAGGAGACGTTTGAAGGAAATGAAGTGCCTGAGTTTGCCTTGCGTGTTTTCCATTCAGAACCAAAATACAGGAGTGTGGGGAGGAGGTGGGAGGGGAAGGCTGCACGAGCAGTGGTACGAGCACCACAGGAGGGTGGGGAGGGGGTGGTACACCAGCACTACCTTCGAGCCTAGCCCTGTCAGTGAGGACGTACATAGTAGGATTGCACCAAGCCGCTGATGTCGCCCTTGGGGCACTTGATGCGCGCGCTGAAGATGCCCGACGGGTACTGCACGTCTGACCGCACGCGGCTGCCGCCTGTTGAGGTGGGAGGAACGGCCAATCAGCGCTTGAGTTGGGGAACGTAGCGTGGGAACTCGCGGGCTGTAAAACCAGTCCTTGCTCCTTGCGTATTCTTGCGTTCCTTGCGTATTCTTAAGTGCGCCTCTCCGATTGATTCTTTCCTTCTTCCATGATGTTTCGTGCGCCATCAATCCCCTATCCTTAGTTTTGAGGCGCCTCAAAACTAGACGCCATCAATCCCCTATCCTTTACCCAATCCCACCCTTAGTTTTGAGGCGCCTCAAAACTAGACGCCATCAATCCCCTATCCTTTACCCAATCCCACCCTTAGTTTTGAGGCGCCTCAAAACTAGACGCCATCAATCCCCTATGCTTACCCAATCCCACCCTTAGTCTATTCCCACAGAAACCACCCGAGACCCGCGACTTACGGCAAGGGGTCGTCGTGTCGACCCGAATCTTCGCATCGTTGCCGTTCACTTCCGAGAACTTCTCGCAGTAGTCGATCTCCAGCGGATCCAACGGCTCAGCTTCGCCGTTGGTGTCGATCGGATCCACCTCGCGATCCTTGAGCCACTGCAGCCGCTGCCAGTTGGCGTTGTCGTTCTTCTTCAGATCCGGCATCACAAGGTTTGTCGCCGTCCGCGCCGCCTCCGCGAGCTCCGCCACCGCCGAGTGCGGATCCGCGCTAAGGCACTCCTCGAGAAGCGACCGCGCGAACGCGATTTTCCAGCCCGCTTTGACGAGCGCGCCTTTTTCGGCTAAGTCGATCGCTTTTGGAATCTGGAAGTGCGCCCGATACAGTAGCTTTCCGCACGAGCTCGTCTCCTCCGCGCGCCTCGACGCCGTACCGAGCGTCGCTTCGATATAAGAAAGCTGGAGCAGAACGCTCTGGGCGCGCGCCATGCCTTTAACGGGGCCGTTGCTGCCGGGCCCAGTGGGCAGCGTTACAATCTCGTTCACTCCGTTACCAGATTCGTTGTTGCCATCGTAACCCAAGACCGTGCCAATATCTGGAACTGTTGACGAGCTTCCCTTGCCGTGGGTTCTTCCTTTATTGCCGGATCGGTGTCCCTTGCTCTTGCCGCTCTTGCGCTTGTGGCCCCCCTTTTTCCGCGTCGAGTTTACCCCGTCCGTTGTGAAATTAGCGAGGGCGGACTGGATCTGCGCCTCGATTTCTTTCAACTCCGTTTTGGAAATTACTTTAAGGAGGTCCTTCTGGGTCATCACGGGGACTTGGTCAGGTGGAGTGACCTGCACGTGCGCGTCGCAAGGCGCGACGGCGAGTAACGCTAGGAAGACTGCTTGAAGAGGGAGGACGATTAGGAGGGACGCATGCCTGCTAGGGAGCCTACTAGGGATGGGCAAACTTGTGTGGGGACTCATGGTCACTGAGTGTACTACTTGTGATGCGGGGAGAAAAGGTCAGCGCGGTAATTGGTAGTCGCTTGTAGGAATAAAACGAGGAGTCACGACTGTGGTGTGGCGGTTCTACTGAGCAACGGGAGGCCAAAACAGAACTACGGAAAACGACCGCGAATTCGGCCCTAGAAGTTGTGATGGAATTTCCGACGGGGAGGAATATAAGTATCGCGTGAAGGAAGGGCACTCATAGCTTGCTTCTGAGGAAGGTCCAGCACGTAACCATAACCACTCATCTGTTTCCTTCTCTAATGCCCGTATGGGAGAGCGGGTTCAAGTGTGCGCCTATCGCACTTCAAAATGTCGATTACGAATACGGGAGGGCTAGACAGCTCGAAATGGGAGGCATCTACGAAATTCACAAACCCGCTTCAAATTTCATTCCCCTCCTAGACGTTGCGAGGAATCGGGTGTCTGCTGACAAAGACGCATGCGGCTCGGAGATCTGTCCAATTTGAGAAATGCGCGGCTCGAATACGGGCCGCGAAGTCATGGAAGGGGACATTTAGAGGGCGGGCTTGCTAGCCACATCATCCGCGCTCCAGCTTAGGGCGACCATGTTCTAGCCAACCACACGTTCGTTCGGAAGCGCGGAAAGTCAACGGAATTCACCAAGCAAGCATCCAGCCCGAAATGTTGGAAACTGGGCTCCGTTGATTGGAAAGTTCGGGCAATCGAACAAATGCAGTTGTGCCCGTTCTTGACCACGGGAAACGCCTACCCCAGTTGTGGAGGTGGACAAACCAGAGCAATGAATGGACCGATTCCCAACCCAAATCAACTTTCCGTTAGGAGGTGTAGATAATGTGCACTTGGAGTTTGCTAACGCACTTACACTGAAGGAAACTAGCATGTCCTCGAGCTTTATTCGATTTATATTTCTAGAGAAGTTCTTAGGAATGCATCATTGGGAGATATACAAATAACAGATTAATATACAAATATACCGGCTCATTCATGCAGCCCCACTGTAACTTCAATGTAACTGCTGAACAATGGGTCATCATCTAGTGTTATTCTACCACTTGAAGGTTGCTTCGGATCTAGCTTATCGCGCGTTCCTGCATACACTGGCGCCTGTAACCCCGCTCTGGTTGATGGTCCAACTAGCGGTGTGAACTCCCTCGGCTGGCCAGGCACCTGGCCAGGAGGGACCGTCACACTACTAGATACGGCAGCTGCTCCTGCTGGTGCTGTTGTGGCTGCTGCTGGTGCTGCTGCTGCTGCAGCGGTTCCTGCTGCTGGTGGTGGCACCACTGGTTCTGACACTGGCAACGGTGGTGGTGACGGTTGAGGCAGCATTGGCGGCGGTGGTGGGGGTCGAACCCTAGGCTTGGCTTTGAAATTGAGCCTGCTTTGATACGCCACACCGAGCGACCAATCAGCAGGAGTAGCGTTTCGCACCGTCAGCACCTCTCCGTTGCTTGCAGTGACTCTGAAGGATAAGGATCTTCCTCCGTATTTCTTGCTATTGGAGTAGTACCCCCCCCAGTTGTGCCTGAACCTTTCCCACCCCACCCCACTCCCGTCGTCCACTTCGAATCCTGTTATACTCCCGACTCCCGCCACATTATACACCAGAACTTGCAAATAGTAAGGGTTTCCGGTCATTAAGAAGATTATCCCGCCTTTTTTCTTGCAGGGAACGCGCCTCATACGCGTTTTAAGGATCCCCGCGCCTCGGATCGGGGAAAGCACCTGCCAGGCTGGCTCACTCATATCCAAGTGCCGATGCGGAGCGTTACACACGCCGGTGCCACCGGGCGGGCACAGATTTGTAATCGTTATAATCACGCGCTTTCCCGAGCACACGCGGAAACCGGGCGGCACAGCTGGTGACCCGAGACACTCCACTTCGTAACATGCCCCGCAGAGCAACCCGTTATTGAAAATACCAATAGATGCTGCTGCTGTCATGAGGCCATAACCAGTGTTGTAGAGGTTACCGTAACCGCATGCGCCTCCCATGGTGCCTGTGGCGTCTGGCTCGCCGTAGAAAGTGGCTGCTGCTCGGTAATCCCAAGGGCCCACGCCGAACCCGCTGCTGTTGTTGATGCCGATGCTGCTGCTGATGCTGATGGTGCTGTTGTTGTTGCTGCTGCTGCTACTGCTGCTGTTGTTGCTGCCACTGACACCGCCACTGCTGCTGTTGGCGATGCTAGTGTTGGTGGTGATAAGAGGAGGGATGGGAGGGACCCCTCCAGACACGGTGGCATTGGGGAGGGTGGGGGTCCCAACAATAGGCTTTCCGGGGCTGCTGCTGCTGGCTGTTGCGTTGGGCGTTGCACCGGCTGTTGCATTGGCTGTTGCATTGGCTGTTGTGTTGTCTGGGACAGTTGAGCCGGCTATGTTGTTGGTTGTACCAGTAGGGCCGTTACCTGCAGCTGCTGAGTTGCCAGCTGCGTTGCTGCTGCCATTCTGACTCTTTTGGCTGCTCTGGCTGCTCTGACTGCTTTGACTTGTCAGACTTGTTTGACTGCTCTGGCTGCTTTGACTGTTCTGGCTGCTCTTACTATTCTGGCTGCTCTGGCTGGCTGCACTGTCTCTGCTGCTCTGGCTGTTACTACTCGCGATGCTGCTGGCACTTCTGCTGCTGCTGCTGCTACTGTTACTGTTGCTGTTGCTTCTACTACTGTTACTGTTACTGCTGCTGCTGCTGCTACTGCTACTGTTACTGTTACTGCTGCTGCTGCTGCTGCTACTGCTACTGTTACTGTTACTGCTGCTGCTGCTACTGTTACTGCTACTGCTGCTGTTACTGTCATTGTTACTGTTGCTGCTGTCTCCGCGCACCGCCATGCCAGCGCCTCCTGCACCCGCACCCCCACTGCTTGCTCCCCCGCTGGTTACTGCCCCGCTTGCTGCTCCCCTGCTGGTTGTTCCCCCGCTGGCTGTTACCCCGCCTGTTGTTCCGCCGCTGGTTGCTCCCCCGCTTGCTGCTCCGCCGCTGTTTGTTCCCCCACTGATTGCTCCCCCGCTGGTAGCTCCCCCGCTGGCATCCGTTTTTGTCACATTCCCCTTTGAGCCACCAACGCCAGTAGGAACGGGGGGAGAACTGGCGGGCGTGGAAGACTTGGGCGCGGAAGGTTTGGGCGCGGAAGGTGTGGGCGCGGAAGGTGTGGGCGCGGAAGGTTTGGGCGCGGAAGGTTGGGGCGCGGAAGGTTTGAGCGTGGAAGGTGTGGGCTTGGGCGGAGTGTTGGGCGCAGGCGGAGGAGCGGAAGCGTTAGGAGGTCCGCCAGCGGGCTTCTGCGCACCAGGCGGTGCGGATGCCGCGGATGCCGCGGACGACGCAGACGACACTGATGCGGCGGATGATGCGGACGCGGCGGATGGCGCGGAGGAAGTGGACTCGTGGCGCGGCTTTATGAGCGACGATAGGCCGGCGGTAGCGAGGAAGGCGAAGTACGGAAGCGCGCTCGACTTGCCGCCACGCCTACGGGCACCCGCCGCCGGTGGTGACGGCTCCTCCGGGTCGTCAATCAGTCCACGTGTCGCAATCGTGGAGGGCGACGTGCCGCTGAGAATCGCGAAGTGAGATTCTATGGTGGGGAAGAGAGCGGGATTGGTGGGAGATAGAGCCGCCAACGGGTTTTCTGACTGTCCGTCGAGACGAACTTGGGCATTTGTCGAATAGGGATAGACTAACTCCCCTGAAACAGATTCAGACCCCTCCGTCTTTTTCGTCATCTTTTGAGCCTTCTCGTTCGGAGCAGCTCCAGCCCCCGGTTCCCCCGCCCCGGGTACCCCCGCACTGGGTACCCCCGCCGCCGTCTCCCGCGAATTGACCGCTGCTGTTTCCGCCATGTCACTGATCGACATAGCTAGTGGAGCGAACCGAGACGTCTCGAAGGAGAAGTGAGCAAACGCGCGGAAGATCGAGGGGAAAAGCGGCGTGCTTGCGAGCGCTGTGGGAGGCCAGGACGGGGTAGCGGAGTTGTTAATAACGGGTACGTCTTGGGCGGTGGCTGAGAGGGAGCGAGAGATTCGCGCGTGTTCAGCAGACGTAAGTCCAGACGCTGCTGCAGACAGGTGCGACTCGAAAATAATTACTAGTAAAATCACGGCTGCGACGGGTAACAATGTCCAGTGTCTCGCATCGCCCCGACCCCAACAGCTCAGGGCTCGAGACCTGACGGCCGCAGCCATGAGTGAATCAAGCGATGAAACAATATGCCGTGTTCTAACACGCCTGGCTGAAGATCGCCGAAAGACGGAGATTTAGTGCGACGGCGAGAATTAATGCCTTCTAGACTGCTCCGCTTCTAGCATCTGCAGTACCTAGTAGATCCTCATCGGGGGGCCATGCTAAGTAGACTGCGTAGTCTAGTAGACTGGCGCTATTACTGCGGGCATTCCATCTCGGACCGAGTGGTGCGTAATCCTGTGTACGTGACGCGCTCTAACGAGCAGCGAGGGCACGGGCAGAACAAGAGCAGGGAGTAGAGGTGCGTATCACATGCCGAGCGTAGTGGACGGGCAAATGGCGACGGGTTTCTCGTCCCAGCTTCGCAAGCAGGCCACCCGTAGACGAGACGCACGATTCAATTTCGCCAGCTTCGCTCGAGGATATTGGCCCTTGACCCCGCCGTCCCTTCCCACGTGTCCCCTAATGGTTCTGACAATCCACCATCTACGCAGGTGGAGCAAGGATAACTGGAATTAGGAAAGCCAGAGTGCAGTACTCCAACATTTGAAGCAGGGGCGAATTGGAGAAATGCTGAAAATTGTCAGCAGCGCGATTCGAGAAGGAGCTGAAAATCCTGCCCCTCTGCCACCACCAAGGAAGAACTGAACGGTCCGCTTAGTCAGCAGATGGAGCGCCTACGTGGCCATGGGGTGGTGACGAATCTGACGGCCGCCGCGTTTCCCGCCCATTTAACGACATTGGCGAATCGAGGCTCCAACGTACATGACTCCCGTTTGGCTGACGCGATGATGGACTAAAGCTCGTGCAGAAACTCAGGGCATTTTGTCTGCAGTATAGAATGAGAATGTCAAGATGGATAAGATCATAACTACATGAGGCACAATTTTTCCTTATCCAACAAACTAGGCAGATCAGTAAGCACCTTCTCTATAGCAACACATAAGAAATAAATAATGTGCTCCTACTTTTCCTATCTACCTAACGAGGTGTGTGCAATGCGAAATGCATGCCACCAACTTGCTTTCTCAAATGCCCAATTGCCGATATTTGAGCGGATGGGAATCAAACTCCGATGCCTTGTACGTGGTGAAATTGATCTTCACAACTTGGAACGTATCCAAATGAAGGTGCTCATAACCAAACTTGCGTAACACTTGATTGTCCGCAAAGTTGAAGGCCCTGTAGATTTGAGGGACAGAGAAAATAAACATCAAATGTATGACAGGACCAAAGAGGAATGGGAAACAAATACACAGCAAATGCCCCAACAAGAGGCACGGACGCATCTCAAAACGACCGCTCCGTGTTTCCACCCTTCCCGCCCCACTCACCTCTCCATGTTCTCAACGCATTTCTGCGTCGCCTCGTACTCAATCACGCCTATCTTGCCGCACGGCTTGCAGCCCACAAAGTGCGTGATGAGTGGCCACCGGTGGTCACCGTACCCCGGGTGGTACTTGTCCATCAGCTCCTCGTAGCTGGCAGGTGGGAAAGGAGAGAAATGCGAGGGGGGGGGGGAGATGGGCGGGCAGGAAAAAGGGGAGAAAAGGGTGACGGGGCATGAGGGTGTGTTCAGCAGTCAGTGGTGATCACCATAGCCAGGATGGTACTTGTGGGAGAGGCAGACGAAGGGGAAGAACAGGGAAGAAGAGCAAGGAAGGTAAGCGTGTAAATACCAGCCAGCAGTAGTCGCCATACCCCTGGTGTTACTTGTCCCTCAGCTCCTCGTAGCTGACTGGCAGAGGGCCAGACGGCATGCAGGTGTTACTTGCTCCCTAGGTAGATGTGCTTGGCTCAATACCCTTCCCTTAGACCCTTCCCGTCTCTTCAGCAGACTGCCACTGGCAGGCTTGCAGGGGAGCGTAGCCTCTGACTTGGGGGGTGACGGTGGGCCAGCAGGCGTGCAGGAGGTACTTGATCTCCAGGTGGATGTGTTTGGCTCACCCTTCCCTCGCCCTTCACTGCCTCACCCTTTCCTCGCCCTTCCTTGGATCACCCTACCCTCGCCCTTCTTTGGATCACCCTACCCTCGCCCTTCCCTGGCTCACCCTACCCTCGCCCTTCCCTGGCTCACCCTACCCTCGCCCTTCCCTGGCTCACCCTACCCTCGCCCTTCCCTGGCTCACCCTACCCTCGCCCTTCCCTGGTTCACCCTACCCTCGCCCTTCCCTGGCTCACCCTTCCCTGGAGACTTACCGGCCGGTGACGGTGGGCCAGAAGGAGTGCAGCTGGTACTTGCTCTCGAGGTAGATGTGCTTGGCGTACTTCTCAGGGTGGTACACCATCAGCCACACTATGGCGCTCTGGTCGTCGCCCTCAAACATGGGACGAGTCTGCAAGGAGAGGAGAGGGGGGAGCGAGGAAGGCAGCAGCAGGGTTGGGTTAAGAGAGACGAAGAGGGGCACTGGTACGCCATCGTCAGCCACACCCTATGGCGCTCTGGTCGTCGCCCTCAAACATGGGACGAGTCTGCAAGGGATGGAGCGAGAGAGGTAAGCAGGAATAGAGAGTAAAGAGAAGCAGGGGAAGGCAGTGGCACCCCATCATCAGCCACACCCTATGGCGCTCTGGTCGTCGCCCTCAAACATGGGACGAGTCTGCAAGGGGTGGAGCGAGAGAGGTAAGCAGGAGTAGAGAGTAAAGAGAAGCAGGGGAAGGCAGTGGCACCCCATCATCCACACCCTATGGCGCTCTGGTCGTCGCCCTCAAACATGGGACGAGTCTGCAGGAGAGGAGAGGGGGGAGCGAGGAAGGCAGCAGCAGGGGAGGGTTAAGAGACGAAGAGGGGCACTGGTACGCCATCATCAGCCACACCCTAAGGCGCCTTGGTCTGGTCGTCATCCTCAAACATGGGCCGGGTCTGCAGGAGAGGAAAGAGAGAGCGAGGAAAGCAGCAGCAGGGGAGGGCTGGTCGTAACGGGAACCCTGTTATTGAGTCGCGGTGAGCTCGCAAGGAAGTGAGAGAGAAAAGTGACTAGGTGGGAAATCTAGCCCGCCCCTAGGTGAGAGTGACCAGGTGGGAAATCTAGCACTAGCACGCCCCTAGGCGAGAGAGACTAGGCAGCAGTCGTACCGCGAGCTCCTTGAACAGCTGCACAGCTGGCGCATCCCCTCATCGGCCCCTTCATTGACACATCAACAGTGAGCTCACGGGAAAGGAAGCTTGAGAGAGAATAGGTGGTAGATCTAGCTTACCTCGAGCTCCTTGAACAGCTTCACGCCTGCCGCATCCCTCATCGGCCCCTTCACCCCAAACTGCGCCAAGTCCTCCATAAAGTCCAGCGACCACTGCGAGCGAGAGAGGGGGGGAGCAGAGAGGGGGGAAACAAGAGGGGGGGGCAGAGCGGGGGTTTGAGGAAATGGGTACTGGGATCAGGGGCAAGGAAAAACGCAACCCCCTTGACTCCAAACTGCACCAAGTCGTCCATGAAGTCCAGCGACCACTGGGAGCGAGAGAGGGGGGTTAGAGGGGATGAGAGGGGGGGATGAGAGAGGGGGTGAGAGAGGGGGTGAGAGAGGGGGGTGAGAGGGGGATGAGAGAGGGGGGTGAGAGAGGGGGGTGAGAGAGGGGGATTAGAGAGGGGGGTGAGAGAGGGGGATGAGAGAGGGTCCGAGGAGATGGGTACCGCGATAAGGAGCAGCGGTGAGGCAGCCATGCTGTGACAACAGGAGAGGAGGGCATGGGTTGGTGGTGGTGGTGGTGGTGATAGTGGGGGTGGGGGTGGTGATAGTGGGGGTGGTGGGGGCTGACCTGTGAGTTACGGATGAGGTAGATGCCTGCATTGAGCCCCGCCCTGTGATGTGCATGGCATGGCATGGCATGGTGTAAAATGACGTGGAATGGCGGGGTATGGTACGGTATGGTATGGTATGGTATGGTATGGTATGGTATGGTATGGTATGCATGGAAGGAGACAGGTGGAAGGGGCGTTTAATTTAGACATTGCACAGCACGGCATGGCATGGCATGGCATGGCATGGCATGGCATGGCAGAAGGCACCAGGATGCAGAGAGGTGAGATCCAGATGTAAAGAGCTCACCAGTCGCTGTTGAAGGAGCCGTATGCATGCATCACTATGTGCGTGTGGGTGATAAGGTACCGCATTTGACATGAGGGACCACGTTTGATAACGCACAGCGAGTTAAGGATTGAAGCTCACCAGTCCTTCTGGCCGTAGACCAGCGAGTCGTAGCCATGCATCACCATGTGCGTGTGCGGCTCGTACGTCTCAAAAGGCACATCAAAGGTCATGTCTGGTGGGGAGCGGGTTGGGGGCGGGGGGGGTGGGGCGAAGGGGGATGGAAAGAGGAGGAGAAGTGTGGGGAGGAGCTGTCACGACGCTGCTGCACATGGCGTGGAGACATGCGGCCTGTACGCGTCCAATGGGTGACTAACAGCTTATGCACAGGTGACTAACGGCATATTCACCCGTGAATATGGCGTCCGAGTCCATCCACCAGAACCACTCCACGTCAGCATGCGACAGCATCAGCTTCCTCAGCAGCGGCAGCTTCACCCAGAACGAGTCCATCGAACGGTCCAGAATCGCCGTGCTGTAGTAGATCTACAGGCCAGAGCGAGGGGAGGGGAGGGGAGGGGAGGGGAGGGGAGGGGGGGGGGGGGGGGGAGGGGGGGGTGTGTTGGGGTTTGGGGGGAGGGAAGAACTGCAGTGAGGGAGGAGGCGTGGGGGCGCCGAGACAGGATCAATTCCCACAGCAGCGGAAGCTTCATCCAGAACGAGTCCACGGATCGGTCGCGAATGGCTGTGCTGTAGAGGAGGAAGGGTCAGCCATTGGGGGTGGGGGTGGGGATAAGGACGGGAGAAGACACAAGTACAGCTTCAGCTTCCAAAGTAACGGAAGCTTCACCCGAAACGACGCCATGGCCCGGTCGAGAACTGGGATGGACGACGTGTGTGTCAGTCATTTCGCCTCGAGACGCCTCAAGTTGAAATTACTGCCACGAGGAGAGGGGACGGATCCTGGACGACGGGAGAAGGGGGGTGCGGGGAGGCAAAGACAGCATCAGCCTGGCGCCACCTGACGGCGGAACTTCTACGTCGAACAGAAATTCTACTCGATACAGTCACAATTCGCATCTGGATGTCCCTGGGCGAGCAGTAGTCGAGCGTGTTCCTCAGCGATTTCAGTAACAAGACGTCGCCCACGTCGTTGTCTGCTTCCCCCTATATCTCCCCATCTCCATACGCTCCCAGATCTCACCTGGATGTCCCTGGGCGAGCAGTAGTCGAGCTTGTTCTTGAGCGACTTCAGTAACAGGAAGTCGCCCACGTCGTTGTCGCACATGCCCGGCTGCGACCCCGTCACCAGCATCACCTTCGGCTTCCCCTGGCGGGTCTCGTTGCTCCCGGGGTGCTTGCGCACGTAGTCTGCGCGCTGCTCGTCCCAGTCTGCGCCAAGGGGAGAGGGAAGGGGGAGAGGGGGGGCGAGAAAAGGGAGAAAAAGCGGAATATTGAGTCGACTGTAGGAGCGACCCCGCCACCACCATCACCCGCGGCTTCCCCTGCCGCGTCTCGCTGCTACTGGGGTGCTTGCGCACGTAGTCCGCGCGCTGCTCGTCCCAGTCTGCGCACGGGTGAGGGGGAGAGGAAGTGCGGAAAGACCAAGGGAGGGGGTTGGGGAGAAAGTGTGTGGAAATGGGGCGGGGAGGGGCGGAAAGAGGAATGGTGAGTCGCTCCAACGCTGCGACCCCGTCACGAGCCTCACCCGCGCTCGCCCAGCGAGGGAGCGCCATGACTTTGTGTGGCAGCGACTGTATGAAAGTCCTCGTTGAAATTGGGAGAGTAGATGCTTGCAAATACGCTTGAAAGGCGAGTCGCTCCAACGATGCGACCCCGTCACGAGCCTCGCCACCCACGGCTCGCCCTGCCGCGTCTCGACTGGTCATGGCTGAAGGGTGAGTTGACTCAACAGCGACCAGCTACCAATGTCGATAAAATACACGTCCCAGCAGGAAACGCGACTCAGTAGCAAAAGACTCACCCGTTATCTTCGGTCCGAGCAGGAACCGCTGTCCCTTGGGCGGCTGCGTGTCGGGCATCGATTCGTTCATCACGCGCTTGTCGCGCGCGCTGCTCCTTCCTCCATCATCACGAATGAGTCGGCACAGCAGCAGAGACATGAGGCAACCACCGCAGTTGCAACTCACCAGTTATCTTCGGTCCGAGCAGGTAGCGCTCGCCCTTGGGCGGCTGCGTGTCGGGCATCGATTCGTTCATCTCACGCTTGTCACGCGCGCGCTGCTCCTTCTTCCATCGCTCCACCGCCGCGCGCACCATCCGCCGCTGCGCCTCGCGATCCTCCGCCTGCGCGTGACGGGCGCATCCGCGGGAGAACAGAATGCAAAATAACAATTTTATTCGAAAGAAATTGTCGAACATTATGAACAAGCGGAGTGTGCATCCGAGGCATCGACAGGCGACGCGCGCATTATTCGAATCCGAACTACTAAGATTAGCGAATACGCTTTCCTTGCCCAGTCTGGAACGAAAGAGGGGCCTGATGTGTTTTGAGTCGGCTAAAAGCGCACCTAGACAAGTGAATACGCTTTCCTTGCCCAGTCTGGAATGAAAGACGGCCCTGATCGACGTGGCACCGTGAACGGTCAATTCCAGAGTCAAACCAGATTGTGATCGACTGAGAAACAGAACGGCGCAATACGGTTACTGCCTAGTTCCTTGGGCGACCTTATCCGGGGAAAAAATGCACAGGGAAAAACGAATGCAACGGCTTTCTGCCGAGGAGCACGATACACACTTGAATCGAAAAGAATCGGGCAGGCGGAAGTACACATAGTCCTGATCGATCCTCAACGAACTAGACTCAATGAACGAACGTTCGAACGGACGTTCATAATTGCATGTTACTCCTGATCGATCCTCAACTCAACGAACGTTCCTAATTGCTTGTCCCGAAACGGACGGATCGAATCAGGCCCAGTCCTCTATGTCCAAGACTCGTTGTGCAACCACTGGGAGGCTCGCTGAAGGATTGGAGGAGCGAAGGTTAGAGAAGAGCATGCGATACCCGTGACAGAGCTGCCAGCATACGATTCTTGTTCGACACTTCTATGCATACGATACCTGGGATACCTGGGATACCTGGGATACCTGGGATACCTGGGATACCTGGGATACCTGGGATACCTGGGATACCTGGGATACTGGATACCTAGGATGAAGCTTCTAATGTAGACTACCTGTTTCGAAGCGTCTAGAATATCGTACCTGCGATGGAGCTTCTAGCAGTCGCCTCCGCGGCCCTCTCGCGATCTCATCACCCAATACCGGTCCCGGTGGGCGGATCATAGCGTCCGATAAGAACTCCTCGGGCAACGGGACCGACGGGAGGAGGTGGAAGCGCTGGGTTAGGCCGAGAACGAGCAGGAAGACGAAGCACGTCAGGAGGTCCAATCGATTGAACATCGCTGCTGCGAGTCGCGACGACGCCATGGCTCGGACCTGATTGATCCTGCAGCCACTCTTACGTCGCCTAAAATACTTGCGAACGGATTGCTAAAAACGTTTCTTTGGACAGTGCTGGGCTGGCAGGAGCAGGCGTCGCGAGCTATGACGTGTGACTTTAGAGCACGAGGTCACAAAAAGTTTATTTCCTAGGAGCGACCCGTAGCGGCAACGACGATTCTAGGTTGCAGCTTCCACACGGTGACACTTGGAAACGGATAATAAAAAGCCCAGAGCACTAAGTCGCCCCCCTGCTGGCTAGTCCTGACAGTCAGCTAACTCCATGGCTATGGTGTTTGTTGCTTTTGTTGAGGTGGGGTGGGGTGGGACACGAGAACAAACATGATGGCGTGCCCGCGTACTTTTGATTGCGGTTGGGTGAGATACTCTCCGCGTTAGAAGGTCCCAAAATATGGTCAAAAATATGGTCAAAAACTGTTTAGGGTATTGAGCGAGAAAAGTACGCCCCGGACACGCCCTGAGCTACACTGGAGGACAGAAGAGCCGTTCCAGGTTCGCGCGACAAGGGAGCAATCCCATACCCAGCCTGCTGGAGGGGCGAATCCATCTCAGCCGTGAACAAAAGGACACGTGCCGGACATCCGAACCTCTCCGGCACCGGCTGTTATCGAGGCTTCTGTTCTGGGGCTTGGCAAACCTGTGTGGTCAGGCTCGGCGCAGTCAGAACCGGTCAGGCTCTGTGGCTCGTTGATTTGGTTCCCCCCTCGCCTTCAATCACTGGCGCGAGGAGGTTGTGACAAGGTGCACGCGGGAACGACTGGGATTGGCTGCGAGCCGGGGTTCAGCACACTGTCTTCTGGTCAACGACGCTGCGCTGAAGTGCCGAAGCGTCTTGTCTCGTCCGAACACAAGCAGCGTTCAACGCCATCTCCGATAACGGGCACCTCGATAAAATACTGTCACACCATGCGAAGGCACCCAATCGAGCTGCTCATAAGAGTTCAAACCTTCTACGTAGAAATTACTCCAAACGAAATGTCATGATTCACTAACCCTATGATGCCTCACTTCAGGCCGAAACTCCATTTGTTTGCTACTTGGAACAATTTGAAATGCAGATCATTAGCCTCAAAACTTTCACAAGCATAATGGCAGCACTTGGAGCCCATCCTCATCCTACCACATACAGGGGCGTGTGACACTCTCCCCTTCCACAATAGCTGAGCAGGAGTAGGTACGGCCATACAAAGGCATCTATTTCTTCAGCTGTGCACTGTAGACAACCAGCCTTGAGCAGTGATTTCACTTCAAGCTTGGCCCAAGAGCCCCCTGCCCACACCTCATTTACACAGCGGGAGGGGCGCCAGGAGCGCCGGGAGCGCTGCCATAGTCCCCACCACCGTACCCGCCAGCTCCACGGCCAAAGCCACCACGGCCACCACCCTGAAATTAGAAGCGGAGAAAAAATATTGGTATTAGAAAACCTAAGCGACCCATAACCAAGCCAACTACTCAAGTCAAGATTTACCCAGCCTCAAAAGAACCACCACCAAATCATACTGAGCAAGTGTGGAGGAACACTCACCTCCCTGTAGGCTGGCCTGTAGGTGCCGGGAGCCCCGGCCTTGTCGTCGCCACCAGCACCGTACCCACGGTACCCCTCACGGTCACCATAGCCCCGACCGCCCTCGAAACGGCTGGAAGGAGATGGAGGACGGAAGGAAAAACCATTAGATATGACAACCAACAACGTTAACAGATAGGATTGGGCCACTTTACACGTGGTAGCCCATGCAATCACCATAGCCCCGACCACCTTCGAAACAGTTAGAGCGAGGGAGGAATGTGAGGAAGGGGGAGGATGGAGAATGTTGATATGAAAAGAAAGAAGTTTGGCGGTCAAAGCATAAGACAGAATTGTCCCAGTTCGCCTGGCTGAACACCCCTGACCGCAATTGACTGGCGTTGACCTGCGTTGACTACCGTTGACTTACCGGGGAGGGCGGTCGCCAGCGACGCCCATGGGGCGGCCGGGCGGGCGGGAGGACTTTTTGAGGGTGGCGGGGACGATCTCGGAGGGGAGGTTGAGGTACTCGCGCAGGTGCTCGATGCCCTCGTTGGTGAGGTACCAGTAGTAGTGCCGCCACGCGAACGTCTCGCGCACGAAGCCCTTGGACTTGAAACTCTGCATCAGCTTGATCACCTGGGGGGGGGGGGGGGGGTAAGGGGGAAGGGGGGGGAGGGGGGAGGAGGAGGAAGAGGGAGGAGAAGAGGATACAAGGCGTGTAAGCCTCTCGTGCACGAAGCCCTCGGACTTGAAGCTCTTCATCAGCTTGATCACCTGGGGGGAGGGGGGTGGGATAAGGGGGGGGGAGGGGGGAGGGGGTTAGGGGAGGGGAGGGTGTTCACGGAGCGCGGTGAGGGAGCAGACGGCGACGGGAGCAGACTGCGTGGGACAGAAAGAAAAGGAAAGCGAGGGGGGGAGCAGGGGGGGAGACGAAGAGGTGGCGAACGGGGGGAGGAGAGAGAGCTGGAGAGCTGTAGTTGCAGCTCGTAGGTGTCAGGACGTCGAAGAAGAGGGTACAACGCGGCACTGGGGGTCGAAACAGCGCGTAAAACTCGTCACAACACGAGAGTAAGGCACTCACTTGCAGGTTGGGGACCTCGAGCTCGGGGTGCTTGGGCAGGTTGAAGTCCTTCTCGGCGAAGAGAACTCCCTCTGTAGCGGGGATGAGGAAGGGGACCGGGGGGGGGGGGGGCGAAAGAGGAAGGAGGGGAGGGAGAAGGGGGAAGAGACGGGGGTGAGAAGGCACGGGGCACACGAAAGAGGCTGCAGGCACGGGGTGCTTCGCAAGGTTGAAGCCCTTCCCGGCGACGAGCATTCCCTCTGAGGAGGGGGGAGGGGGGAGGGGGGAGGGGGAGGGGGGAGGGGGGGGGGGGAGGGGGAAGGGGGGGGGGGGGGTTGGGGGGATGGGCCGGAAGGGGGGCAGCGGGGAGCGAGGTGAGGAAGCAGTCGTGAGAGGGAGAGTAAAAAGGGGAGAGATTCTGAAATGGGTTGGACATTTCAGTGAGCGCGGCGTCAGGAAACGGGTTAGCAAGTAGGAAAAAAAAAAATGAGGGACAAAAAAGATCCTCACGCATGGAGCGAGGTGAGGAAACAGTCGTGAGAGGGAGAGTTAAGAGGGGAGAGATTCTGACAATGGGGGAGGAAAGAAGTTCTCAAGCAGGCGTATCCGCAGATAGGACGGGACGCGGCGGTTGCGGCGGGGGGGAGAAGAGGGGGAAGAGAGCACCCAATGCGGGGAAGAAGTGGGGGAAGGGTCGCGGAACGGGGGAAGAGGAGGCGGGGCGGGGGGGACGGAGGCGGGAGGGGAGGGCGGGAGGGCGGGAGCGGCGGGAGGCGGGACAGCTAAACTCTCTGTGATGGACTCGTCGAGAAAACTATGCTTCCA
This sequence comes from Closterium sp. NIES-67, assembly GCA_027943415.1. Classification (NCBI taxonomy): domain Eukaryota; kingdom Viridiplantae; phylum Streptophyta; class Zygnematophyceae; order Desmidiales; family Closteriaceae; genus Closterium; species Closterium sp. NIES-67. The sequence goes on from BQMB01000253.1 coordinate 27,355, forward strand.
ATACTCGTTCCTCGGCCTGCAGGGGTTTCCGTCAGCCAGGCAAGGGGGCGCAACCCTTTCCTACAAGCAAGAGGGTCAGGAGGACGAAAACGTCTCTGAGGTGAGCCGGCTTCTTCTGGGAATTCTAAAAAACACAGAGACAGGTCGGCCGTCGACCTGCACATAGTCTCAATCTCGCAGCACTACGACGGATCGACAGGTCGGCCGTGGGAAGGACCACAAGCCGCACTGACTTTACAGGCCCCCTTCAAAAACAATGCTCGAATCGAAAGGCCACAATTCAAACGGACGGAAGGGCCCCGAGCCGCACCTAACACCGCCACTCGAACCTCAGAACTCGAATGTCGAACCTCGAGCCTCCCACCTAACGGTCGCGATGGATCTCGAATCTCGATGCCTAGAGCCTCACGAAAATTAAGACGACTCGGAATACGAGTGTAGTTACGTCGACTACTAACTCCGCCTAACTATCTCCTCCTTACTCCCCGCCAGCAGAATCCTGCACGACTCTGCTCTCTCTCCGTGACGACCGTTCGATGCTTTTGAGTCGACTCCGCTCGACCGTCCACTCTGCTGCCTCTCCGTGACGGCCGTTCAATGTAAATCGACCGATCTTCAGGTCAAGGCGACAAGCATCCAGCCACCCTTCCAACCCCCCCCTTTCTCTTGAGGCATGGCACCTTGCCGTTATAAATCCCTTGGAACCCATACGTTTCAAGAGTGCCGGATCGGAGCAGAGAGGGAAGGCTGGAGAACCCACCATTATTCAGGTACTTGTGTACCAACCGGGAGGGATAGGAAGGGGAACGGGAAGGCGGGAGAGGGGGGGAGGGGGAAGGGGGAGAGAGGAGAGGGGAAGACGCGGGAGGGGGGGAGGAGAGGAGGGAGGGGGGAGAGAGGGAGGACCCACCATTGAAGAGGTACTTGTATACCAACAGACGGTTCTTTTTAGGGACCAACTGCAGGGACCAAGGGAAATGCAAACAGGTTAAGGAAAATGAGGTGACATCCAGTCAGCTTCTAATTCACGCGTGAGAGGCTGACTAACGCGTACAAATCCTAACGAAATTAACGCCACGTATTGACACGCTGTCCCACCCTCACTACGAGCAAGGTACTATACGATATACTCTGCCGGCTAAAACACCTGGAGAATCGACTGCTAAAGCGCCTGAAAAATCGTCTCGTCACGCGCGCATGAGAGTATAGATCGCACTATGCAAGGTAACGCATAAACTACTGCAAGTGATAAAAACAAAACGATACCGAATAGTCTACCTGCATAGCGAAATAAAAAACGAACGATAATAGCACCGCATAGTCGATAATAAACCAACCACGATACCCGAAGGTATCGTTACGAAACCACGATCATAAACAAAGCAAGCACGGAGCAAGAGGCATCGGAGAGACAGTCCGTGACATGTTTCAGGCGTCTTCTCAGTCGACTCAAAAGGCATGAGGTACGGAGAGACATTCGGTGAAGAAAAGGACATTTGTCTCAGGCGTCCGCATATTGCAGTAAAGCCCCTAGGGAGGAACTAAGGACAATGAAACCCAAGCATCGGGGATAACGGCAGGAGCGCCTCTAGGAAAAAGGCCTCGGCGAAACTAAGGCACTGGGGACGATCGATCGATATCAGAATGAAGTGTGAGCGGACGAAGTTACATAGAGCGCGGATACATCTAACCCTAAAATTTGATTACCCCCTAAAACCAGCTCACGGAACGTTAATGAGCAGCATAAAGCTAGCCCGAAATAGGAACGACACAGTGACGCGACGCGTACCATTTTGCCGGACCGCAGCTGAATCCGCGGGAGACCGGGTAAGTCTAATTAGGGATGAGGTAAGAGAAAGGCTCAAGGCGGAGCTCGAGGGAGGAGAGGGAGAAAGGCGAAGCAGAGCTAGTGAAAATGGAGCAGCCAGCAGCGAGGGGCGCAGCAGAGAGGAGCGGGCGAGGGGGAGAGGGAGCAGAGAGTGGGAGGAGCAGCGGGAGGGAGAGAAACCGGGGGAGGAAAGGTGGTTTTGATCGAAACGAAAAACCGTACATTTAGGGTGTACCCGACACAGCCATTATCAAGACGATTGTGTGGCGTACCACCACCACACAGCCATAGTATCGAGCTGCTCCTTACAATAACAGGCATCCCTAGAAGCTCTCAACACCAGCGAATACTCGTCATTGACTTCATCTAACTTCTTTCATCATAATATGCAAAAAAATAAGTGTTACACTTTTAAAATTGCGTATTGTGAACGCGAAGCTGCTTGTAATGCATATTTTGGAATCGTCGAAGCGCGCTATTCGCCCCTCCGACTATATAATGTGGTTGGGGGTCATTCTTCCTCCACCCACGTCTTTTCATTCTTCACAGCTCAAGTCCAATTGAGTTCCCATCCTATTTTTTTCGCTCCTCCACTCTGGCGAAGTTGAAAAATCTCCCTCGCGGGCAAGCCCCCTCTACCCTCCTCGCCGATATTCTTAAGCATAACCTAGCTGCCATGGCTGCCAACACCCCCGCCAACAATTCTTCTGCCAGTGCCAATATTATTTCGGAGCCCGACAATCACGCCCGCGAAATTGCGGGTGATCGCAGCAACAAGTGTCGGGCAGACGAGGGCGAAATTGCCCCCTCTGCCCTTGAGCTGCTGCTGCGCAGTGGCGAGGTCAAGCCGGTTGACCCCCAAGGAGCTGTTAAATTATATATGTTAGTATATAATTGTAGGCTTGGTAAGCTTACTGAACTTTACTGTAGAGAGTACATCACCCCTCCTTGTATCCCTCTCTTCTATTCTGATTCTCTTTTCTCTCCTCAACTTTCCTAGCACCCAAAACCTCTTGCCATTTCCATGGCTCCTCCTAGCTCCTAGCTAAACCTCATGCCATTTTATGGCTTCCTAGCTAAGCTAGTCTTGTGACATGCTATCAGAGCAGGAGGTCCTCCCTGCTGGACCGCCTCCTCACGCTTCCGCCGCGTACTCCTCACCCTCGTTCGCTCGCGCGGCCATGGCGGCCGTGTTTTGCTGCAGTGGCGGCGTCGTGATGCTGCTGGCCGCGTCGTGCAGCGGCCATCTCGACGCGCTGCCGTGGTGACAGGCCGTCGTGCTGCCGTCGCAGCGTCGATGTCCCGCCGCGGCGTCGACGCCGCTCTGTGACGGCGCCGTCGGGCTACAGCCGGCCGCACGACGCCTGTAGCGCCGCTAGACCGGCTGCCCGCGTGCCAGCGTGTGGCGCCCCCCCTCCCCCCTCTTTCCCCTGTGTCCTCTTCCTTTCCGCAGACGACGGCTGACTCCCGCCGGCCGTCCCACCGTCGCGGGGCCTGGCCACGTCACCGAGAGGTGCGGGCGTCGTCGCCGCCGCCGCCGTTGTCGAAGCCGCCGCCGCCGCCGCTGTCGCCGCTTGCGTCGGGGCCACGCAGCCGCACACCGCCGCCGCCGCTGTCGACACTGCCGCCGCTGCCGCCGTCGCCGCCGCAGCCCCTGCGGTCGACGTCGCCGCCTCACGCGCCGAGGGGTCGACCGAGCTAGTGTCGCTGTCACTGTGGTTGGAATGGGGGTGCTAGGTTAGGGGGTGTGGGTGTATGTGGGCTTGTGTCTACTAAGCCTAGGGGGTGTGTTAAATTATATATGTTAGTATATAATTGTAGGCTTGGTAGGCTTACTGAACTTTACTGTAGAGGGTACAATACCGCTCCTTGTATCCCTCTCTCTTCTATTCTGATTCTCTTTTCTCTCCTCAACTTTCCTAGCACCTAAAACCTCTCGCCATTTCCATGGCTCCTCCTAGCTCCTAGCTAAACCTCATGCCATTTTATGGCTTCCGAGCTAAGCTAGTCTTGTGACTGGAGCCACGCGGCAACCAGCAGCAAGAGCCGCAAATGGCGGCTGGCGCGTCACCCGCTGATGTCAGCGCCGAGAAAGCGTCGAACCGACAGGGGGGCTCCTCGCGTCACAACAAGCGAGGCCGTGAGGCGGCCTCGTCCAGCGCGCCAGAACCTGCCGCCCCCGCCTTGAACGCCGACCAAGTCCAGGCGTTGTTGGCGCTGTTACAGCAGCAAACGCTCGCTGTTACAGCAGCAGCGACTACGATTTCTACTTCGACTAAAAATGAAGAAACAAAAAAGGAGTCAACGCGCCACACTCGCTCCCCCAAGGTCGCCGTCAAGGAAGCCGTCGCCGCAGCCCCAGACCAGGCCAACAACGACAGTGACTCCGAAGACGAGGCTGGTGAGGCTCCCGTACACAATGTTTTTTTCGCACCCATCGAGCACCTCCCACCCCTTCCTTCCTCTAACCCAACCATCATCGCCTCTTCCTTCGCCAACGCCGGGGTGCGCGAACAAGCGGAGTTCCTGGAGGCCATGCGTGCGTACCTGAAGCATGCAGAGCACAAGGTGCGCCACGGCGACAACTCGGGCGCGGTCGAATATTTCGACGCGGCGTACGCGCTTCTCGCCAAGCGGTTCGAGCTTCTTCAAGTCGTCGACCCTTCCGAGTTCAAGACGGCGCATCGATTCAAGCTCCGGGAGAAGAGTGTTCTCACTTCACGCCTCTTCAAGCAAGCGGTCACGGAAGTGGCGGCCATGAAATTCGCACAAGGCGCCTATGGTCGCGGAAACCCCATTGGAGGCCACGGCCCTATGGGTTTCGGAGGGAAGTTTGGCACACCACCAAGCGGTGACCAACGGGGCTTCCGAGGTGCCTGTTTCCGAGGTGCCTGTTTCCGCTGTGGCCAGCCGGGCCATACGGCTAACAACGGCTTAGCCAATGAGCACGGACCCCAAGGGCCCGTACTGGTGGTGTGATAAGTAAAATCATGTTAATTGTGGACCTTGGAATAGGTGCCACGGCACTGTTTGGTGTGTAGGGCCGCTGACCATCCCCAAAGGGGGAGTAGATACTAAGGCCGATGGCCAAACCCCAAGGTGGTGACGGGTGTTAGCCAAGGACCTAGTCCTTGCCTAGGAGCCTTAGTAGTGGCAACCCTTTGAGGTGCCGTTTCTCATTTTTGTTGTTGTTCTGATAAAGCCCCGGTGGGGGGAAGGCCAAGATGTAAGGCCCACTCTAGAAGCTCATTTTGTGGGCAAACCAAGATACATGGACATTTTTCGTATGAAAAGTTTCTGAAAACGTGTACGAGCATGCTCCTTTTCCAAGGCCCTTGCAATAGGTGCCGCGCCTTTGTTTCGAGGCGTTCACATTCTTTATACGGGAATTATTAAAGCCCCCCCGAAGCTGTTAGCCCACCATGGCTCTCACGCCAGTACTCACGATTAATGCAAAAATGTCTCAACAAAAGCAAGCACGCCGATAGGCGGCATCGCCCAAAGTTAATCAAGCAAACATAGCTCAGGCTATGAGGTGAGATACGAGGCATGCAACCAACCCCCTGCCCTCAAAAACCTTGAGCCATTTGTATTACGTCGAAGCGACCTCTGGAGGCATGCGAAGCTTACCCACCCGCGTGGGCATGAGAATGAAAGCGAAAAATATGGTTAGGGACCATGCAGGGTAAGAGCGAAAGCGAGAACGAGCAAGGGCGGAAGAGAGAGAGAGAGAGAGAGAGAGAGAGAGAGAGAGAGAGAGAGAGAGAGAGAGAGAGAGAGAGAGAGAGAGAGAGAGAGAGAGAGAGAGAGAGAGAGAGAGAAAGGGAGAGAGAGAGAGAGAGAGATAAAGAGATAGAGAGAGAAAGAGAGAGAGAGAGAGAGAGAGAGAGAGAGAGAGAGAGAGAGAGAGAGAGAGAGAGATAGAGAGAGAGAAGGTGAGAGAGAGAGATAGGGTGAGACAGAGAGAGAGAGCAAGATAGAGAGAGAGAGAGCAAGACAGAGAGAGAAAGAGAGAGAAAGAGAGAGAAAGAGAGAGAGAGGGGGAGAGAGAGAGAGAGAGAGAGAGAGAGAGAGAGAGAGAGAGAGAGAAAGAGAGAGAGAGAGAGAGAGAGAGAGAGAGAGAGAGAGAGAGAGAGAGAGAGAGAAAGAGAGAGAGAGAGAGAGAGAGAGAGAGAAAGAGAGAGAGAGAGAGAGAGAGAGAGAGAGAGAGAGAGAGAGAGAGAGAGAGGAGAGAGAGAGAGAGAGAGAGAGAGAGAGAGAGAGGGAACACAAGAGGGAATATGGACGGCCCGAGCTTGCGCAGGCTAACGAATAATGATGCGCATGCTCGGGAGGAGTTAAGCTGTGGCACAGTAGGTGGGCAACCACCACAAAGTTGATATGGCCCTAGTCCACCGCACCCACATAATTTGAGGCACTAGCCTTGAAGCAAAAAAAAAAAAAAAAAAAAAAAAAAAAAAAAAAAACAACAACAACAACAACATAGGCTCAAACATGTTAGCGTGGGGTTCACTTAGCGCTCCTTCCTTAGTGCTCACGGCATGTTTTTCCTCTTTTATTGGATTTCCATGGCAGATACGTTCGTGCACAACCCATAACGACTCGGAGATCCCTTTGAATACGTCGTTACCGACCGGACAATCTCCACCATGCGCGGGCGCCTGCGGAATTCGCTAACCTGGTGGCGTTCGTGGTGCACCAGTAGCTTGATCGTGTCAATCATTGACAGAGGCTATTGGATGCCCTGGAAACATGGGCCCCCATAACCGTTTCGGAACTCCAACTATGGAGGAGCTAAAATTCATGCGGAATTTACAAAGTCGGCTATCACAGACCTCCTCCAAACTGGTGCGGCAGCGGAGGTGCCAGAAGCAGTGCTTACTTGCGCCAGCCCTCTAAATGTCGTAGATTAGCACGACAAAAGTCGGCTTATCCTTGATATGCGCAAATTCAACGAGGAACTGCAAATTCCTAAATTCAAGTACGAGGGACTCACTCGTGTTGCCGACTTGGCGCGCGCGGGCGATGAGATGTTCTCAATCGACCTAAAGTTTGGATATCACCACGTCGACATCCACCCGTCATGCTGGAAATTTTGGGGTTTCCAATTCCAAGGACGCTCATATTGCTTCCGTTCCCTGCCGTTTGGATTGGCTACAACTCATCTTCACATAGTTAATCAAACAGCTTGCACGACGCTGGAGAATTAAGGGAGTGTTGGTCATACCGTATGTGGACGACATCCTCTGCCTTTGTCATTCTGAAGCCGACGCCCTGGGCACCTGCACCCAATTAATTGGCGATTTATGTAGCGCTGGCCTGGTGATCAACGCAAAGAAATCCCAACTTCGTCCCACCCAATATCTGCGCTTTCTTGGTTTGGAACTTGACACCAAACTCGGCCAATGCTCAGTGGGTTCAGAACGACGCAACTCCCTACAATCTACCGTCCAGTCGCTCTTGGAAGCTAAACGCAACCAATCCAAGGTCCCTGTCCGGCATGTCGCGCATGTTACAGGCATGCTCGCTTCAATGACGCTCGCACTCGGGGCCATTGCTCGGGCTTTCAGTCACGCGTTATTGCAGACCATCAATGACGCTTCTTCATGGAACAGCAAAGTCCTGCTGTCGCCTTCCGCTTGCGGGGAGCTGGAATTCTGACCAACTGAGTTTGACCACTTCAATTGAGTGCCCTTTCATGTGTGATGCAGTTTTGACGCTATTATTCACGTCGATGCAAGCGGTCACGGCTGAGGGGTCACTCTCGACACATTCTCCGACAACAATCGTGAAGCCAGCATGAACATGCCAGTCGATTAGCGACACACTTCCAGCACTCGTCGCGAGCTTGAAGGGGTACTGTGGGCGTTGCAGACATATACTGTTGTGACCTACTCCAGAACAAAGACGTGCTCGTGCGCATAGACAATCGGGGAGTTTTCTTCATCTTGAAGAAGGGTGGCTCATGTAGTCCTGATCTCACCCTCACTTGCAAATCGAACATCCGTCTGTATACTACCTATCGAGTCCACATCGTTATGGAATGGACCCCTTGCGAACTCAACACGCACACGGACGAACACATTGAAGACGCCGTGGTTCAACCTTCTAGAACGGCGCTTAGGCTCCCATTCTATAGACCTCTTCAACCTTCTAGGCAATGCCAAGCGGAGTCGTTTCTGCTCTGAATACCCGCACCCCACAGCCACAGCGATCAACGACTTCAAGATTTCTTGGACGGACGAACACGATTTCTCCTTCCCACTGCCCCAAGTAATCCCCGCAGTCCTTCACCATGCACAATGTACGCGCGCATCTCTTACTCTCGTCGTTCCCCACTGGCCCGGCGCTAGCTGGTGGCCGCTCCTCCAACCCTCACCTCCCGCCTAGGCTTGCCACATCAAAGCTCAGATCCGACTCAACGCACGGTAGTCAATGCCTAATGCCAGGCTCTCATACTGGCGCCTTTTTCAGCTACGGTCTGCCTGATAGCCTCATGCTCGCTCTGCAAGTCGTGTTCCCCTAATGCATCTCCCTCTGCTTCTACCAACCAGGCCTCATTCCAACCTTGCAATGCGAACTGCTCTCCGTCATGGCACAAACACGTGCAGACTCTATAATCCGAACTTACGAACCATATTGGCAGCAGTTTCGTTCCTTGCACCAAGGTTAACTTGTCGTTCCTGCCATCGTCACACATGACACTCGATTTGTACCTCGTCTACGCCATTCGAAATAAGGCCACTCTTTCGGTGATCCAACTTACCTGCTCGGTTGTCGGCTTTGCACAACGCATAATTGGGGCATCTTGCCCTAGTACCGGTCCCTTCACGACACAAGTTCGAGAGTTTGCAAAGCGGCGATGCCTCCGACCCAACCGAACCAAGGAACCGGTCTCTCTGCACCAAGTGTATGCAATGGCTTCTCACTTTATCTGCGCTGACGACCCAGCTACCTTTCAGAAAATGTCTCATTCCACTCCTCATGTACGCGAGATTTTTGCACTACTCCGACCGTATGGCCATCAACTGGGAGGACATTCAGTTCGAGGACGACGTGATGTGGCTGCTCATCCCGTGCTCCAAAACGGACCAGGCAGGCCAAGGCTCTTGGATTCCAGTTGCCGCTGTTCCAGGACCCCTTTGCTCTGTGCGGTGCACCAAGCGTCTCTTCCGTTTGGCGGGCTACGAACCCAGCACCCCGAGACCCTTAATCCGAGTGTTCAGGACTGCATCAGGTGCCACCGTCACCAGCAAGCCACCATCATACACCACAATACACAACTGATGCAAGGAGGCATTTCACACCATTGGCCTCGGAGCATCTCGGCACCCACTCGTTCCGCAAAGGTGCCGCGACTTTCGCCGCCCATGGAGGCGTAGCGGACCGGCTTTTTAAACGTCTCGACAGATGGCGCAGTGACAAGGCGAAAGAGATGTACATCACGCCCGCTGCCGATCAACTAGAGTCGGCCTCCCGCGAGGTACTGACCCTTGAGTCGGCGTTGTCTCCTGCACGACATTCTCTAGCGCTCGCGCGCCAGTGGCGGTCGTCCCTACCCATGTCTCAGCTCAGCCAAGTGAAATGAGAACGATGCCAATTGCACTAACAAGAAGCAAGCTTTCTCAATATGTAAAAAATTAAAGTGTTACACTTTTCAAATTGCGTATTGTGGACAAGAAGCTGTTGTAATGCAAATTTTGGCATCGTAGAAGTGCGCTATTCGCCCTCTCCGACTATATATGCAGCATAAGTGCGTGTCATAAGAGTCCATTTTTGTGCAATTGAAAAGAGTGCTCCAAGCTCTTGAATAATCTGTCTTCTGTTCACAGTTGAAGAGGATTTATAGTGCAAATACCAAACCTTGTGACACCCCTTAGAGGGAACCACCAAGGGTCTCGTTACAAGTAAACGGATTCAGCTGCACATTTAGCACCAAAGCTCCTTCTCCAACTGTTAACCCAGCCTAACACTCTGCTTGCTTCCTACATGCAAGCACATCCAGTAGAAACGAACCGAACAGTTGCTTCATTGCTGCTCAACTTCCCAGCAGGCCACCATCAATACAGTACCGCTTTCTCCCTTGAATGCCCCTTGTGTCTCCCTTTTGACCCGCACATTGAGGACGCACAAAACGCCCTTCTTACTGCTTCTTTATACCAGCAGTAGAACCGGCAGCAGATGCGCAGCCCTGGTTTCCCTCCCTCCCAGCAGCCCACCTGTACCCGGCCTTCTCCCTTATCTCCCGCACCCCCCTATCCATCACCCCCTTACCTACCCTCACCATTCTAGATGCTTCCTCCCTCACTCCCCCAACCACCCTCGCCACCTCCCCCGCCACTTCCTCCCGCACCATCCTCGCACCTTCCTTCAATCCCCCCGCCACCCGTTCCATATCCACGTCGTGTAGCTCCTGCACCTTCCTGGAAGCTTCCCCTGCCTTTTCCCGCACCGATCGCTGGAGGCTGCCGTCCGCCACGCTGGCAGCCAGGCTGGATGCCACGCCAGCAGAATGCTCTGCTGCATGGATCAGATCTGATTTGATCCTGTGCAGTTGCCTGGCGACGCCATGCCGTGCTTCCTGTGCTCTCTGCTGGACCACGTCCGCCCACCACCCCGGGGGGAGGGTAGCCGGTGCTTGGATGCTGCAAGGGGGGAGAGGAGAGAATTTGCCAAGGACGGGAGAGGGGACAGGGAAGGGAGAGGGAGCAGGGAAGGGGGAGGGATCAAGAACGGGAGTGCGAGAAAGCGACACTAAGTGGAGACGTCACGGATCTGCTGGCAATGCCGTGCTGTGCTTGAGGCGCCTGTTTTTGAGCCGCCTCAAAAAGAGGATCTGCTGGCGATGCCATGCTGTGCCTCCTGTGCTCTCTGCCGGACCAGGTCCGGTCCGCCCACCAGCCCCGGGAAAGAGCCGCTGGTGCCTGAATGCTGGGGTGAAACGCGTTCAAAGATCAAGGGAATGAGAATACGTGCTCTGGTTTTGTGAATTCTCTAAAACGCCCACCAGCCCCCAGGGGGGGAACAGCCGGTGCCTGGATGCTGGGGGGGGACGCGATCAGAGAGCAAGGGAATGGGAGACGGAGAGCGGTACAAAGAGAGGGTAGTACTTTAATTCTGGCAGCGCAGTCCCTTCACACCAAGCAAGAACACCCCCCCCCCACATGGCTCACCTGCTGTCCGTCCCTCCATGCGCTCTCTCCACTCCACTATGAGAGCTGGCCCCCACAGCCACAGCTGCCCTCCCTTCCCTCTTTCCCTGGCTGAACGACCTCGTGCATTATCCGAACATCGGTCCCTCAGCTACTGTCTCACCTGCCGTCCCTCCCTCCAGCTGCTCCCACCACTCCACTATGAGCGCTGGTCCCCACACTCGCAGCTCCTCCTTCCCCTACCCGCACCCCCCTCACCCCCCCGTTCCAAGGATGACTCACCTGCCGTCCGCACCTCCTTCTGCTCCCACCACTCCGAAGTTGAGCTGGCCCCCACACTCGCAGCTCCTCTTCCTGCCTCCCCCTCTCTGCCTCGAGGGAGGTATTACCCTCCCAACTACCTTTCCAACCATTAGATAACTCACCTGCCGTCCGCCCCTCCATCTGCTCCCACCACTCCACTATGAGCGCTGGACCCACACTCGCAGCTCCTCCTTCCCCCCCCCCCCACCCTCCCCGCCCCCCCTCCTTTGCAACGAAGCAAGAGTGCCAAGGATGACTCACCTGCCGTCCATCCCTCCTGCTCCCACCACTCCACTACGAGAGCTGCCCCCCACACTGGCAGCTCCTTCTCCTGCCTCCCCCTCTCCGCAATGAAGCAGGTAAAACCCTCCCAATTACCAACCATTAGATAACTCACCTGCCGCCCGTCCCTCCAGCTCCCACCACTCCACTAGGAGAGCTGGCCCCCACACTCGCCACTCCTCCTCCTGCCTCCCCCTCTCTGCCAGCTCCCCCCTCCCCTTCACCTGCCACCTCACTCCCCCTCGCACGCCTCTCCTCCTCGAAAGCTTCATGGTCCGTGGCTGCATGTGGCTGGTGCATGGGGTGAGAGGGGGGGTCTATGAAGGTGTGTTAGGCCCAGAGTATAGATGTGGAAGCAACAGAGTGTGAGAGACCCAGAGTGTGAGACAATTGTGGGGAAAAACGGAGTGTGAGAAACCTAGAGTGTGCGACAATTGTGGGGAAAAGCAGAGTGTGAGAGACCCAGAGTGTGAGAGACCCAGAGTGTGAGACATTTGTGGTAAAAAACAGAGTGTGAGAAACCTAGAGTGTGCGACAATTGTGGGGAAAAGCAGAGTGTGAGAGACCCAGAGTGTGAGACATTTGTGGTAAAAAACAGAGTGAGAAACCTAGAGTGTGCGACAATTGTGGGGAAAAGCAGAGTGTGAGAGACCCAGAGTGACATGAGGAACAGAGCGTACAGAGTTGAGTGCGACAGAGTTGACGACTTAGCATGTGCACGGGCATAAGCCTACTAGCATTGCATAGCACACCATGCCGTGACCATTCCCCCCTCTCTCGTCTCACAAACCAAGACCTTACCACATCAGCTGCTGCTGGTAAAGGCAGGGATGATGCAGCACCCAGGTCCGCACCTATCGCCCCTTCTTCCTCCCCTGCCTCTCCCCCCGCCCCTACACCACCACCACTGCTGAACCGCCCAATCTCAGCCCTTAGCCTCTCTACCTCTTCCCTTAACGCCTCTTTTTCCCTCTCCACCCTCTCCCTCTCTTCCCGCTCCCTCCTCCTCCCCTCCTTCTCCTCCCCTTGTACTCTAACCATCTCCTCAGCCAATCGTGTCGCTTCCCTCCTCGCCGACTCAGCCTCCAGCCTCGCCACGTCAGCGTCCTTCCGAGCCTCAGCCACCTCCACCTGAACCGCAGCCTCGGCAACCCTCTCGTAGGTTCGGCCGAACGTGAGCGCTGCAGCTGCCTGAGCATGCGTAACGGGCTTTAAGGGGTCGAACCGTCGCACGTTCCCAAACACTAGAGGAATAACCGCCACATTTCTAAGAGACTCAGCATTTGCAGCAGGGGCAGCAGGAGCAGCAGCAACAGCAGAAACAGCAGGAGCAGTACCGTCTTCCTCAGTTATCCTCCCCTTCCAACCGATTCTCTCTCTTCCCCATCTTCCCCCCTGCCACTCCCCCTGTCCTTCCCCCCTCCCCTCCCCCTCCGCCTCCCCCTCCCCCTGCGGTTGGTGCGCCATCCCCCCCCTGTGGTGCAGGAGATCGAAAGAGACGGCTCTTTGGGCGGCAGGGGAGATTCGGACGGCGTCGATCAGCCCGCATGTGTGGCGCAGGGCGGCAAGGTCGGGCGGCGGGAGGTGAGAGTACTCAAGAGCAAAGCGCCACGTCAGCAGGTCCTGACGGGTCAGCGGGCTGTTGGGAGAGAAGGAATGGGGACGGGGGGACAAGGGGGGGAGGGGGAGTAAGAGAAAGAGGGGAAGTGGGAAAGTACCGAGGACAGGGGAAGTAAGAGGAAAGGGGAAGAAGGGGGAAGAAGGGGAAGAAGGGGGAAGAAGGGGAAGAAGGGGGAGAAGGGGGAAGAAGGGGGAAGGGGGAAGAAGGGGGAAGGGGGAAGAAGGGGGGGGGGGAAGAAGGGGAGAAGGGGGGGGGGAAGAAGGGGGAGGGGGAAGAAGGGGGAAGAAGGGGAGAAGGGGGAAGAAGGGGGAAGAAGGGGGAAGAAGGGGGAAGAAGGGGGAGGGGGAGAAGGGGGAAGAAGGGGGAGAAGGGGGAAGAAGGGGGAAGAAGGGGGAGAAGGGGGAAGAAGGGGGAAGAAGGGGGAAGGGGGAAGGGGGAGAAGGGGGAAGAAGGGGGAAGAAGGGGAAGAAGGGGGAAGAAGGGGGAAGGGGGAAGAAGGGGGAAGAAGGGGGAAGAAGGGGGAAGAAGGGGGAAGAAGGGGGAAGAAGGGGGAAGAAGGGGGAAGAAGGGGGAAGAAGGGGAAGAAGGGGGGGGGGGGGGGGGGGGGGGGGGGGAGAAGGGGGAAGGGGGAAGGGGGAAGAAGGGGGGAAGGGGGAAGAAGGGGGAAGAAGGGGGAAGAAGGGGGAAGAAGGGGGAAGGGGAGAAGGGGGAGAAGGGGGAAGAAGGGGGAAGAGGGGAAGTAAGAGAACGAGGGGAAGTAAGGGGACGAGGGGAAGGAAGGATAAGTGAGGGCGAGGGGTTCGGTCAGACATGGCATAATTCACTCAGAGACAATAACCGGATGGGGCAGAAGGTGAGAAGAGGGCAGCGATTACAATAACCTGATACCAGGTCACATGAAACTATCGCCTGATTGTGCAGGGTGCCTGTGAGATCTCACAAACGCCCTGCACTATAACCCGATACAATAACCCCAGAGCACTCTGTATAATCACCTGTCTGGCCGAAATAAACTCTCCTCCTCCCCCCTCCCTTCCCCTACTGTTGCCCCTCCTGCCTCGTCTCTCTGACCCAACAGGCTCGGCAGAATGCCAGCTTCAGCCAGACCTGCGCGTGACGTACGGAGAGAACAGCAGAAGTAAGAGAACCATTTCAGAGGGCGAGACGAAAAGAGAAGACAACAGGAGTAGAGGTTGAGACGAGGGTGATCCAGGGAGGGCGAGAGAGGGTATTAAAGAGAGAGTGACAAGGAAGCGGGTGCTAAACAGAAAGGGTGACAAGGGCGAGGGTGATACAAAAGGTGCTGGGTAAAAGAAAAGAGAAGGAGAGTTACCTTGAATGGAGTGAAGTCCTTGTCATCAGGCACCACGTCAGCATAGGCCTGTTCGGATATCCCCTCTATAAACATGGCGGGATAAACCCTATCAGTCGGGGAGGACGAAGCCTCTCACTGAACGCCATGAGCCACGTGGCAAACTCCCTCCTCGTGCATATGCCTGCTGCTGCCACGTCAGCATCTATCACCTGATTGGTGGAAGAATGGGGAGGAGAGAGCAAACCATAGGTTTGGCCACGCTGGCTTCTTATCCTCTCCTCCGTTCCCTGCAAAACGCCACACCCTGCGCATCCCTTGAAGTCACCTGTACATAATCACCCACCTGGAACTCCTTCAGTCGAGTTCTTCCAGCATGCGAGCATGCTCCCCTGTTCATTACAGAGCACAGACAAGGCAGCATCTTCATCTCCCCTTACAATCACCACACTCCCTGTAATCACCCACCTGGAGTGCCTTGAGTCCTTCCAGCATGCGAGCATGCTCCGGGTTCACATGAGGCGGCACCACCACTCTTATCCTCTGCTCCTTTCTCCCTCCTCCCTTCCCTGATAACCTGCGCACCCTGCCCTGCACGTTCTAAACCCCATTCATTACCTGGAGCGCCTTGAGTCCTTCCAGCATGCGAGCATGCTCTGGGTTCACGTGAGGCGCCACCACCACTCTTATCCTCTGCTCCTTTCTCCCGCCAACCGCCTCCCCTCTCCGTCCCACACCACCCCCCCCCTCCTCTCCACCTTCCCCTCCCCCACCACACTCACTCCCTCTCCCTCACTCCCTTCCTTCACCTCAACCTCTTTCTCAACCTCCTCTGTTTCCCCTCCCCTCTGCTCCTCCCCTCTCTCCCCCGCGGCCTCCCCCCCTGCTGCTGCTGTGCCCGCGTCATGCAAGTCCCCCTCCTTAGCACCCACTTGAGATGACCCACCTGCACAGGCGAAAACACAGATGGGCTCGCAGGGATTGGATTGGAGGGTAGGAAATCCTGGGGATACCCAACAAGATCTGCTGGAGTCGATTTTTGAGGCGCCTCAAGAATAATGAGGAGAGAAATGGTATCCCCAGAATAATGAATCCTGGGGATACCCAACAAAAGCTGCCAGAATCTCCAATTGATGGATTGACGATTTGGGCGATCGCATTAGGGTGAAGCTGCCAGATTGTGTAACACGTGTGATAAGTGAAGTGATACGTTACCTTTATGAACAGAGACCGTGGTGACTGTATCGCGATGTGATTGTAGAGGGGAGAAGCCTGCAGGTGGGATGGGATGTAGGTGGGGCGGGAATGAGGAGCGCGAATGAGGAGCGGGAATGAGGAGCGGGAATGAGGAGCAGGAGGTGAAAATGGTGAGGGATGGGGCGCGAATAGGAAAAAACCAGCGAAACAGCAAGAGGCAAGCTTCAAACGCAAGCAAAGAGGCACGAACTCTTGCACAAATCAGAACCGCCAGCTGAGGAGTCTATTTCTGTGGCGCATAAAAAACAGGAACTCTTGCACATATCAGAACCGCCGGCTGATTTCAAGTGTTCTGCACTTCCTTCCCACCATCGTCCCATACACCATCAACGAACCTGCTCCTGCACATATCGAGAACTTGCTCCTGAACCATGAACGAACCTGCTCCTCCATACATCGGGAACTTGCTCCTGAACCATGAACGAACCTGCTCCTGCAAACGGATATACATCGGGAACTCCCCACACGCTGCTTCTGCACATATCGTCCCCATACAGCCCTTTCGCCTTTCCCACCCCTTTTCGCATCATTCAATCACACCCTTTCTTTTGAATCACATCCGTTTCAAATCTCTGTATTTTTCCACTGATATTAGCACCATCCCCACACGCACTCACATCTGTCTTTCATTGCCCCTCTGTACAGCAGAGCAGCGCCACAGAGCAGAGAGGCGAGCAGAAGGGGCTCTGGAAGGGGGGGGATGGATTAGGGAGGAAGCGGCAAGAAGCGAAGAAGCAGAGGGTTAATTCGCCGTATCAGAGGTACTTCTGTCGTTCATTACCCCTCTATATAGCAGAGCAGAGCAGCGCCAGAGAGCAGAGAGGAGAGCAGAGGGCGAGCAGAAGCGGCTCTGAGGGAGGGGGGTGGGGGGGGATAAGGGAGGAAAGGGGGAGAAGCGAGGAAGTAGAGGGTTGATCAGCCGTACCAGAAACACCTGTGGGAAGGATCAAAGCTTAAGGTTGGTGAGAATTCAGAGCCGTCTGCTGCACAGAGGTTGATCAGTCGTTCCAACGACACTCTGCACAGCAGAGCAGCGAGGAGAAGGGACTCTTGAGGGGGGGGGGAGGGACTCTGTACAGCAGAGCAGCGCCACAGAGCAGAGAGGCGAGCAGAGAGGCTAGCAGAAGGGGCCGTGACGGCGGGGGGTGGGGGGGGGGTTTAGGGAGGAAGGGGGGAGAAGCGAGGAAGCAGAGGGTTGACCAGCCGTCTCAGAGTTTACCCGTGTCCCTCACAGCCCCTCGTTACAGCAGAGCCGCGCCATGGAGCAGCACAGCGAGGCGAGCAGGGGGCTCTTAGGGAGGCGGGGCAAACGAGGGGAAGTGAGGGGAGAGCAGTGGGAAGAGGAGGAGAGGGGAAGAAGAGGGGGTGGGGAGGGTGGAGAGGGGGACGAGACGGGGAGGAGAGGGGCAGAAGAGGGGGTGGGGAGGGTGGGAGAAGGGTGGGAGAGGGGGCCGAGACGGGGAGGAGAGGGGCAGAAGAAGAGGAGGAGGGCGGAACTCAAAGCTCGTATCAAGACCACCTCGTATCTCAAAGCCCCTCATGCGTTATAGTCACCATCACAACCAACTCACTTGCGATGGACGCCTTTCGAGGGGCAGCCAGGGGTGCAGGAAGACACTGACACGTGATGGTGACTGTAATCAGCACCACCATCACAGCCAACTCACTTGCGATGGACGCCTTTCGAGGAGCAGCCAGGGGTCCAGGTCGGGAAACCCGAACCACGTCAGACGACCAACCGTTGAACGCCAGCTGTCGCACCGTCGCCTCGCCGCCGCCTGCAGCAACAGATGACGAGTCTTGCGTCGAAGCTG
Organism: Closterium sp. NIES-67; assembly: GCA_027943415.1. Lineage (NCBI taxonomy): Eukaryota > Viridiplantae > Streptophyta > Zygnematophyceae > Desmidiales > Closteriaceae > Closterium > Closterium sp. NIES-67. The sequence continues at coordinate 44,924 of BQMB01000253.1, forward strand.
ACTCAGCAAACACTGACTCAGCAGGCCAGCTCCAGGAACTGAGCGTCGATTCCTCCTCGCTGCTTCTGAGACGTCCGAGGCGAGCTGCAGACTCTGCTACCGGAGATTCGAACCGTGCCGGGTGGTCACTCGACTCACCAGGCGCAGCGTCTCTCCCCTTCCCCTCCGCCATAACATCATCATCATCATCATCATTCTCCTCCGTTATGCCATCACCATCATCATCATAACCGTCAAAGTCAACATCACGGTCCTTGGCATGATCGTTATCGTAGCCTTCCGTTTCGTCGAAATCGTTGTCGCCTGCGTCGTCACTTTCGCGAGAGCTTTCGTGAGCCTTCGCCAAGCTGTCCACGAGAGCCTTGGCGACGTCGTGAGGTATCACGGGCAACGGCCTCCCATCGGCGCGCTGTGAAGCCTCGCGATACTGGTCATCGGTACCAGAGCGACTATCGCCACCATAAGAACTGCCAGGGCCATGAGGAATGTCGCGGCCACCATAGGGATTGCCGCGGTCAACATTATCGCCACCATCGAGCTTATCGGCACCATAGGGGTTGCCGCGGCCATTATCACCGTCAGGGGTGTTCTCCACCCAATCCAGGTGCCGGCTCTGAGCTGCCACGCGGAGGAACAGCCTATCGCGTCCTGACACGTGGACGCTGCTAGATTTGTTCCTGTTCGGCGGGAATCCATGGTGGGTTCTCCGAGACCTGCTATTTAACAATAGTAGCCGCTTAGTTAGGACCCGTGGTGGGACTAGTCCTAACGGATCTGCGTACAGCTGACCCGCGGCAGCAGCGGCCGTTATTCGGCTACCTGCTGGGCCATCCGAGAGGCTCACTGGTCGACTGACAGGGAGGCTCGCGAGCCCGCCTCCGCAAATAGCGGACGGTCGCATGACGATAGCTGGCAGATGTCGATTTTTCCCCAGCAGACGTATCAACCCGTACAGGAAAAAACCGACGAGCTGACTGAGGCGGACCTACTAGAATGGATTCTATCGGCAGGAACTAGTCTGCCTACGGCTCTTTCCAGCGACGATACGTGCTGACTTCCAGAGACCAGGACCTGACAACCTTCGTAGCGCGAGACACGAGTCTGCAATCCGAGCCGGAAGATGGGGAGGGGACCGCGGGTGAGTCAGCGTTGCTGTAGCTAAAATGCACTAGAGTTTCGTTACAGGTTCGACGAGGACCAGCGGCGGCACTCCGGGAGACCACGAACGCAAGGTAATGCACTACGTGTAAATGCTATGACTACGGCCATGAAAGAAAGAATCCGAGAAGCAGCAGCCGAATTTGAGAGTGGAGCCCTGCCCTGTGAAAGAACAGCGGGGCGATGGGAGGAGACGCCATAGGGGCGAGGGAGTCTCCCTCCATCCAAGGGAGCAGGAGACCAGTGGTGCCTTGGCAGATTCGGGATTTTGACGGGTTTCAGAGCGGCACAGCTAGTTGCCGAAAGTCTCAGTTCGGTTCAGTGTGATGGAGGTTTCCTGTGGAGTTGGCTCTGTGATGTCAGCCCGTTGGCGTACAGCATGGCCCACACAACAGGGACACATCAGCGGAGGCAAGCGTGCGGCCAATCAAAGGCGAGAGATGGTCAGTGCCGTGGCAGCGAATGCACTTCGCTCGAAGCCAGCGAGGGACATTCAGCGAGGGTGGGCAGCTGAAAAGCGGAAATGGCGGATCCGCGCAGGAGGACAAACCTGGCGTGGAATTTCAGGCCGTGCGCCTCGCCGAGGTTTGGCTGATGCATGTCTCCCAGGATTGAGCCTGCCTGTGGAAGGTCTGGTTGCTGGAGCGGCCTTCTCCGTCCGATGTCAGAAAGCACACAAAAGCCGTAGACAGAATACACAACGCAGAGGATCTCTCATTGTAGCGCTGTAAATTCGCATTAGCGCTGTAACGAGGGCGACTTCAGCTCATTTTGCGTAGCCTGAAACGCTGATCACTGGCTGAAAAAGGTGATCGCGACTGAGGACATACGGCAAAATGTCACGCTACTTCGTGTCAAGATGGTACTGACGGTCAGATTTGACGGGCAAAATCCTGAGTGACACCATGTAGTGTGAGGAATGGAAGTCAATACGTACTACTCTGAAAACCAACACGCCGTAGAGGAACATCAATCGTAATAATTTCGACCTATTCTGCATTTGTGTAATTAAAGCTCAAAGGGCGTGTGTTGAAGGATTGATTAACGAGGAAACAATACAACTTAGGCAACATCGAAACATCACGGAGCATGGATATAATTAGCCTAGGAGCACACGGTCGTGGCCCGGCAGAGCTGCGACGTGTGGTTTGAAAATTGGCGCGAAGCGCCAAAATCTAGGCATGCAACACCAAGGCGGACAATAATGCATGCGGCTCGTTAGAAGTCCACATTTGGGACCACGATTTGAATTTCGTAGCAGAGCTGCGCGGCAACCCCGTTATAGCAGTATGCATCATACTGACTAAAAATCATGAGGAAATACCATTTCCTTACACCCACTCCCCTCCAAGGTATGGTCTTAGTTAAGACCGTCGACATCGCGCACATTGCGTAACTGGAGGTCGACTTATAACTCCGGGTAATTCTCAATATGTGCCACGGTCACCCTCTCAGAGTAATAAAATTTAGTAAGAATGAGTGATACATGGTGGTTTTGGTATTGTACTCACTATGGGCATGCACTGTCGAGAAGAAAAAAGCTGAACAAGTGTTTGATAGAGAGAGAGAACAAGGGTACATACCTAAAAGTGTTTTACCCTCTAAGAGGTGACCCTATACAGTCTATACAAATATGAGTTATACATATATTTGACACACCCCCTAGACTGCATAGGGGCAATTCCTGAACAAGCAGCTCGGGGCGGCAATACTAGTCCAGCCACTGAGACAAGGGTCTAAAGACCAGTCAAAAGGAGTACAGGCAAAACAAGAACAAGACCAGGGCGGCACCACTAGTCCAGCCACTGGGAGAGGACACAAGTCCAGTCTGAGTACATATACAGATATATATAGGACAGCACAAAGTCAAGGTCCTAGCAAGTGAGAGGCTACAGGAACTAGACCGAGCTGTACACAGTGCCGCTGATGATCTTTAGGCGCAAGCGCCTTCGTAAAGACATCAGCAGTGTTGGCACCAGAGGCCAAGTGAACTATGCGGGCCGGGCGGCGCTGCTGTAGCTCGCGCAGAAGGAAGTACCGCAGCTGGATGTGCTTCGCTCTGCCCTCAAGTCGAGGCTCCTGACACAGGAGTATCATGGCCCTGTTGTCAGCGTACAGGACTAGGGCAGAGCTAGGCCGCTCACTTAAGTCTGTGAGCAAGAAGGTCAGCCAGCGGAGCTCCTGTGCCGCCATGGCACCAGCGTAGATCTCAGCCTCACAGCTCGACTAAGCAACCGACGACGAGCGAGTGGATCTCCAAGAGATAGCACCCGAACCAAGGCTAAAACAGTAGCCCTGCGACGACCTGAGCGTCTCAGAGTCGTCTGCCCAAGAAGCGTCTGCGTGCCCAGTGAGGACCACTGGCCTGCGTTCTCCTAACACTAACCCCATGCCTGATGTACTTGCTAGATATCGCAAAACCCTCTTAGCGGCCGACCAGTGCTGTGGTCGGTGTCTACTAGTGGCCACAAAGCGAGCCAGGATGCTGAGAGGGTATGCGAGATCTGGGCGAGTGCAGGTCATCAGGTACATGAGGCAACCCACCAGTTCTGCGTAGGGGCCGCTGTGCTCTACTGGCTCCGCAGGAACAGGAGCGGAGAGCCCGTGGTCTACAGGTAGAGGTGTGGGCTGTGCAGAGGAGAACTGAAGACCGAACCTCTGAAGGACCTGACGCACCAAGTGTGACTGGGTCGGAGTGATGGTGCGTGCTGCTCTGACCCTAGAGATTTGCAGGCCTAGATAGCGACGCAGCTCTCCAAGGTCAGTGCATGTGTGTCTCTTCAGCAGCTCAGTCTTCACAGAGGCCAGTGCGTCCCTGTCAGCAGTAGCGAAGACCAGGTCGTCTACGTAGACAAGGATGTAGAACGGAGTCTGGCCGGAACGCACAAACAGTGAAGGGTCAGCAGAGGACGGAAAGAACTGCAGGTCTGCTAACGTGGCACGTAGCGTGTCGTGCCACTCGTGGGGAGCCTGACGCAGGCCGTAGACTGGGCGCCTGAGAAGCCACTGGGTCCCAGGAGGGAAGGTACCAGTGAAGCCCTGTGGTCGGCGCAGGTAGACCTGCTCGTGTAGGCTGCCCTGAAGAAAGGCAGTAGAGAAGTCGAGGGAGTGAAGCTCGTAGTCGCGCTGTGCTGCTACGTGTAGCAGCGCCCGAAGAGTGGTCATCTTCGGTGTCGGGGCGAAGGTCTGGAGGAAGTCAACCCCCTCGCGCTAACTGAAACCTCTGGCCACGTAGCGCGCCTTGAAGACAAGCGGCTCTCCAGGGGGGCGCTTCACCTTGAAGAGCCACCGACCATCGACTACGTTCACCCCAGGCGGGGGAACTGCGTCGACGTAAGTGCCGGTGGACCTCCAAGATGCCATCTCCTGCTCCATGGCAGCTATCCACTGAGAGGCCCAAGGTCCCGAGGTGGCCTCAGCGTAGGTGCGAGAGGTCGGGATGTCGAAGGCGTCTGGGTCACCCTCAGGGACTAACAGCATGGAGCAGAGATGGGGAGCAACCTCGGAAAGGAAAGCAAGCTCGTACTGCCTGTCCTCTAGGACGTCACTGCCAAGGGCAGGAGCACCCCCGACGGACGGAGGACGGGCAGGGTCTGAGACCAGAGCGGTAGCGTAGTCAAGGCGGCGGGTAGAGGCGAAGTCAGCGACAGCAGCGACAAGCGCGTCAAGGCGCGAGACAGGAACAAAAGGGTCGGTAACAAGCGAGGCAAGAACACGAGGGACAAGGGGACGAGCAACACGGAGGTAGTCAGAGAAAGGAGGAGGTGCAACAGCAAGGGACGAAAGAGGAGGGGACGGGAGGAGGGGAGGACGAGACGAGTGGGAACGGAGCAACATAGGGTGGGAGCGCAGGACAGGAGAGACGGGACGAGCACGGGAGGGACGGCGAGCACAAATGTGAGACGGAGGTGTAGGGTCAGGGGACAGCGGAGGAGATACAGGAGGGGAACGAGGAGGAAGACGGGCCGGAGACGAGTCTGGCGGCGGGAACACAGGACCGTAGACAGGAAGGTCAGCAGGCGGTGGGGGAGACATCGTCGCACGGTCCGGGGAGGGAAGGCCGAGCAGGCGGAGAGCGGAGACCGGCGGCGACGGCTGCTGCGGCGGCGACGACGGCTGGGCCGGAACCCTCGGACCAGGGGAGGCAGAACGACCGTCGGCAGAACACTCAACAGCAGCACCCCAAGAACCAACACCCCCAGAGCAAGAACCCCCTCCAACACCAGCGGCACCCCCAGACGCCGCAGGACGAACACCCTCCTCTACACCAGCACCCCCAGGGGCCAAGAGCGGCAGCGGCAGTGGCGGCGACGGCTGCGGCGGCGGCAACAGCGGCGACGGCTGCGGCGGCGGCGGCTGCAGCGGGGTCGGCGACTGCGACAGTGGGGGCGGAGGCACCGGGGAAGGGGGACGCGGCAAGGACAGACCGGGGGTACCACCAGAGTCAGCAGACTCCTCAACGGGGACAACCGACGGGAGGGGAGTGACGTGAGAGACACCAGACGGGGTAGGACGAGGCGGGAGAGGGGCAGGGGCTACCAGGGGAGAGGGAGCAAGGAACAGGGGGGGGCAACTGGGAGACCTCGGTGAGGGAAGCGGCGGTAGAAAGAGACCGACTTGTCAAAGGTAACGTCACGAGAGTGGAGGAAGCGGTGAGACGGCGGGTGATAGAAAAGCCAGTCAGACGAGTCTAGGGGGAAACCGAGGAAGACACAGGGGACAGTGCGGGCAGTGAGCTTGTCCGTGCCAGAGGCACGAACGTGAGCAAGGCAGCCCCAGACGTGGAACGCAGACGCGTCACCGGGGGACCCGGTCCAAAGGAGGGTCGGCGAAACCTGCGGCCGCTGGGAGCGTGGCCACAGGTTAAGCTGGTGAGCAGCGTAGCGAACAGCGAACGGCCACAGAAAATGGGGGGCATCGGCATGGATCATGGAGGTACGGGCGACCTCCATGACCAAGCCGATGCGGCGCTCAGCAACCCCATTCTGCTGTGGCGAGTCCGGCAAGGTGTACGACTGGGTGATGCCCTCCGCACGACAGAACTGTCCAAGCCGACCAGAGGCGAACTCGCCGCCACGGTCAGAGTGGAGACACAACACGGGGAGACCGCGGTGGAGACGCGCAGCCACAACCCACGGGAGAAGAACGTCGGGCACGTCGGCCTTCCGCTCCAGGGGAAACACCGTTGTGTAGCGTGTGTAGTCGTCGACGAGCACAAGGAAGTAGCGCTCACCGAGCGGTCGGGGGACGAGGGCAGGGCCCCAAACGTCCAGGTGCAGGGTCTGAAGGGGGGCAGTAGCCGGGCGCAGTGAGGAGGAGTGTGGGGCACGGCGGAGCCGGCCCTCGACGCAAGGCGTGCACGGTGGCGCAGTCGAGGGAGGAAGGGCGGGGAGCGACGCGGGGAGACCTAAGACAAGGCCGTGCTGGGACATGTGACGCAGACGAGGGAGAGCAGGGTGACCTAAGCGGTGGTGCCAGAGAAGGGAAGGGTGAGTGAGGGAACGACACGAGCAAGCTGCAGCAACCTGAGAGGACGCACCAACAGGAGGGGAAGCGGTGTCTAGGGTAAAGAGACCGGACACCGGGTCCCGGGGGAACGTCGCAAGGGGGGAACCTGAGACAGCCTCAGAACAGACAGCGAACCGCTCATGCCCGGGGAACGTGGTGGTGACGCCGAGGTCCTGGAGACAGCCGACACCAACCAGGTTCCCCGAGAATGACGGAACGTGGAGGCCTGTAAGGGAGCCTGAGGGAACTGCTGGACAGGGAAGGGACGTAGAACTGCGAGCGACGACAGGACCCGCAGAGGGGTCAGCGAGAGAGACGATAGCTGGCGTAGCAAGCGGCGTGAGCGCGGAACGGTCGCGGAAGAAGCAGGCAGAAGCACCGGAGTCGAGAGTGAAGGACAGCGCCGCAGTGGCGGGGGTAGGGAACGGAGCCGGTGCAGAGACGAGGCTAGACAAACTAGGCAGTCCTACGCCTGACGCAGCAGGGGAGGCTAGGCTACACAACGGTGCAACACCTAAACTAGAGAACACATGGTAATAAGATCCAGCAACACTAGCAGCATCAGAATACAAGGCATGCAAAGCAGCACCTATCTGATCCATGTCTAACTCAAAGATCGGCACGCCCTGGCGGAGCAGGCTGTGCCAGTCAGGGAGGTCCGGGGCCGGGCCAAAGCGACGACGAAACAGATCGTCGAGGCGGCGGAAACAGCGGGCAGTCGGGTGCGGGCGGCGGCACAGAGTGCCGCGAAGGGGCCCGGTCTGAAGCTGGTACTGACAAGTGACAGCACTGGAGCCGCTGGTAGACGCCAAGCTGCGCGGGCCGCCACCACTGCCACCACCTCCGGAGGTGCCGGGCCAACCAGGCAAGAGGCGAGCCCACTGCTGCGGGGGCTGCGGCTGGGACGGCGGCTGCGGCGCGGGCTGCTCCTGCTGCGGCTGGGGCCGCTGCTCCTGACCACCAACGCTAGTCACCCCAGACGGACTACGCTCACGACCACCAACACCACTACCTGCGCCACCACCCCTACCACCCTGGCGACCACGACCACTGCGGCGCGAGCGCTGCTGCGGGGTGGACCGCAGCAGCCGTCTCAGTGAGGGGGGTCGCCGTGGTGACCGCAGCCGGAACGTCAGTGAACGTGCACTGGGAGGGGGCACAGCCGTGAAAGATAGAGACCGCCGGCGCACCGCTCGACTGAGCGATAGTGCGCTGGCGAGTCTCGATCTCGGTGAGGGTGTCGACAAAGGCAGTGAGAGTGAGGTCAGCCGGGTGAAGGCTAAGGAAGTGATCGCGAGCACTAGCTAGGCGGTCCGGCAGGCGCATGGCGATAAAATAGAGGGTCATGCAGAATGGGGGGGGGAGAGCAGTGAGCTGGGCAGCAGTGCTGGCAGTGCGATAGCGAGTCTCTAGGGCACGGAGGTGAGTGGCAAAGTCTGCGACGGTAGGGAAAACCGCAAGGTCTGGGAAAAGCATAGGAAAGAGCAGGCGACCAGCAGAAGCAAACGCGGGTGTGGAATAGCGGGCAATAACAGCGTCTAAGTAAGCTTTGGGCATCTCAATAGTAGCAAAACGCGAGCGCTCAGAGACAGGGAGGGCGTGGCTAATGGCAACCTGAGCGACTGCATTGCGGGAGTCCCAGACCGCACGGGTAAGCGCAGCAGTAGAGAAGATCTCACGGTCATCAGAGGAGGGATCAGTAGGGAGGGGAGCAGGTGCGAGGGGGTGGGGGAGTAAGCCGTCGACATGGACAACCAAAGAGTGGCCATCCTGGCGCTGACCTGTAAGGTGGCGGCGGAGATCGGAGAGCCAGGCGGCGAAGTCAACCGCATGGCCCTCGGTGTCCAGTCGGAGCACGAAGTCTGCCATCGTGCAGGGTCAGCGGCACAGCTCCACAGGAACACAGCGACGTAGGAACACAGCGACAACCCCCTCCAGCACGGCGGCCGCGAAGCGCCTCAGCACGGGCGAGCAGAGGAGATGGAGCCCGAGGCGGCACGGCAGGACGAGCCGGGGCGAAGGGGCCAGGCAGGTGCGGTGGGGCCAGGCAGGTGCTGGCGGGGCCAGACAGGCGCGGCGGGGCCAGGCAGGGGCGGCAGGGCCAGGCAAGGCGCGACGGGCCAGGCAGGGGCGGCGTGGCCAGGAGGCGCGGCAGGGCCAGGCAGGCGCGGCAGGGCCAGGCAGCGCGGCGGGGCCAGGCAGGCGCGGCGGGGCCAGGAGGGGCGGCAGGGCAAGGCAGGTGCGGCGGGGCCAGGAGGCGCGGCAGGGCCAGGCAGGCGCGGCGGGGCCAGGCAGGCGCGGTGGGGCCAGGCAGACGCGACGGGGCCAGGCAGGCGCGGCGGGGCCAGGCAGGGGCGGCGGGGACAGGCAGTCGCGGCGGGGCAAGGCAGAGGCGGCGGGGCCAGGAGGCGCGGCAGGGCCAGGCAGGCGCGACGGGGCCAGGTAGCGCGGTGGGGCCAGGACGGCGGGTGCTAGGAGGCACGAGGGGCCTAGGAGGGGCACGATGGGCTAGGAAGCGCGGCGGGGCCCAGGAGGGGCGCGACGGGCTAGGAGGCACACGGGGCCCAGGAGAGGTGCGACGGGGCCTAGGAGGCACGAGGGGCCCAGGAGGGGCACGACGGGCTAGGAGGCGCGGCAGGGGCCCAAGAGGGGCGCGACGGGCTAGGGGGCACGACAGGGGCCCAGGAGGGGCGCGACAGGTTAGGAGGCGCGACGGGGGCCCAGGAGGGGCGCGACAGGGCCTGGGAGGCGCGGCTGGGGCCCAGGAGGGGCGTGACGGGCTAGGAGGCGCGAGAGGGGCCCAGGAGGGGCGTGACGGGCTAGGAGGCGCGACAGGGGCCCAGGAGGGGCGCGACAGGGCCTAGGAGGCGCGGCAGGGGCCCTGGAGGGGCGCGACGGGGCCTAGGTAGGGGCGGCGCGACGGGGCCTAGGTGAACGCGCGACGGGGCCTAGGGGGCGCGGCAGGGGCCCAGGAGGGACGTGACGGGCTAGGAGGCGCGATAGGGGCCCAGGAGGGGCGTGACGGGCTAGGAGGCGCGATAGGGGCGCGACGGGGCCTAGGTGGGGGCAGCGCGACGGGGCCTAGGTAAAAGCGCGACGGGGCCTAGGAGGCACGGGCGGAAGCGGTAGGTGGGGGCGGGGGGGTTCGAACCTACGGGTGATACCATGTCGAGAAGAAAAAAAACTGAACAACTGTTTGATAGAGAGAGAGAACTAGGGTATATACGTAAGAGTGTTGTACCCTCTAAGAGGTGACCCTATACAGTCTATACAAATATGAGTTATACATATATTTGACATGCACCTACCTAGGCCATAACATATACAGTGGCGGAATAAATTGTCCACATGTTCAGCCTTTTTTGGCATTTTGATGAGTGCAGCGGCGTAAACATTAAGCCTTAATGTATGGTGTGCATACACGTTGAGAAGTTCAGTTACAGCACTCACACGAGTTGACAAACACCAAAGTAGTACCACACATGGTCCTTAAACACCTAAGCATAGCATAGGATAACATCCGGACAATTTGTACCGGGAAAAGGCATCATACTAGATTCTAGGAAAACTAGTACCTAGTCCAGCGTCCCTTTGCCCGAATCACTGCCTTGATCCTCCTCGGCAGGCTGTCGATCAGGTTTGCACACACCTCCGCCGGTATCTTGTCCCATTCCTCCTGCACCCTCTCCCACAGCTCCAGCATTCCACTTGGCGGCTTTTCGTACTTCCCCAGCTGCCTTTTCAAGTATGCCCACAGGTGCTCAATCGGGTTAAGGTCCGGGGAGCACGACGGCCATTCCAGCACCGCGTACTCCTGCTCCCCAAGCCAATCTTGGACCAGACGAGACCTGTGCTTGGGATCGTTGTCGTGCTGGAAAATGACCTCTGAGGGGGAAAGCTTGAAAAAATCGATGGTCTGTTTGAGCTCATCTTGCAAGATGCTGCGATACAGCGGCCCATCCATCCTGCCATCTATCTTGCACATGAACCCCGCCCCCTCATACGTCATGCAACCCCACACCATCACAGAACCGCCCCCATGCTTAACTGTCTGTTGCACTTGATGGCTCCGAAGGCTGGTGCCCTCGCGAATCCAGGCGTACGCACGTCCGTCGGAGCAGTAGCGGTTTATCTTTGTCTCGTCAGACCAAATCACCCGCTTCCAGTCCTCCAGCGTCCAGTCGGCATGCGACCGCGCGAAGTCGAGACGATCTCGGATGTTTTTCGGTGAGAGCCTGGGTTTCTTGGGCTGATGCACGGCGATCAGCCCCGCGGATCGTAAAGAGTTCCGGACCGTCTTCGAGTCTACGGCGAGACCGTGCTTCTCCAACAACATATCTGCCGCTTCTACAGAGCTTTTCGCCTCGCCGCTAGTAATCGCCCGTATTATTCCGCGCTGGAGACGGGTAGTGATTAAGCGGGGGCGGCCGGCCGAAGGCATCGTAGGTCGCACCTCCTCGAGACTAGTCTCGGCAGCTTCTTTCAAACTGTAATCGTGCACGGTGCTCTTGCCTATTCCAAGAACTGTGCCTATTTTCCTAGTCGAATGGCCCGCACGCAACATGCTTCTGATTCGCGCGCGCTTCCGCTCAGTTAACGGCTTCATGGCGATGCGGTCGTAGGCTCGCTTCCGGACTAACTCCTAAGCCAGCAACTATTGCGCGTGACGATGTACACACTGAGTGACGGGGGAAAATAGATCTACTCTTCCGCTCGGTTGGAAATGTCCGCATCGACAGTCGAGGAGAAAATTTCAACCCCACTTTCAGGTTGTGTCACAATTGCGCCAAGCAAGAAACGGTTGAAGCAGAACTCTGAAACCTTGTAACGGAATGGCAAAAACCGGGTGTTACTATTTTCGAAACATGTGTGGCATACCGATATGTTTCAAAGTGTTAAACATCCGGGCAATTTAATCCGCCACTGTACAAATATATGTTGACACACCCCCTAGGCTAGACAAGGAACAACGACTAGCGCGAGACGCGCAACTCAGGGTGGCACTACTAGTCCAACCTCTGAGGCAAGGGTCTGAAGACCAGTCTGCAAGAGTACAAAGGAAACAAGAGCAACCCAGGAAGGCACTACTATTCCAGCCACTGGAACAGGGGCCACAAGGCCAGTCAAGATAATATAAGTTATAGTACACAATCAAGGTCTTGGCAAGTGAGAAGCTACAGGAACTAGACCAAGCTGAACACAGTGCCGCTGATGATCTTTAGGTGCAAGAGCCTTCGTAAAGATATCAGCTGTGTTGGCACCGGAGGCCAAGTGAACTACGCGGGTCAGGCGGCGCTGCTGTAGCTTGCGCAGGAGGAAGTACCGCAACTGAATGTGCTTCGCTTTGCCCTCCAGTCGAGGCTCCTGACACAGGAGGATAATGACCCTGCTGTCAGCGTACAGGACCAGTGCAGAGCTAGGCCTCTCGCCTAAGTCGGTGAGCAAGAAAGTCAGCCAACGGAGCTCCTGTGCCGCCATGGCACCAGCGTAGATCTCTGTCACAGGATCGAATGTCCCGAGGAAAGGTTTGCTCAATGTTGCACTATCAATCAGTACAAGGTGCTTTTATACTTCCAGAATACATCAGGTAACCAGGCTTATCCTATCCAAAGGGAATAGACCCTTCTAGAAATAGAATCACCCTGCGTATAGCCACGCGAGGCTATTGGCTTTAAGGGATTACGGCAGGATTACGCTAGATATAGCGCGCCAGTACATCCCGAGCCTGGTCGATGATATAATCATAATAATAGGATAAATCAAAGGATAATGGAAAAGGAGGAATAGGAAACCAAATGAGATGAGATAAAGACCAAATGAATGAGGATAAAAAGAGGAATGAAATAGAAAGGAAATATGGAAAGGGGAAAATAGTGTAACGGGGTCGTACTCTCACACTTCCCCCCCTCAAAGCTGGGTGGTAGAAGTAACACCCTGCTTGACAAGGTAGTCGCGAAGAGGACGACGGGCGTTACCCATGTCGAGTTCAGAGACGCAGCCTTAGAAGTATCAGAATCCTTCCAGCAAAGAAGAAGCTCCAGAGTGCCATTCTGACGACGACGGTGTCCGAGCACGTAGTTGTCCCATGGTGTGGATGAACACGGGCGGCGACGGTGGTTGGCATTCGGTGTAGAGCGTGTTTGGTCTTGATAGGGTTTAAGAAGCTGGTATGGAAGGCGTTATGGATCTTCCAAGTGGCTGGTATGCGGAAGCGGAAGGTGAATGAAGTAACCTTTGCTTCAAAGAGGATAGTCCTGCAGAAGCAAGGTTGAAGCTTGGATGGAAGTTGGCTGATGTCGAGATTATGGTCTCGAGAAGGGTAGTGATGAGTTGCCAAGTGCTTGTGCTGATGTTGGATGTCCAAGAGGTGCTTGTGTGGTCGATGTACAAGATGGTGGACGATGGCGATGAAATCGAAAGCCAGTTGGACTGTGGCTGGTATGGTTAGCTGTTGTGGTGTGATTGGGTGGCGTCCGTAACATACGAAGTACAGCGTCTGTCCTGTAGCGGCGTCAGGAGCATAATTGTAGGCAAACTCCAGGACGGGCAGATGCAAGTCGGAGTTGGAGATGTGAATGGTTGGAACAGTGTGCTGTAACATGCAGATGAGTGGCTATGTTGTCCGATCTGTGCATGATGTTACCCGCATCTGGTCCACGTGTGAAGATCACCAAGTGTTGGTGGTATGGCAGTTGTGTCGTAGTACTGCTTCTGTAGCAGTGTTGTATCCGTTACATGCAGCTTCTGTCGAATGCAGGTCCATGCCTTGGTGTTGTCGCGAGTCGTACCCATTCGGCATCGTCGTGCTGCGGAATGGAGAGCAGAATCACTTTTAGTAACCCTGTCCACCACGCGGTCTGCTACTCACATTGCCTTGAGTACAACAGCGCATGCGAAGTGTTGCTCAGTGTATCCCTTGTGTTCAGAACCATGCGAGGGGTTGGTACCACAAACGCGGAGCTGGTAACTTCCAGAATCGGCGCCAAAGTAGTTTCCCTCGATGGTTGCTCAAGCAAGGAATCTCAGCTGCGTAGATATCCCACGGTGTTGGGTTAGGACATCTGGGAATGTTGGGGCTATTCCCAAATAATCCTCTCCCATTTCCAAATGAGTATTGCTGACAGCCAATCCAGTATGACCTTATGCACGTCCAGTTTAGCACGGAGGCCATCGGTAGGCATCGGTGTCTGGCGCACATATTGGGATAGGTCTTCTGGTGCCATCATGCGTTGTCTGTTGCTGTCCTTGAAGTAGCATTGATGTCGAAGATGTCTCAGCTACCCAGCATCAGTGTTGAAGTCTGCTCCATTTCGGCAAACAGGGGTGTTGTTGGAGATACGCGGAGTCCACTATCCGGAGTGGCGTCGGCGCTCCATTTCACGCCTATCTGCTTTCGTGGAGTTGGTGCTGCTGATGGATTGGTTGTGACGCAGGTTTTATGACTTTAAGGAAAGCCATAGGCCATGAGGACTTGTATACCAGTAGAGTACCGTGGTCCTCCCATCCCCATAAGAGCAAATATCTTCTGCTCTTGAGGGTATATGGCATTGCCATGTTGTTTCCTCGCATAGTGGTATCTCCTTCCCACTAGCTGGAAATCATAGTACTGTGCCTGGCCGGGACTTTACGATCCACTGGAATATAATCCAGCATTATCTCCATTGAGCGGAGAATCATCCATCAGGATTTGGTTGTGACTGTTGTGTGGAGTCTTCTGCTGCGGCGGCGGCGGCGGTAGCGACGACGGCGACGGCGGCAGCTGCTGCAGAGAATTCTCTTAACTCGTACCGGTTGAAGGAGAATCCATCAACTCCCCCTTCCCAGTAGAGTGTACCTGATGGGTGTAACAGACGTAACTACCAGGAACACGTGCACATTGGTACACATGTGTTGCTCCATTGCTGCCGGTGATTGTTTCATTTGAGGGTGTGAAGAGAAATTTGCTTCTCCCCTCGATGTATCCACGGGTAGCAATTCCTGGTATGCTCATCCGTGCCTCCGATGTACGGTCGGTAGAGCGCGTGATCGTGTTGTAGTAGTCCGCATCTCCCTCATTTGTTGACACCTCGTGTTGCTTGACGTTCTCCTGCATCGTCGAAGTTACGTTGGTGCTTGTAATGCTTCGGCTTCTGGTAGAATCGCCTCCAATGCATGTGCCGTAGGGTCGCTAGTGAACGAGTACTTGCCGGATTAGAGGTTAATTACTCCTCAATCTGTCAAGCATCGTGACATGCACGGAATTTTCTTCCACGCAGGTCATTAACACCTGGAATCGCGACGCATGATTGGTGTGTCGCCTAGTGAGGTCGATGTTGAGACTGCTCCAATCAATCACTTCGGATGGCTGAGATTCTTGATGAAGACGAATCGTTCAGCTCCTGTTACGAAGTAGTGTCTCGCTGGCCTTGACGAGACGGGTTCACTGCGTCGTCGTTGCGTGCGAAATCTGCTCCTTCGCAGCAACTTGAACTTGGGAGCATTGCAAAACGGCTACTTCTCTGCAATCCCATAGGTTGTCGATCAATTTGTATGAAGAAGTGTCTCGTGGATGGAGAACATGTCTTCACGCAGCTCCATTGTTTTTCCTGGGTGAAGATCTCACTGTGTTGATGTCGATCCATTTTTAACGAAGATGACTTCGTCAAAATAACTCGATCGTTATCCACACCAGTCAGAAGATGCGTCGATTGTGCAGTCGCTGGTCACGAATGTTGTCTCCATGATGATGATTTCCCATAGTGTAGTCTTCGCTGCATTCGTGCCGTTGATTCCGCACGATCCGACGATCCACGTTCTCCCGTCAGTTTTCTGCATGCAGATATTACCAAGTAGGTAATACTCTGGCAGATTTCTGACTTCGCAGACGATTTGTGCGCCAAATTCGTCACCAAATGAAGAAATTCGAATCTGGTTGTCCAGATGTTGTCAACGATGTTGAAGCCGGCCAATTTCTGGTTCTGTGCGTCATTCTCCCTTCGTGCAGAAATCGTGCTCCATCTCGTCCGTTGAAGTAGAAGTCGATCCGACGGTCCAAACTCCAAGCGATCTGAGGATACTCCTGAGACGCGTTTAGCACCTCTCGGTGCGCGGGTCGACTCGTTTCCTGCAGCAATTTTCGGTCGTCGATGTCGGCTGTCGATCGATCCAACGCTCCGAAGAATTTCGCAGCTTGCGAGGTCCCGTTCCCATTCGCGCTGAAACTCGAACTCGCTCAGACAGGTTTCGTTTTCGCCTCGGTTGATCTGAAGCGTCGAATCTCCATCGGACGGATGTCGTCGGTCGAACCTCCGCAGAGTTCCGCGCAACTCCAAGTGTTGTCGCGAACTGCGAACTTCTCCGAATGTCGCAGGGAGTGTTCCGCCGGAACTGACGCGCTCGCCAGGTGGAGGCCGTTTGCCCCCGCGAAAAATCGGCACCGTCGATGCAGTCCATCGAACGGTTGGCGAGGCGTCTCGCCTTCGAAGGGGACCCCAGGTGCAACTGCGAGAGGAACGTCGAAACTTAAATGAAAGTGCATTGTACTTACAGGAATTGAAGTTTCGACTCCATCCTCCGCGTGCTCCTGGGGGCCCAGCGGTTAAGCGTTGAGCTGAAACCTTGGCTCTGATTACCAAGTGTCACAGGATCGAATGTCCCGAGGAAAGGTTTGCTCAATGTTGCACTATCAATCAGTACAAGGTGCTTTTATACTTCCAGAATACATCAGGTAACCAGGCTTATCCTATCCAAAGGGAATAGACCCTTCTAGAAATAGAATCACCCTGCGTATAGCCACGCGAGGCTATTGGCTTTAAGGGATTACGGCAGGATTACGCTAGATATAGCGCGCCAGTACATCCCGAGCCTGGTCGATGATATAATCATAATAATAGGATAAATCAAAGGATAATGGAAAAGGAGGAATAGGAAACCAAATGAGATGAGATAAAGACCAAATGAATGAGGATAAAAAGAGGAATGAAATAGAAAGGAAATATGGAAAGGGGAAAATAGTGTAACGGGGTCGTACTCTCACAATCTCAGTCTCACAGTTAGACTGTGCAACAGACGACGAGCGGGTGGACCTCCACGAGATGGCGCCTGCACCAAGGCTAAAGCAGTAGCCCTGGGAGGACCTGAGTGTCTTAGCGTCGGCTGCCCACGAAGCGTCTGTGTGCCATGTAAGGACCACTGGCCTGCGTCCTCCTAGCACTAGCCCCATACCCAATGTACTTGCTAGAAAACGCAAAACCCTCTTAGAAGCCGCCCAGTGCTGAGGTCGGTGTCTGCCTGTGGCCACAAAGCGAGCTAGGATACTGAGAGGGTATGCGAGATCTGGACGAGTGCAAGTCATCAGGTACATCAGGCAACCCACCAGCTCTGCGTAAGGACCACTAGGCTCTACAGAATCCTTACGGATTGGAGCCGAGAGCCTGTAATCTACCGGCAGAGGTATAGGCTGTGCGGAGGAGAACTGAAGACCGAACCTCTGAAGGACCTGGCGCACCAAGTGTGATTGTGTAAGAGTGATGATGCGCACTTCTCTGTCTCTGGAGATTTGCAGGCCAAGGTAGCAGTATAGCTCTCCTAGGTCAGTGCAGGTGTGTCTCCTCAGCAGCTCAGCTTTCACGGAGGTCAGTGCATCTCTGTCTGCAGTAGCAAAGACTAGGTCGCCTACGTAGACAAGGATGTACATTAGAATGGAATCTGGCCAGAACAAACGAAGATCGAGGGGTCTAAAGATGACAGAAAGAAATGCAGGTCAGCTAACGTAGCATGCAGCATATTGTGCCACTCACGGGGTGCCTGCCGCATGCTGTAAACCGGGCACCGGAGGAGCCATCCGGCACCAGGGGCAAGAATGCCAGTGAAGTCAGGCGGACGGCGCTGGTAGACCTGCTCGTGCAGAATGCCCTGGTGAAACGCGATGGAGAAGTGGACAGAGTGCAGCTCGTAGTTACGCTGTGCTGCTACGTGTAGCAGCGCCCGAAGAGTGGTCATCTTCGGGGTCCAAAACGAAGGTTTGAAAGAAGTCAACACCCTCACGCTGACTGAAGCCTCTAGCAATGTAGCGCGCCTTGAATAATGGCAGCTCTACAAGAGGGCGCTTCACCTTGAAGAGCCACCAGCCATCGACTACGTTCACCCCAGGTGGGGGAACTGCGTCGACGTAGGTGCCGATGGATCTCCAATATGCCATCTCTGCATCCATGGCAGCTATCCACTGAGAAGCCAAGGGTCCCGAGGTCGCGTCATCGTAAGTGCGAGGGGTCGAGATGTCAAGGGCATCTGGATCACCCTCAGGGACTAGCAGCATGGAGCAGAGATGAGGAGCGGCCTCGAACAGGAAATCAAGCTCGTACTGCCGGTCCTCCAGGATGTCACTGCCAAGGGCAGGAGCACCCCCGACGGATGGAGGACGGGCAGGTTCAGAGACCAGAGCGGTGGCGTAGTCAAGGCAGCAAGCGCAGAGAGACTAGAGACAGGAACATACGAGTCGATAACTAGGGAGGCAAGGACCCGAGGAACAAGAGGAATAGCTGCACGAAGGAAGTCAGACAGAGGAGGCAGAGTGAAAACAAGCGACGACAGAGGAGGCAACGGGAGGAGGGGAGGACGAAACGCGTGGGAACAAGGCAATATAGAGTGAGAATGCGGACCAAGAGAGACAGGACGAGCATGAGAGGCACGGCGAGACCACCAGCGGAAGGGTGGGGTCAGGTCAGGAGAGAATGATGGAGAAACAAGAGGAGAATGAGGGGCCAAGCGAGCCACAGACGAATCCGGCGGAGGAAACACAGGGCCGTAGATGGGCGAGGGAGGCGGCGGCGGGGGAGGCGCACCACTGCTACTGCTGCTGCTCCGCGCCAACACCAAGACCACCAACTACACCATGGCTACCTCCGGGATGCTCCACTCCAATACCCCAAGAACGAGCACCCTCTCTAACACCGGTGCCACCCCCAGGACCGCCGAGATGAGCCACGATAGTAACCCCAGGACTAGCACCCCCAGAACGAGAACCCTCTCCAGCACCGGTGCCACCCCCAGGACCGCCAAGACAAGCCACGACTATAAGAGTACGACCCCGTTACACCACTTGTCCCTTTCTTTATTTCCTTCATATTTCATTTCTCTTTTTATCCCATCTCATTTGGTTTCCTATTCTCCATTTTCCATTATCATTTGGTTTATCCTGCTATTATAATTATATCATCGACCAGGGTTGGGATGTACTAGCGCGCTATATCTAGCGTAATCTTGCCGTAATCCCTTAAAGCCAATAGCCTCGCATGGCTATACGCAGGGTGATTCTATATTCTAGAAGGGTCTATTCCCCTTGGATAGGATAAACCTGGTTACCTGATGTACAATGGAAGTATAAAAGCACCTTGTACCAATCGATAGTGCAATCTTTCCTCGAGACATTCGATCCTGTAACACTTGGTAATCGGAGCTTTTCTCACTCGACCGCGCTCAGCAAAGCAGCAGTAGCGGGAAAACCTGCCTCGAAAAACCGCCGGGGGTGACGAATTCGACGCCGATTCTGGTAAGCACCAGCTCTGCGTTTTGTGAATTACCCCCCCTGCGCGTGTTTTGAACAGGATGGCAACCCTCGACAACGCCGAGGTTACCCAGCAGCTCTTCGCGAGCATCGCCGCTCTTTAGGAGGAGATGCGAGTGGACCACGAGGCGTGGTGAAACGAGTTCGAGCGAGTAACTCGACTCGCCGGAGTGCAGCACGACTCGACAACGGCGACGACGCAGCAGTTTCTCGAGGCTCCGAAACCGCGCCCACCTGAGCCGTTTGATCCGAGCGATCGAAACTTCGACGCCCGCAAATGGATCGCCGGGATGGAGATCTACTTCGCAGCCGTCGAATGGAGCTCGCCAGTCTGGGACGGTCAACGCGTACAATTCGCGGCGACGCTGATGCGAGGACCGGCACTCGAGTTGATTGGCGGCAACAGCACCTTTATCCACGGTGAAGCCACGTGGCAGCAGTTCCGCGCCGACCTGCTGAAACGCTTCGTGCCGATAAATTCTGGTTTCCTTGCCGGGGAAAAAATTCATCGACATCGACAGTTCGGGAGTGTAGCGCAGTACACGCAGCAGATGGAAGATTTTTATAACCGTATTCCCGACCTGACCGAAGGGGAAAAAGTACAGTCTTACCTCGCCGGGCTGAAGACCAAAGTCAAACTACGCGAGCTACAGTGACGTCATTTCGGCAGCGGAGCACTTCGACATGGTCAACGCCGGGACACGACAGACGCACGTCGGCAGTACGCGACAGGGCAACCGCTCGGCTCACACCACGTTCACCGACCCGATGGAAATCGACAGGTTCGACGGGCGGCCACGTCCGAAAAACACCAACTACACGTGTGATTTTTGTGGGGTGCTGGGCCATCGAATCTTCGACTGCAACAAAATGAAAGCCGCACGCGCAGAGTATCGGGCATGCAACAGTGGCGGAAATGCTTCGGCCAATCAGAAGACAAAAAACGGGAGTCGCCCGTGATTGCGGATCTAGCTGGCGAAAAAGAAAAGATCAGGAAGTGGCCGCGGGATCCCAGAAAAATCAACTTCGACGAAGCTGATTCGACGCGAGCAGGAGGAAATGATGGGGGAAAATCTCCACCCCACGACCAGTCTTGGGGGAAAAATTAACGAGTGTGGAAAGAAGCCGACCTTTCCACGGAGTCAACGTCCTCTCCCGACACCAGCCCACAATGACTACCCGCTCCCCAGGGAAGACGTCGGTGGAGCTGAAGCAGCTCAAGAGGAAGCTGGGGGTCTACAAGAAGCTGTAAAAACCCCAAACTCCTCCTCCGGATGCATCTAGTTCAGCAACTTTGGCATCAATACAGCGCACAGTCGTCAAAGAAACTCCGGGCCCTGGAGAAGAGCCGTTCTCCAAGCAGCCTCAGCAAGCTGCCCGCTTAGGAGTAGATAGCAACAAAAAGGTGTGCACGGACTACTGGGATGTACCCTATGACCCTGTTAATGAAACTATCTTTGGGTACTCCGAGCAACGCCCGCCGATCGTGCTCGAGGACATCTGCAAAGGACGACACCTCCAAGCACTCGTGGACAGCGGAGCATCGCACACCGTCTGCGACAAGGCAGTAATCGACCAACTTCGGGAAGAGTACAAGCCTTCAGGATTCTCTGCAACGATGGTGGACGGCAGCAAGTTACCAGTACACGGCGAAGCAGTGCTACATCTACAAATTGGACCACTGCGCTGGAGACCTGCACTCCCCATCACCAACATCAAAGGGCTTGACTTGATCTTCGGGCGAGACTTCCTGAAAAGATTCAACCCCGAGATCAACTGGGTGAACCGCACCGCAAGCATCTACAACAATGGACGGAGAGTATAGCTACCCAACTGGGACGATACTGGAGATATCCCAGTGGAGACACTCGCACGATTCGAGAAGGACGTGAAGCGGACCGACACCGGGTTCCTGGCGATAGCAACAGAGGTGGAGAATGACGGAGAGAAAGCCTCGGAAACTCCAGAAAAAATCAAGGAATTACTGAAGGAGTTCCAAGACATTCTTCCTGACGATCTTCCGAACGAGCTACCGCCATACCGAACGCATCAACACGAGATCGTGGAGGAACCGGGTTCGAAGCCGACCTTCCGAGCACCATACCGGCTCAGCCCTACGGAGCTGACCGACATGAAGAAGCAGATCGAGTATCTCCTAGCCAAAGGACTCATCCGACCATCTACTTCGCCATACGGTGCCCCAGTACTCTTCACACCGAAACCGGACGGAAGCCTGCGCATGTGCATCGACTACCGAGCTCTTAACAAGCAGACCATCAAGAATAAATATCCGATACCGCGAATCGATGACCTGCTTGACCAGCTTCGGGGAGCTACGGTATTTTCCAAACTGGATCTGCGGTCCGGATACTGGCAGATACGGATGGCGGACAACTCTATCCATAAAACTGCTTTTCGAACTCGGTACGGATCATACGAGTATTTGGTCATGCCGTTCGGACTCACCAACGCACCGGCAACGTTCCAAGCCGAAATGAACCACATTCTACGACCACTTCTGGACGAATGCGTGGTGGTGTACCTGGACGACATACTCATCTACTCGCGCGACATGAAGCAGCACGTCGAACACCTGCGACGCGTCTTCGAAATTCTTCGACGGGAACGATTCTACGTCAAACTGTCCAAGAGCGAATTCGCCCTGGAGAAAGTCCAATTTCTAGGACACTTGGTGAGCGCTCAAGGAGTTCACGTCGACCCCAAGAAAGTCGAAGCCGTACGTACGTGGAAGACACCCGAGAACGTGAAGGAGTTGCAGCAGTTCCTAGGCTTCGCTAATTACTACAACAGGTTCGTGCCACAGTATGCGAAACTCGCGGCACCACTCACGAATCTGTTGAAGAAGAACACGCCCTACAAATGGGAGACGAAGCACCAGGAAGCCGTGGAGCAGCTGAAACAAGCACTAACGTCCGCACCGGTGCTCATCTTGCCAGATCCCGAACGTGACTACGTGATCGAAGCTGACGCCAGCGACCAGGCAGTGGGAGCAGTCTTGATGCAAGACCAGGGGAATGGACTGCAACCAATTGCCTACCTCAGCAAGAAACTGCACGGGGCAGAACTCAACTACCCGATACACGACAAAGAGGCTCTTGCTATCATCATCGCCTTCAAAGCGTGGAGATGCTATCTCGAAGGACGAAGAACGACCGTCTACACCGACCACTGCAGCCTGAAATATTTGAAGACACAACCCAACCTTTCCAGGCGGCAGGTCCGGTGGATCGACTTCCTCGAGACACACTTCCACTACGACATCGTGTACAAGCCCGGCCACAAGAACAAAGCAGACGCTCTCAGCCGGCCTGCACACGTTGCCGCGATTCAGGTCGAAGGGATGAATCCACTACTCAAGGGACTCTTCACCCACGGGTACGCCATCGACCCCGAAATTTCCTTGGCAGAAAAACGACATCTACTACAGTGGGACAGTGACATCGCGTACCGGAAAGGATCAACAAAAATCTGGGTACCCAATTACCCTCCTTTGCGCCAGTTACTACTCGAAGAATACCACGACGTCCTGTACGCCGGACACTTCGGTAGCAACAAGACGCTCACCGGTATCGCCAAACACTACTACTGGCCCCATATGGCAGACGACGTCCAGAAATTCGTCACCTCGTGTGATACATGTCAGCGGATGAAGAGCAGCAAGCAGAAAAAGGCGGGACTACTGCAGCCTCTTCCTGTCCCAGAACAACCATGGCAAGTGGTTAGCCTGGACTTCATTACCGGGTTACCACCTACCTCCAGCGGTCATGACGCCATCCTTGTCGTCATTGACAAGTTCTCCAAAATGGGACACTTCATCCCGACACACACGACGGCACGCACCGAGGAGACAGCACAACTCTTCGTTCGTCACATCATCTCACAGCATGGCATCCCAACTACACTTATCTCCGACCGAGACCCCAAGTTCACTAGCAAGTTCTGGAAGGAACTTATGTCTCTGCTCGGCACCAAACTCGCCATGTCATCCGCATACCATCCGCAGACAGACGGACAGACCGAGCGCCTCAACCAAATTGTTGAGCAACTCCTCCGAGCATCCTGCAAGGACGACATCTCCAAATGGGACTTGCACCTACCCGTCCTGGAGTTTGCCTACAACAACGCTACACACGCCGCTACGGGACAGACGCCGTTCTTCCTCTGCTACGGACGCCACCCACTCACACCACAGAAACCGACAACATCAGCAACAGTCCAACCTGCACACGACTTCATCACAACCATGCATCAACTTTGGGATCGGACCCATAAGCGCCTTCTTGACATTCAACAGCAACAGAAGCGCCAGGCCGATCGCCATCGCAACGACCACACCATTTCCGTGGGAGACCAGGTGCTCCTCGACACCCGCAACCTGGACATCAGCCATCTCCCATCTAAACTTCGACCTCGCTTCTGCGGGCCTTTCCTCGTTGAAGCACAGGTCACTCCTGTTACCTTCCGCTTACGCCTACCAGCTACCTGGAAGATTCACAACGCCTTCCATGTCCAACTTCTGAAGCCCTATCGAGATCCTAATACGATCTTCGTCGGACGCCAACCGCCGCCGCCGCCACCCGTCCTCGTCCAAAATGAACCCGAGTACGAGGTCGAGTCCGTGCTCGCACACCGCCGTCGTCGGAATGGCACCGTGGAGCTTCTTATCCGTTGGAAGGGTTATGATCCTTCTGAGGACAGCTGGGTACCTGAGTCCGACATGGGTAACGCCCGTCGTCCTCTGCATGACTACCTTGTCAAGCAGGGTGTTACTTCTACCACCCAGCTTTGAGGGGGGGAAGTGTGAGAGTACGACTCCGTTACACCACTTGGCCTTTTCCATATTTCATCTTCATTTCATTCCTCTTTTTATCTCATCTCCTTTTGCCTCATATTCCCCATTTTCCATTATCCTTTGGTTTCTTCCCTTATTATAATTATATCACCGACCAAGCATGGAATGTTCTAGACACGCTATCTAGCGTAATCCTGTCGTAATCTCTTAAAGCCAATAGCCTCGCGTGGCTATACGCAGGGTGATTCTATCTTCTAGAAGGGTCGATTCCTTTAGATAGGATAAACCTGGTTACTTGATGTACTCTGGAAGTATAAAAGCGCCTTGTACTGATCGATAGTGCAACCTTTCCTCGACACATTCGATCCTGTGACAAGTGCATGGTGGTGTACTTGGACGACATCCTCATCTACTCGCGTGACATGAAGCAGCATGCCGAACACCTGCGCCGCTTCTTTGACATTCTTCGACGATAATGATTCTACGTCAAACTGTCCAAGAGCGAATTCGCCCTTGAGAAGGTCCAATTCCTAGGTCACATGGTGAGCGCTCAAGCAGTTCACATCGACCCCAAGAAAATCGAAGCCGTACGTACTTGGAAGACACCCGAGAACGTGAAGGAGTTGCAGCAGTTCCTCGACTTCGCTAATTACTACAACAGATTCGTGCCACAGTATGCGAAACTCGCAGCACCACTCACGAATCTGCTGAAGAAGAACACGTCCTATAAATGGGAGGTGAAACACCAGGAAGCCGTGGAGCAGCTAAAACAAGCACTCACGTCCGCAACAGTACTCATCTTGCCAGATCCCGAATGCGACTACGTTATCGAAGCTGACGCCAGCGACCAGGCAGTAGGAGCAGTCTTGATGCAAGACCAAGGGAATGGACTTCAACCAATCGCCTACCTCGGCAAGAGTTACACGGGGCAGAACTAAACTACCCGATACACGACAAAGAGGCCCTTGCTATTGTCATCGCCTTCAAAACGTGGAGATGTTATCTCAAAGGACGACGAACAACTGTCTACACCGACCACTATAGCCTGAAATATTTGAAGACAACCCAACCTTTCCAGGCGACAGGTCCGGTGGATTGACTTCCCTGAGACACACTTCCACTACGACATCGTGTACAAGCCCGGCCACAAATGCAAAGCGGACGCCCTCAGCCGGCCTGCACACGTTGCCGCCATCCAGCTTGAAGGGATGAATCCACTACTTAAGGGACTCTTCACACACGGATACACCATCGACCCCGAAATCCCCATTGGCAGAAAAGCGACACCTGCTACAGTGGGATAGTGACATTGCGTACCAGAAAGGATCAACGAAAATCTCGATACCCAATTACCCTCCATTGCACCAGTTACTATTCGAAGAATACCACGACGTCCTATACGCTGGATACTTCGGTAGCAACAAGACGCTGACCGGTATCGCAAAGCACTACTACTGGCCCCACTTGGCAGAAGATGTTCAAAAATTCGTCACCTCGTGTGATACATGTCAGCGGATAAAGAGCAGCAAGCAGAAGAAGGTAGGACTGCTACAGCCTCTTCCTGTCCCAGAACAACCATGGCAAGTGGTTAGCCTGGATTTCATCACCGGGTTACCACCTACCAGCGGAGGACATGACGCAATCCTTGTCGTCATCGACAAGTTCTCCAAAATGGGACACTTCATCCTGACACACACGACAGCACGCACCGAAGACACAGCACAACTCTTCGTTTGCTACATCATCTCACAACATGGCATTCCAACCACACTCATCTCCGACCGAGACCCTAAGTTCACCAGCAAGTTCTGGAAGGAACTAATGTCTCTGCTCGGGACCAAACTCGCCATGTCATCCGCCTACCATCCGCAGACGGACGAACAGACCGAGCGCCTCAACCAAATTGTTAAGCAACTCCTCCGAGCAGCCTGCGAGGACGAGATCTCCAAATGGGACTTGCACCTGCCATACTTAGAGTTTGCTTACAACAATGCTACACATGCCACTACTGGACAGATGCCGTTCTTCCTCAGCTACGGACGCCACGCACTCACACCACAGTAACCGACAACATCAGCAACAGTCCAACCGGCACATGACTTCATCACAACCATGCATCAGCTTTGGGATCGGACCCACAAGCGCCTCCTTGACATTCAGCAGCAACAGAAGCGCCAGGCCGATCATCATCGCAACGACCACACCATCACCATGGGAGAACAGGTGTTTCTCGACACCCGCAACCTTGACATCAGCCATCTCCCATCCAAACTTCGACCTCGCTTCTGCGGGCCTTTCCTCGTTGAAGCACAAGTCACTCCTGTTACCTTCCGCTTACGCCTACCAGCAACCTGGAAGATTCACAATGCCTTCCATGTCCAACTTCTGAAGCCCTATCAGGATCCCAACACAATCTTTGTCGGACGCCAACCGCCGCCGCCGCCGCCCGTCCTCGTCCAGACTGAACCCGAGTACGAGGTCGAGTCCGTGCTTGCACACCGCCGTCGTCGGAATGGTACCGTGGAGCTTCTTATTCGTTGGAAGGGTTATGATCCTTCTGAGGACAGCTGGGTCCTTGAGACCGACATGGGTAACGCCCGTCGTCCTCATCATGACTACCTTGTCAAGCAGGGTGTTACTTCTACCACCTAGCTTTGAGGGGGGGAAGTGTGAGTGTACGACCCCGTTACACCACTTGTCCCTTTCCTTATTTCCTTCCTATTTCGTTTCTGTTTTTATCCCATCTCATTTGGTTTCCTATTCTTCATTTTCCATTATCCTTTGGTTTATCCTGCTATTATAACTATATCACCGACCAGGCTTGGGATGTACTAGCGCGCTATATCTAGCGTAATCCTGCCGTAATCCCTTAAAGCCAATAGCCTCGCGTGGCTATATGCAGGGTGATTCTATATTCTAGAAGGGTCTATTCCCTTTGGATAGGATAAACCTGGTTACCTGATGTACTCTGGAAGTATAAAAGCACCTTGTACCAATCGATAGTGCAATCTTTCCTCGAGACATTCGATCCTGTGACAACGACAGTAACCCCAGGACTGGCACCCTCCTCAACGCCAACACCTCTAGATCTCGCGGACCCCTGCGATGACTGCGGCTGTGGCGATTGCGACTGCGGCTGTGGCTGCAGCGACAGCGACTGCGGCTGCTACTGCGGCGGCGACGGCGGTGGCTGCCACGATGGCGGAGAAGGAGACACCGGGGTGGAAACAGGCGGCGAGAACGGAGCCGCATGACCCCCATAGTTAGCTGACTCCTCTACGGGGACAACCGACGGGAGGGGAGTGACGTGAGACACACCAAACAAGGTAGGATGGGGAGGAAGAGAAGCAGGGGCTACCGGAGGAGTGGGGACCAAGAACAGGGGCGGGGCAACTGGGAGACCTTGGTGGGGAAAACGGGTGTAGAAGAAGACAGACTCGAAAAAAGAAACGTCACGAGAGTAAAAGAAACAGTAAGATGGCGGGTGGTAAAAGTGCCAGTAAGACGCGTCGAGGGGGAATCCAAGGAAGACACAGCGTACCCTAATACTGTCCGCCCTGCCTTTTATTGCTATTGAGGTCCCATCGACTAGTCGGGCATCAGTCTCCGGTAGAGACCTATCTGAGGGTAACATCATTTTTTTGGCCGTGGTGAGGTTGATCAAACTGTGGCTGGCTCCCCCGTCCACGAAGATTTTAAAAAATCCCCCTTGAACCCTACCCTCTAAATAGATGGGGTAATCCGCCGCTGCACCCTCCTTATTCAACTGAGTTTGGTCGATTGCGTGGATCGGTACCAGTACTCGACAAGGGTTATCGGTTACGGGCGAGCATGTTCCATCAGTAGTAGGCCCGTTAACTACTGTCACTAAGCATTTCACTAATCGCTAGAACTCCCGTGCCCATGATTCCGCTTCTTCCGCTCCTCTGAGTATTTTGACTTGCGGTGTCCTGGTCTGTTACATCCGAAATAGCGATCCTTGAAGGCTGTAACTACTGAGTTCAATGTTGTAACAGTGTGTACAGTGGCGCGCTCGATTGGTCCCCGAGTGCGGTTTCCGTCATAGGAACCCGTCCTTGGTCTGTAGAATGAATCCAACCGCTCCGCAACCCTCTGCGCCTCCATCAAATATGTAATTTCTCGGACTTGGTATTTCTCTGCGCAGATCCGGCCGGAGTCCCCCGATGCATTTATCGAATTTCTCGTCAGGATGAATGTAGCCGACCTAGTCGCATAGATTCTTGAAGCCGCTGGTGTAGTCCTGGACTGATCCGAGTTGGTGCCACGTGCGAAGGTGGTCGCGTGCTTGACTAGCTGCATTGACGTGTTCGAAGCGGCGACGAATTCCGCGCACCACGATTGCCACGTGCTGTACTCGTCCACCTCGCAATAACTTCCTGCCCAGTGAAGGGTCGTGCGAAAATGCCCGATAACACGCAACGTCGTATCCGACTTCTGCGACTTAATTTTCTGCTGCCACCAATCCACAGCCGGTCTACGTAGTACTGACACGGCGTATCGGTTTTTTTGCGCGTAGTCTCTGACGAAGTTGCAGTCGTAAAAGACATTTAGGTGAAAAATTCACCCCATGACGGACAAGTTGTCACACTGGCCCGGGTCGAACGTATGCAGCCTTTGCGTCTTGAGAATTCCAGGCACCATGCTGATGTTGGCAGTTTGCAGGCCGGTCGGAGGGGTAACTAGGGGCGGCAAGTTTATGTTTGTCCTTTCGCCGACTTCTGCTCATCCAATAGCCGGTGGCAGGTTGTTCGTCGAACCCACGGGCGAAGTCGCGTGTGGTCGCTGATTGTCGCCAGTTATTTCGGAACGCTGCTGGGTTAGTTGCTCATCCTGTCCTTTATTTGTCGTTGGTGCGGTCGTGTTGTGTCGTGTCTGCTGCTGTTGGCTGCGAAGTGCGGATTGTCAGAAACCCAGTCACTAACCACTGGGTTAAAAGGGCTTGTTGAATACTAATGCGCCATACCCCCAGCTCGCACCTGTGCCCTTCCCGAGATCTCAACCCCAGCGGTCACCCCCCCCCCCCCCGCTGGGATAGGTGGAAGACACGAGCGCCTCTGCAGCGCTGGCACTGGGAGTTGAACCCAAGACCTTTGGCTCTGATACCATGTCAGAAACCCAGTCACTAACCACTGGGTTAAAAGGGCTTGTTGAATAGCGGGTAAGTGCGCCCATAGCCCCCCAGGCTCTGCACCTGTGGCCCTTCCCCGAGGATCTCAAGGGCAACCCCAGCGGGTCACTCAACACGGATATCTCAAATTCGGCTTGGGCCGTTTTAGCTCGCAGATGCGCCAACTCCTGCTGGTACAACTTGTGAGTGAGACGGACTTCATCAAGTATTGCCACCCTTTCCTCACGAGTCATTCCGGTAGATGCCGACGGATCCAGCATTTCGCGGAAGTTTTGGGCGGCTTTCGGCACGCTGGCACTGCGAATACATTCGTGGCTGTACATTATTATCAATGAATATTACCCGGACAGCGGATCTGTAGTAAGCGCAGGGCGTCAGCCTCCATAAGTGTCGGTATTGCAGCCAAACTAGTGCGCAAGGCTGAGGATCGTTGGCTCTCATACCAAGTGTAATGAAGCGCAAAGAGCGTGTGTCGAAGGATTGATTAACGAGGAAACAATACAACGGAGGCAACATCAAAACTGTTGTGAAAAAATTGTACTTTATCATTTCTGTAAGTAGTTCCGATAGATATTGTCGAGTTACACTGTAGTTAGCATACGTAGAATGACGTCAGCAAATAGCGCTCGTCTGAATGATTACGTCAGCAGGTTGTTTCAGTCACGCGAACAATCGCGCTCTTTTCAGTAGCGCAAATAGTTTTGAACAAGTACATTACCGAAAAGGTACTTCTAGTAGATAGAAAAGTAGTTTGTACAACTTCAGTTATTAACTTGTTCTTGAGAAAATTCTTGTCAACACTTACAAGTTCTAAGACTTTCGTTATCTTACTAATCTACTATTCCAGCAAAGATCCTTGTTCAAGTCTTGAAGTATCACAAGGCTGTAACACTGACTCTGGTGTTACAACTTGTTAATACTGGTTGTTATTGGAGGTACTATTAAGATTATATAAGTTATACATAATTGATAGGCTTGGTAGGTGTTACTGAACCTTTATGTAGAGGGTACAATCCCCTCCTTGTACCCCTCTCTCTTCCTAATCGAACACCTTCTTTCTCGACATTCGCTACCTCCTAGATCTTCTCACGCTATTCCATGGCGGCCTTCCTAGTATCCTAGCTAAGCTAGCTTCATAAGTCTAAGAAGCTAGTGTCTTAAGTTTCTAAGATGGTATCAGAGCCGGTCGTTTCCACCAGGCCCGCTCCCTATGCTTCCGCCGTGCCTCTCCCTCGTTGTTGCCAAGCTGCCGTCGCGGCCATGTGTAACCGTCGTCGTGGCCCCAGCGCGTAACGTCGACGTCCCGCTGTGGCATCGACGCCGCACTGTGGCGACGTCATAATGGTGCGGCGGCGGCGTCTTCCGTCTGCGGCCGGCCAAGCAACGTCGTTGGCGCCGCCGGACCTGCCGCCCGCTCGCCAGCCACGGGCGTCACTCAGACGCCGTCCTCCCGCCAGTAATCGCCGCGCCATTTATGGCGCGTCGCTGAAGACTCGCCACCGCCCCCCCCTCCCCAATTCTCCCTCCCCCCTGCTTGTCCTCCTGCTCCTGTTGCAGCTGCTGACTCCTGCCCGGTCGTCGCCGGGCCGTGACACACCGCCGAGAGCCCTCAGCCGCGGCCGTTGCCTTTGCTGCCTCTCGGCGGGTAGGGATGTCACCACGTCACGAACGAGGGGTAGATGCCCGGCTGCTTACGAGCATGGGGGTGTAAGGGTGTCGGGGGTGTGTGGTGTGTTGGGTGGGTGTGTGACTACCAAGCCTAGGGGGTGTGTTAAGATTATATAAGTTATATATAATTGATAGGCTTGGTAGTTGTTACTGAACCTTTCTGTAGAGGGTACAATCCCCTCCTTGTACCCCTCTCTCTTCCTAATCGAACACCTTCTTTCTCGACATTCGCTACCTCCTAGATCTTCTCCCGCTATTCCATGGCGGCCTTCCTAGTATCCTAGCTAACCTAGCTTCCTAAGTCTAAGAAGCTAGTGTCTTAAGTTTCTAAGAGGTACTTCCAGTATTACTTTCTACTTCAAGTACTTGTGTCTGCAGATTCTATACTTAGTCTCATGCACCACCTTTTAAATTATCTCATGGTATGAGAGCTGTCTGGAATTAAGACTATCGTCAATCATGACTGGACCATCGTCAGCTCCATCATCTGGTTCCTCAACAACTTGACCTACGGATGTTACAAATCCTACAGTCATCATTGGTCAAGCAGGTAACTCTGTAGTTGGAAATTTTCCACATGCTTATTCGTCAATTGGGATGCCTCAACAATAGCAGGTCTTGCCACATGCTTATTCTTCACTGGAGACTTCGTCCTCTGTACCTGCAACATCACAGCAACAAGCAACAGCATCAATATCAGCAGCCTTTTAGTGGTATGGGTATCAGTTGTCTTGATCTGCGTAAAGCAACAGCTATGCAAGAGCTGCAGCCGCTCCAAGCTCCAGTTCTTCGTTCTCGTTTTCACCTGCTCAACATCAACAGTTCCAATTTCTGCAACAGCAGCAACAAGCGCAACAACAGCTTTAGCAACAGCACCAAAATCAACAGCTACAACAGCAACAGCAACAGCAGTTTCCGCAGCAGCAGATTTCTTTTAATGGACCCGTTTTTCAGACCCCAAACCTTTTAGGCAATACGCAGATCAAGACAACTACACCTTTTAATGGCGCTGACTTCTACTCTTGGAGTTTCGATTTCGAGCTCCTCACGAAATCCGTTGGATTATGGCCCTTCTTTAGTGGCGATTACTCGTACCCTGTTACGGGAACACAGATGGAACAACAAAGTTTTCTTCAAGCTTTACTCAGCGCTTACAACGTTCTTATCCGCAATCTGTCGCTGAAAGAGCAGCTTGGTATACGCTCGCTTCACACCAGGTTGAAGCATTTGAAGGGGCTGTATATGGCACAGGACACAATTTCCGCGAGTAAAATTCTCTCACAACAAACAACTGTAGAGATGCAGAGCAACGAGAACTTTTCGGATTCTATCAACAGGGCTTGAACACGTCGTGACCAATTGGAAAAATGCGGCGGATACTTCCCAAAGGACACGTTTGTAACAGTTCTTCTTGCCGGCCTTGGAGCAGAATGGCGGCATTGTCGATCTCTTCTTCGCATTCAACCAAATCTTTCGGAAGCAGAAGTCTGCTCGATTCTTCAAGCAGAGGAGCAGGATCTTGACCTGCAGACAACACGTAACAAAAGGGGAGCAATTAGTATCAGTTTCTATTCAATGCCTACAAAACATGTCAACAAGTTCTTCTGTCACTACTGCAAAAAGGATGGACACAGCATCAAATATTACAACAAGCTTCAAGCTGATAAGAAAAGAGGAGTGCAGCAGCAGTCACAGTAGTTCAAGCAACCCGTGAAGCAAAATCCACGAACAACAACTCCTGCAACATAAGGAAAACAGGTTTTTAGCTGTATTACAACAGTTCATGCAACAGATTCAGATTTCGAACATGAGGAGGAAGAATGTTTCATCGAGCAACCTGAGAACATGATCTTACCTCAAGTATATGCTAATCTCGCCCGGGTTATCGCAGGACCAAACACTTGGTATCTTGACAGTTGTTGTGGACAACACATGTGCTCTGCCGAGACGCTCTTCATTACTCATCAGCGTCCTCTTCGACGTCCAGTACCTGTCACAGGTGCAAATGGACAAACAATCATGGCAAGGTCAATCAGCAGCGTCATGCTGGATTCTGTTGACACCGGTTTTTCCTTACACGTTACGAATGTCCTTATCATCATCACTGGACTTGGCTTTAATATTATTTTAACGGCTCAACTCCTGCGACATAAGATCAGGACACAAGGCAATTGTGAGACAATGGACCAGAAACTTTATCACAATGATACAAATACTTACATCGGAAGAGTCGCCACTCAGTATGGGGTCTCCGTTCTTCAATTCGAGTTGCAAGGCACTTCTAGAGATTCTAACAGAGTGTTATCTCTTGGACCTTGGCAACATCCCGAAGAAACTGATTTTCAGAAGGTTGATATAGACTTCCGTGCAATTGCACTTCCCATGGGATCTCGTACAGCCGCAGCACTTATAACGGCTCTTGATTCCTGGCCAACAAACACAGCCGAAGACGATACATCAGCGTGGCGGAACTATTATAACACTTTACAACAACTTGAAAACAAACCTGCAGTACCTTAGGGACCCAGCAACAGCAGTGAAGCAGAGAAAGCAGAGCAGCAGAGTAGCAGTGAAGCAGACACAGGGGTTCTCGTTGGTCAACTTGCAGCGGATTCAACAGAAACAGAAATCGAAGAAGGAGAATTAGTTCTTCAACCAGAAGAAGTTCTCAATGTGGAAATTACAACCACTAAGTTACCGCTTACCCGCTTCGTTCCTGGACAACTTGACGAATCACCAGCATTTTCTCCTATTATCATTTCTTCATTTTATACTAACACCAATTTTTATTTGCGGTCAACAGGACACAAAGCAATAGAGGATATTTGGCATCAAAGGTTAGGTCATCCATCCCTGAGAATTCTTAATCATACTATACGAGCTTCAGTTCTTGACAAGAACAGTTTACTCTTACCGGATGGAACTGAGATGAAACCGTCTTCACAACCAGCAGTCTGCACCACATGCACAACTGCTAATCTTCCTCACGAACCCTTTCCAAGTCACTTTCCAGGATCAACTCGATACACACTTATGTTGAAAGTTTACAACGACACCCTTAACTTACCTGAAGCAGGACCTAAGGGGGAGCTCTATATGATCTCTTTCATCGAGGCCTCTACTCGATATGTTTGGACGACAAATATTCCGGCTCGTCATATGGCTCACTCTATTTTCGTCGCGTGGCTCGCTGTGGCTGAAAGAGAGTCGGTGGAGAAGCTCCAAGAATTTCGCGATGACGGAGCAGGGGAGTACACGAACACCAACTTCACTGACTATCGTCAAACCCTAGGCATCAAGCACAGAGGGTCTCTGCCAAATCAACATTAACAGATGGGGGTAGCGTAACGGATGAACAGGACGTTGCAAGAAAAAATGCGAGTCTTGCTGACTCATGCAGCATTGCCACCACATTTTCGGAGTTACGCTTTGGACCATGCAGTTCTTCTGCACAACTTGCTGTCAACAAATTCACTTCCACAATTTTCTTCGCCACACCAAGTTGTGGACAAAAACAGTCGGCAACACCAAATTTTTAAGAGTTTTTGGGTGCACCGTTCAATATCGACCTCCGACCGCAGCACTTGGGAATTTTTCAGAACGGGCTATTTGGGGAATACATCTTGGTATCGAGAAGCAGTTTTACGCGTGGACAATTATGGATCTTCGCACGAGTCAAATTGTAGCATCACGTGATTGTCTTTTCTACGAACGACTCACCTTACCTGTTTTTCGTGCTCACTAGGCTGCAGCTGCCAATCCTGCCAGGCTGTTCGAAGGCTCACATGCTTTCGCTTCTGACGAGGCCGAAGCAGATGTACAGGATGAATCTGTCGCTGAGTCTTCCGAAGCTGTCACAGACATCCCCATGCCAAGCACGTCAACTGGAACTGCCGAATTTATCCCACTCGGCGAAGCAGACTCCGAAGATGTTCGCGATGTGGTTCTTGATTACAAACGTGATCGTCAGCAGCAGCCCATGCCAGTTGTCTCCAAAGCAGCAATCCGTGTAACACCTGAAGAAGTTGGGGGGTAACAGGGGTCAAAACACAACTTCTCCGGTGTCAACTCAAATCGTCCGCGTTTTACAGAAACTGGTTTACAAGTATTGGCTAGCAATTGCAGTACAGGAAAACAGCAGTAAGATTTTGGAGTCGAAAACAGTTCGTCAAGCTTTGACAAGTCAACACCGGGAAAAATGGCGCAAAGCCATGGACCGAGAATTAGCAGCTCTGGAAAAGAGAGGTACCTGGGATCTAATCCCGTTGAAAGCAACAAAGGGGTGTAAGGTTCTTACCGGAAAATGGTTTTTCCGCGTGAAGACAAACGCCGATGGCTCCTTTGAAAAATTCAAGGCGTGATGGATCGTCCGCGGCTTCGAGCAAACTTTTGGACTCGGCTACGAATTAACTTTCGCTCCCGTCGGCAAACACACTATTGTCCGAATCATCTTATGTATTGCGGCCTACCGGAACTTCAGACTTCGACAAATCGACGTCGCCAATGCATTTTTATATGCACCTGCCGATGCCTTAATTCTGGTTGAGTACCCGCATTCTTACGAAACTAATCCTCCCAACGTATGCCATCTCAGAAAGTCTCTCTATGGCATCAAACAGGCTCCACGACTATGGCAGCAGTATCTATATCATCAACTATTAACTGCCGGGTTTTGTCAGCTTCCACATGACCAAGGAATGTATCTACTTACCGATGGTATTGACTACGTTCTACTCGTCGCTTACGTCGACGACTTACTTTACATCAGCACCACCGATTCTCTCGCTACTGTCTTCGAACAGAAACTCCAACAGAATCTACACATCACTATCACTCCTACAGTCACACAGTTCCTCGGCCTTAACATCCACCGAACAGCAACTGCTATTCATCTTACAGCTTCTAAGTACGCAGCTACGCTAGCTGCACGTATTAATCTCACAGCTTCAACTGTAACCACTCCTTACCGATCTCTACCGACAGACTACAAACCTGATACTACTCAACTTGATAACACTGAACTACAGATTTCTCAACAGCAAATGGGTTGTCTTGTATTCGCAGCTGTAACGTGTCGTCCGGATCTCGCCTATGCCGCTAGCCAGCTCGCGCAATTTCTGCGTCGACCTGAGGGGGAGAATTGGCTAGATCTTCTTCGCGCTCTACAATATTTTATTTCGACACCTGAAGTCAGACTTACCTACCAAGTCACTACTACGAAAACTCTATATCTTAACGGATACGTCGATGCTGATCATGCAGCAGATACTTCTAATCGTCGATCTCGCACCGGCTTCATCTATCGTCTCGAACCTATTGGGACTATCTCGTGGAATTCTACAAAGCAAGAGCTCGTAGCTCTATCATCCGCTGAAGCCGAGTTTATAGCTGCCTGCACAGCTACTCGCGAAGATCTCTATCTGCAAGAGCTACTGGAGGAAGCAAAATTAACGACAAGTACACAGTTCACCCTGTAGTGCGGCAACCAAAGTGCAATCAGAATTGCGCATCAACCTGGTTTCGCCAACAGGACGAAAAACATTTCATTGCGGTATTTCTTCGTCAAAGATGAAGTCGAGAAGGGGAGAATGCGATTGGTCTAATGTTCGACCAATGAAATGGCTGCAGATTTTCTCACCAAGAAGCTGACACGTTAGAAGTTCCAGTACTGCAACGAACTCTGCGGAATTATCAAAAAGTGACACTATCGAACTTCCAGAAATGAAGGGGAGTGTTGTGGTAAAATCGTACTTTAGCATTTCTGTAAGTAGTTTCGATAGATATTGTCGAGTTACACTGTAGTTAGCATCCGTAGAATGACGTCAGGAAATAGCGCTCGTCTTGATGATTACGTCTTTAGGCCATTTTAGTCACGCGAACAGTCGCGCTCTTTTCTGTAGCGGTTAGAGCGCATAGCGCAAATAGTTTTGAACAGGTACATTACAGAATAGGTACTTCTAGCATATATAAAAGTAGTTTGTACAACTCCAGTTATTAACTTGTTCTTGAGAAAATTCTGGTCAACACTTACAAGTTCTAAGACTTTCGCTGTCTTACTAGTCTACCATTCCAGCAAAGATCCTTGTTCAAGTCTTGAAGTATCACAAGGCTGTAACATTCACTCTGGTATTACAACTTGTTGATACTGGCTGTTACTGGAGGTAATTCCAGTATTACTTTCTACTTCAAGTACTTGTGTCTGCAGATTCTATACTTAGTCTCTTGCACCACCTTTCAAATTATTTCAAAAACAAAAGGGAGCATGGATATAGCTAGCCTAGGAGCACACGGTTGTGGTTGGGCAGAGCTGCGACGTGTGGTTCGTAAATTGGCGCGAAGCGCCCAAATCTAGGCATGCAACAGCAAGGCGGACAATAATGCATGCGGCTCGTCAGGAGACCGCATTTGGGACCGCTATTTGAATTTCGTGGCAGAGCTGCGCGGCAACCCTGTTATAGCAGTGTACCCCTTGTTGACTAAAATCCGTGATAAGGAAATGTCATAAAGTCACCAGTCCTAACCACTGGGACAAAAAGGGATGTCATCAGGAGGGTTAGGCTCCGTATATCCACATTCATCGGGGAAAGCCTCCCCAGTACCCTCCCTAGAGAGAGAGAGAGAGGATCGACAGGGTTATCCTAGTGCCACGACACACCCCCCCCGCTGGGACAGCGTGTACACCAGGAATTGAACTCCGGATGGCTGTGACACCATGCTATAAAGTCACCAGTCCTAACCACTGGGACAAGAAGGGATGTCGTCAGGAGGGTTAGGCTCCATATATCCACCTTCCCCGGGGAAAGCCTCCCCAGTACCCTCCCTAGAGAGAGAGAGAGGATCGATAGGGTTATCCCAGTGCCACGACAGGAAATACCATTTCCTTATCATTTGATACCCATTACATCTATGTGAGATTCAGACAGCTGAAAATTGTATCATCTGATCGAGGAAAGACCCATGGTTTATTGAAGTAAACCAGTATACTTCAACATGATTTAATTTATTATAATAGGGTAGGTCAGGAATGAAGGATTGCCAAGGAAGCGAAATCAATCCCCATGTGACAAATAACCACATCTTTATACAACGAAAAAATTGAATGGAAGTTAGAAAAAAGCAATGATAGAATATAATCAAAGGAACTGAATCGAAAATGGTAAGTTTTCAGTTTATCATGGGTCGATTGTTAAATTTATCAATTGTTTTTTTAATGGGTACCCTTTTTACATTTCAAAAGGTTACGATTACACGATTTTTCCTTCGCCAATACCACTGGGTCAAACCATCATCCCCATCGTCATCAGCCCAACAAACCAATCTCGAGGTTCCCTCAGGGTCACGCTGTCGCTTCCCCCGCAGATCATGCTTTACCTAGATATTCGCAGTCCCTAGAAGCGTAACCTGACACTGCGTAATCTCAGGAACGCCCGCGAGGGCCGCGTGAAGGGAATTTGCTCTGCGTACGTTTCCCAAGGTCAGTTGGCGTCGACCCTAGAAAACGCCAGTGTACTCGCACGAAGAAAGAACTAGGTCATTTCTGCATTGTTTCTCAGTAATAGTTTCCCGTCATAATCTCCACTCGCGGCCATGCAACCGTCGCGACCCGGAGGTTATGGCACGCGGTCAGGCCGCTACGGCGCGCCAGCGGGGGCAGCAACGGGCGCGGGGAAGGGGCCGGGCGGACCCTCTTCGCGCAGCAATGCGGCGCTCCAGGCGCAGCAGCGGCTCCGCGCGCTGATGTCAAACACGTCGGACGAATCCCCCGACGATTACGGCAGCCAGGTGCGCGTTAGCGTGCGTTCACTCGTGTTCGGGTGTGTTCGCGTGTGTCTGTCTGTGCCTGCTGCCATATGGTACACGGCCTATCGAGGTGTGCCTGGAGCACGTCGGACGGATCCCCCGACGATTACGGCAGTCAGGTGCGAGTTATAGTGTGAGCCCGCCTATCGTAATACGCCAGGAGCACAGTAACGGATATCGAGGATGCGGCATCAGCATTGTCTCTTTCGACATTACTGCCACTGTATGTTCCAATGATTTTTGGAGTGACATGGACAGACAGACAGACAGGGCGAGAGCTCCTTTCCATTGGCACGGCCTTTTATGGTTCTGATATGAGGCATTCACTTAGCTGAACGATTTGATAGGTCATGGCCGTCCGTGTAAATTTATGTTAGAGATAAAGTACACGCACTGATTAACGCTGGTAATGCTTAGGACGACGAGATAATGCGCTCAGGTCGAGAATGGCAAGCTGACGTCAGCATTCGGTGAAGATAGGTTCAACGACGGCACACAAGGTCAACGACGGTACAGCGAGGTCAACGGCAGTACAGCGAGGTCAACGACGGAATATTGAGGTCAATGACGGTATACTGAGGTCAATGACGGTATATTGAGGTCAACGCCTCCGCGTTAGGTTCAGGTCAATGCCTGGCGATTGATTCGTCGCTGATTTGTCATGATGGGTGAGCTGAAACCGTCTGCTAGTTCGGTTAGAGCGAAATGAGGTGACTTTGAGTCGACTCGAAAGTTACCTCGCTGATTTGTCAAGGGTGAGTTGTGTTAAAGGCCGATTGGTTCGCCCTTACCCAACTAGCCCAGGGTGAAACCGTCTGCTAGTTGGGTTAGAGCGAAATGAGGTGACTTAAAGCCGACTCACAAGGGCGGGTGACTCGAATGTCATGTCGCTGATTCGTCAAGGGTGAGCTGAAATGAAACCCCGCTCGTCTGCTGGCTAGTTAGGTTCGAGCGAAATGGGGAGGGTTACCATGCACGTACGGCATGACGATGTGGTTACATGGTTACAGTTACATGGCGAGATGTCTCATTTGGGTTGCGTTGGCTTATGATGCGCCCAGTTCTGAGACTCCACCCTCACTCCCTCCTCCCTCCCCCCCCATCCCCAGCTCCCCAGGTCCGCCGGGGGAATGCGCCAGCCCCCCTCGGGAGGAGCCATGGGACGCTCGCGGCCAGCAGGGGGCGGGTATGACGCGCCTGACCCCATGGGGGACCCGTACCGAGGGGGGGGAGGCATGGGCGGCTACGACATGGGGCGACGCACGTACGTGGGTGGGGGTGTGGTGCATGCATGGGCCACATGGATGTCTTGGGTGTGTGTGTGTGTGTGTGTGCGTGTGTGCATTGGGACCCGTACCGAGGGGGGGGGAAGCATGGGTGGATGCGACATGGGGCGACGGGACGTACGTGGGGGTGTGGTGCATGCATGGGGCACATGGATGTGTCTATGCGCGTGTGTGTATTGGGGCCCGAACCGGAGGGGGGGAGACATAAGCGGCTGTGACATGGGGCGGCGCACGTACGGGGTTTTTTTAGACTTATCTAAAACACCCTGTATGTGGGGTTGCGGTGTGGTGGATGGATGGATGCATGCCGCTTGCGTGGGTGTGATGGATGGGGTGTAGCCTGTTTGTATGCGCATTCGCGTGCGTGTGTGTATGGGTTGGTGCACGGGCAGATGCGCACGTGTATGCATGCATGTCACGCAGAGGCGCATGTGTGTATGCACGTATGTCAGGCAGAGGCGCATGTGTGTATGCACGTATGTCAGGCAGAGGTGCATGTGTGTATGCACGTATGTCAGGCAGAGGCGCATGTGTTTATGCACGTATGTCAGGCAGAGGCGCATGTGTGTATGCACGTATGTCAGGCAGAGGCGCATGTGTGTATGTACGTATGCCACGCAGAGGCGCATGTGTGTATGCACGTATGTCAGGCAGAGGCGCATGTGTGTATGTACGTATGTCAGGCAGCGGCGCATGTGTGTATGTACGTATGTCAGGCAGAGGCGCATGTGTGTATGTACGTATGTCAGGCAGAGGCGCATGTGTGTATGCACGTATGCCACGCAGAGGCGCATGTGTGTATGCACGTATGTGTGTTCGCATGCGATAGATGTGAAATGCATGCACGTGTGTGGGTAGGGGCATGACGCGCCTGACCCATGGGGAACCTGAACCGAGGGTGAGTGGGCATGGCACCCTATCCACCTCACTTCACCTCTCCCCACCTCTCTCCTTCCGCCCTCTCTCCACTGTCCACCCGTCTCCACCCCTCTGCACCTGTCCTCTTGCACTGGCAGGGATTCAGGAGCATCGCGGCAGGAGATCGAGGCTATCAGGCATCTTGTCACCCCTCTCCACCCGTCTCCACCTCTCTGCACCTCTCCTCTCACACTGGCAGGGATTCAGGAGCATCCCGGCAGGAGATGGAGGCAATCAAGCGCGAGTCAGCCAAGCTCAAGGACGATGTGAGTATGAGCAGAGCTTAAGATACCTGCTGCAAGCAAGTGCGTGACAATGTACGAGCGGAGCTTAAGCGTTACGGCAGGAGATGGAGGCAATCAAGCGTGAGTCAGCCAAGCTCAAGGACGATGTGAGTATGAGCAGAGCTTAAGATACCTGCTGCGAGCAAGTGCGTGACAATGTACGAGCGGAGTTTAAGCGTTACGGCAGGAGATGGAGGCAATCAAGCGCGAGTCAGCCAAGCTCAAGGACGATGTGAGTATGAGCAGAGCTTAAGGTACTTGCTGCAAGCAAGTGCGTGACAATGTACGAGCGGAGCTTAAGCATTGCGGCAGGAGATGGAGGCAATCAAGCGCGAGTGAGCCAAGCTCAAGGACGGACGATGTGAGACCGTTGCTGAAGTCTAGTTTTGAGGCGCCTCAAAACTAGGCGCCTCAAAACTAGGCGCCTCAAAACTGGGCGCCTCAAAACTAGGCGCCTCAAAACTAGGCGCCTCAAAACTCGCCTCAAAACTAGGCGCCTCAAAACTAGGCGCCTCAAAACTGGGCGCCTAAAAACTAGGCACCTCAAAACTAGGCGCCTCAAAACTAGGCGCCTCAAAACTGGGTGCCTCAAAACTGGGCGCCTCAAAACTAGGCGCCTCAAAACTGGCGCCTAAAAACTGGGCGCCTCAAACCTAGACGCCTCAAAACTAGACGCCTCAAAACTAGACGCCTCAAAACTAGGCGCCTCAAAACTAGGCGCCTCAAAACTAGACGCCTCAAAACTAGGCGCCTCAAAACTGGACGATGTGAGACCGTTGCTCAAAACTGGACGATGTGAGACCGTTGCTCAAAACTGGACGATGTGAGACCGTTGCTCAAAACTGGACGATGTGAGACCGTTGCTCAAAACTGGACGATGTGAGACCGTTGCTCAAAACTGGACGCTGTGAGACCGTTGCTCAAAACTGGACGATGTGAGACCGTTGCTCAAAACTGGACGATGTGAGACCGTTGCTCAAAACTGGACGATGTGAGACCGTTGCTCAAAACTGGACGCTGTGAGACCGTT
Organism: Closterium sp. NIES-67; assembly: GCA_027943415.1. NCBI lineage: Eukaryota > Viridiplantae > Streptophyta > Zygnematophyceae > Desmidiales > Closteriaceae > Closterium > Closterium sp. NIES-67. Next base: position 87,082 of record BQMB01000253.1, read on the forward strand.
GCTCAAAACTGGACGATGTGAGACCGTTGCTCAAAACTGGACGATGTGAGACCGTTGCTGAAGTCGACCTGTGCGAGGCTGATCCCAGGCTCCCAGCTGACATGACGTGGTTCTTGTAACTGGAGAAACAGGAATTGATCCCTCTAAGGCCGTCAGATAATATTTTATCATGCACAACAGCTGTGGGAACAAACAAGCATCCCGTTCTCTTTGCCAACATCAACTCTCATTCCGTGTCTCTTCCCCCCCCTCCCTCCAACCCAACCTTCTGCCCCCCCCCTCCCCCGCCCCCCCCCCCTCCTCTCCCCCCTCCTTCCACCCTCCCCTTTCTCTTTCCTCTCTCCAGCTGGATGTGCTTACAGAGGAAAACGAGTTTCTTGTGGATAAGGTGAGCTTATGGGGGGAGGTTGACAATGAGGTCGGGGCAAAGGGGGGATGGAATGCAAGGGGCAAGGTGCAAGGGTAGGGAAGGGAAGGGATGGGTGTTATGGAGATGGTGCGGCGGGTGGTGATGGGTGTGTGATGTTATGGGAAAGAAGGTGCCCCGCTCATAGGGAAGAGCCTGGGTGGGTTGGTGCTCTAATATTTTTACTTCCTGTTGCCCGTACTTTCTTCTTACCCGTTTCCCTCTATCCGTGGCTGTGCATGGATGGCACTGGATGTTTTTGAGAATTCTCAAATCAAAAACACCCTGCAAAATCGTGGTTGTGCATTGCGCAGGACGATCAACCATGGCACGGCACCCTGATATGTGCTGCCCTTTTCCACCTCTCACCCTGCCGCCCTTTTTAACACTGCCCTCCCCCTTCCCCCCCCTTCCCACCCAGAGCTGCGCATGGCAGAGGAGGACTTCAAGAAGAAACAGGCACTGCTTTCCTCTCTCCCCATCTCACTCGTTTGTCCCCTTTACCCCCCACCCCTAACCCCACCCCTTTTCTCCCTTCCCCCCTTCCCCCGCACAGCGGCGCATGGTGGAGGAGGACCTCAAGGAAAAGCAGGCTCTGCTTCCCCCTTTTCCCTGTCTTCTTCGTCTTCTCCTCCCTCCAACAAACCCCCCCCCCCCCCCCCCCCCCCCCCCCCCCCCCCAACCCCACCCCACCCGCCGCCCCCATACCCCCCTGTGCAGCTGCGCATGGCGGAGGAGGACCTCAAGGAGAAGCAGGCGCGCGTGCAGGAGCTGGAGAAGCAGGTGCGTGCGGGGGGGGGGGGGGGTGGGTGGTGTGTTTGGGACGGGGGAAAAGGAGAGGTAGACTTGTTCCGGGCTGTGCATGCAGGAGCTGGAGAAGCAGGTGCGGGGGGGGTGGATGGAGGGGGGAGGGGGGGATGGGGGCTAAAGGAGAGATTGGCTTGTTCTGGGCTGCACGGGCAAGAGCTGGAGAAGCAGGTGGGGGAAGGGAAGGAGGAGGAGAGGGGGGGGGGAAGTGGGGGAGGGGCGGGGAGAAGGGGGAAAGGAAGGTTGTGGCAGGTGAATGGTTAGAATCAAGCCACCTTCGTCTGTGTGGGTGTTGACTTTTCAAGCCCTTAGTTCCCACCGTTCAACCACTCTCAACCACTCTCTAGTCTCTACCAACGGTTATCTGTGATACCACCACCACCACGCCACCCGTCAAAGCCCAGACACACGTCCCGAATCGTCTCTCCTGCTTCACCGTTTTCCTGCATCTTCTCTCTTCCCCCCTGCAGGTGGCTAAGATGGGCGAAGGGCTCAGCCTTGAGGCACGCCTTCTCAACAAGTGAGCCCTTGTCTTTCCGCCTTCTCACATCTTTCTGAATCCCCCCCCCTGTCCCCGTTCCTCCCTCCGTCTTCCTCCTTTGCTCTCCCGAACCTGCCCGCCTTTTCTTGGTTTTTGTTGTGGTCGTGTCGTGTGCCTTGCTCCCAGTCCCACTTCCTATTCCGTTTGCTGCACTCTTCTCTTGGGCGATTAACTCGTCTGCTATTGAGGTGCCTCAAGCATTGGACCAAATCACTAGCGCGTTGTCGGCCTGCACATCGTCACTCTGCTCCCTCCTCGCCTCCCTCCTCTCACCGCCTCTCACCCCCTCTAACCCCTCTCCACCCTGGCAGGAAGGAGGCTGTTCTCAAGCAGCGCGAGGTAACCATGCTTTGGTAACCATTCTTTGGTAACCATGCTTTGGTAGCCTTTCTTTGGTAACCATGATATGCTAACCATGCTTGTTTGTGCCACGCGATTATTTTGTCCCTGCTTTTGATACGAAGCTTCGTGTTGAAACTGATGTGTTTTAAGCTGATTGTATTGTTGTGTCTTATTCTTTGGACGGTTTCTCCACCGTGTCTGTGGTTCGCCTGCGTGCTTGTGCGGGGTATCGCAGGCGACTCTAAAGGAGATGAAGGACAAGTCCAAGGACGTGAAGGAGGTGGAGATCACCACGCTCAGGATGGAGCTGGAGGTGCGTTGGTGGGTGTACGGGTGGGTGTACGGGTGGGTGCGTTGGTGGATGCACGGGTGGGTGCTCGTATACACGCATGGGTGGATGCATGGGTGGATGCATGGGTGGGTGCATGGGTGGGTGCTCGTAGACACGCATAGGTGGGAAAGGAGTTGTAAGGAGATGAAGGACAAGTCTATTTTTGAGGCGCCTAAAAAAAATTGAGTCGTCTATTTTTTAGGTGCCTCAATTTTTTTGAGGAGTCTATTTTTGAGGCGCCTAAAAAAAAATTAGGAGCATTTTGAGGCGTCTCAAAAAAATTGAGGAGTCTATTTTTGAGGCGTCTAAATTTTTTTGAGGAGTCTATTTTTGAGGCGCCTCAAAAATAGACTCCTCGGACAAGTCCAAGGACGTGAAGGAGGTGGAAGCGTATCTCCAGCTCCATCCTGAGCGTCGTGATCTCCACGCTCAGGATGGAGCTGGAGGCATGTGGGTGGGTGCACGGGTGGGAGTGAGTGAGTGAGTTTGTGTGTGTTTGTGTGTGTGTGTGTAACACTCTTGTTTGCACAACTTCACTGCCCCTTTGCGTACTGTCCTCCCCCTCACCCCCTCCCTTTCTATTTGCACCCACAACTGGATGGAGGAAACCGCACAGGCGAGTGAGGAGGCGCAGGCGCTGAGAAGCCTCACAGCAGATAGTGCAATGCATGTGTACCCACCATGCAAGTCATATCGCCCTGCTCCACTGTGCATGCATGTGTGCATGCACAGTGGAGGAGGGAGGAGGTGGCTGCTGCAGCAGCCCTCAAAAAGGCCCGCCACGCGAGTTAGGAGGTGCGGGCGCTCAGGAGCCTCACGGCGCGCGTTCTGCAATAATGCTTGTATGTACTGTACCTCTATTGTTGTTGTACCCACCCACCCACCCACCCACCCATGCACCTACGCCAGTCCCAGAGGGAGGAGGCGGCAGCAGCGCTGGAGGAGGCACGGCAGGCGAGTGAGGAGGTGCGGGCGCTCAGGAGCCTCACGGCGCGCATCCTGCTCACCCCAGAGGAGAAGGAGGAGGTGGTGCTCAAGCGCTGCTGGCTGGCGCGCTACTGGGCGCTGGCCTCCCGCCACGGTAGGTGTGGCTTGGTCTGTGGTGTGATTGCCTTGCACGTGTAATTGCGTGTCTCCGATCACAGGGAGAGCCTCACGGCGCGCATCCTGCTCACCCCAGAGGAGAAGGAGGAGGTGGTGCTCAAGCGCTGCTGGCTCGCTCGTTACTGGGCGCTGGCTGCACGCCACGGTAGGTTTCCCTTGGTCTTGCGCTGAGTGTGTGTCAAATGGAAGGCAGCTTCACTGCTAGCGTTCTGTTGACTTCAGAGGAGACGGAGGAGGTGGTCCTCAAGCGCTGCTGGCTTGCTCGTTATTCGGCCCTGGCCTCGTGTCACAGTAGGTTATGCTCCCCTTGGTATGTCATGTGTGTGTGTGCTCCTTGCACGCGCGCGCATGAGTGTGTGTGCCCCTTGCACGCGCGCATGAGTGTGTGTGCGCGCCTCAAAGGGAGAGTCTCACTGCGTGCATTGAAGCATTCTGCTGACTCAAGAGGAGGAGGAGGTGGTGCTCAAGCGCTGCTGGCTTGCTCGTTATTGGGCCCTGGCCTCGTGTCATAGTAGGTTGTGCTCCCCTTGGTATGTCATGTGTGTGTGTGCCCCTTGCACGCGCGCGCATGAGTGTGTGTGCGCGCCTCAAAGGGAGAGTCTCACTACGTGCATTGAAGCATTCTGCTGACTCAAGAGGAGGAGGAGGTGGTGCTCAAGCGCTGCTGGCTTGCTCGTTATTGGGCCCTGGCCTCGTGTCACAGTAGGTTGTGCTCCCCTTGGTATGTCATGTGTGTGTGTGCCCCTTGCATGCGCGCGCATGAGTGTGTGTGCGCGCCTCAAAGGGAGAGTCTCACTGCGTGCATTGAAGCATTCTGCTGACTCAAGAGGAGGAGGAGGTGGTGCTCAAGCACTGCTGGCTCGCTCGTTATTGGGCCCTGGCCTCACGCCACGGTAGGTTTCCCTTGGTCTTGCGCCTGTTTGAGTGTGTGCTTCAAATCAAAGGCAGCTTTAGTGCTCGTTATCCTGCTGACTCCAGAGGAGAAGGAGGAGGTGGCGCCCAAGCGCTGCTGGCTCACCCGCTATTGGGCGCTAGCCTCCTGCCACGGTATGTAGTGTGTATAACTTTTGCCGTGCATCACTTAGATCATGTTGCCTGCTGCTACGGCTTGTGATTGGCTGGTGCTAATACGCACAGAGGCCCTTTTCACCTTCAGATGTCCCAGTGCCTCTTTTCCGCTGTCTTTCCTTCCTCTAGGCTGTTTTTTCCTCTGCTCTGTGATTGGTTTTTGAGAATTCTAAAAAACATGTCTCAGTGCCTCCTTTCCCCCGTCTTTCCTCTCCATCCCCTCCTGCCTCTCCCCTTCCTCCTCGCTCTCTCTCCCTCCAGGCGTGCACGCTGAGATCGCCAGCTCCCGCAGCGACCACTGGCAGAAGCACTCCCCGCTGCCCTTTGAATGGTCATCGACGCTTCTCCGCTCTTCCCCTCCCATCTCTCCCCACTCCCTCGTATATCTCCCCTTGCTTCCCTTTTACTGTAGGCGTGCACGCTGAGATCGCCTCCTCCCACAGCGACCACTGGCAGAAGTACTCCCCGCTGCCCTTTGAAGTGGTCATCAGTGCATGTGACATCTCTCCCCCCCCCCCACTACCCCGCACCCCCCCTGCCCTATTTCAGGCGTGCATGCTGAGATCGCGTCCTCCCGCAGCGACCACTGGCAGAAGTACTCCCCGCTGCCGTTCGAGGTGGTGATCGACGCGGGCAGGAAGGCCAGGGAGGAGCCCGATGGGGGGGAGAAAGGTGAGGTGGCAAAGGGCGAGTCATGGTTTGTGGGTTGTGTGGGAGGGAGGGAGAGGGTTGTGTGGGAGGGAGGGAGAGTGTTGTGTGAGGCTCGTGCTTACCTTTGAGGTGGACACTGACCCTGGGTGGAAGGAAGGCCAGGGAGGGGCCAGATTGGGGGAAGAAAGTTAAGCCGAAGACAGGTCGTGAGTGGAACGGTAGAAGGATGGGGGGAGGCGAGTGTGTGGGGCTTGTATCTCCTTTACAGTGGTGATTGCGCAGGGAGGAAGGACAGAGAGGAGCCTGCTGGTCGGGAGAAAAGTGAGGCGGTTTTTAACTGTTAGGGTCTTAAATGGAACCATGGGGGAAGGCGGGTGTGTGCGGCTTGTACCGGGAGGGAGGCAGTGGATGGGGGGGAGAAAGGTCAAGGTGTTTTACTCGGACAATCACCAACCCTATTTCCGGATTCCCTGTCTCTCTTCCCCGTCTCTCCCCCTCCCACCCCCCCCCACCCCCCTTTTCTCCCTCCTCCTCTTCCTCCTCCCATCTTTCCAGAGGACAAGCCAGCGACGGTGGGCACGGAGAGCAACATCGAGAGCATGTTCCAGGTGGAGAAGGCGCTCAGGGACCTTGCGGCCCTCAAGGTGGAGGAGGGCGTGCTTCTCGCCATGGCGCAGCACCGCCGCCCCGCCCTTCTGAAAGTGCACTCTGCTCCTTCAGGTGGGTCGGTTGTTTCACGTGAGGCTGCTTCATGTGAGGCTGCTTCACGTGAGGCTGCTTCACGTGAGGCTGCTTCCTGTGAGGCTGCTTCACGTGAGGCTGCTTCACGTGAGGCTGCTTCACGTGAGGCTGCTTCATGTGAGGCTGCTTCACGTGAGGCTGCTTCCCGTGAGGCTGCTTCACGTGAGGCTGCTTCACGTGAGGCTGCTTCACGTGAGGCTGCTTCCCGTGAGGCTGCTTCACGTGAGGCTGCTTCACGGGAGGCTGCTTCCCGTGAGGCTGCTTCATGTGCGGTTGCGGTTAATCTGGTGGGGAAGAGCGCTCAGGGAGCTGGCCGCGCTGAAGGTGGAGGAGGGCGTGCTGCTGGCCATGGCGCAGCACCGCTGCCCGGCGCTCCTGAAAGTGCACTCTGCTCCTTCGGGTATGTGGTACTGGGTGATTATTGAGTCGACTCAAAAATACTCTGCGGTGTATTTTGAGTCGACTCAAAATACTTTGGGTAAGAGGTACTTCTCTTCTTGTTGGAGAAGGAGCTCATGGTGGAGGAGGGCGTGCTGCTGGCAATGGTGCAGCACCGCTGCCCGGCGCTGCTCAAAGTGCACTCCGCGCCCTCAGGTAAGACTTTGCTTTTCAGGTGGGGCTTCAGGTGAAGCTTCGGGTGGAGAGCTCGGGGCCTCTGCTGGTTCAGGTGGCCTACTTTTCCATCACATTTTTGCTACTCCTTTTCTTAACATATGATGCTCTTTCCTAACCCTATCCGCGCCTGTTTCATCTATTAATTTCCACTTTCCCCCTCTCTCGTTTCCTCTCGTGTCTGCAGCTGCCGAGGAGGGCCCAAGGATGGTCGAATCCATGGGTGAGTCGCCCTGCCCTTCCTCCCGCCATCCCTTTTCGCCCCTTCCCTTTCTTCTCCCCCGGTGCCCCCCCTGCTTTCCTCCTATCCTGCTCTTCTCTTCTACCTACTATTTTCTCTTTCCCCCTGTCCTTCCCAAAAACGTTACATCAGGCACTAATTGTTCGTGGGCCTTGCCTTTCTCTCAAACCTGTCGTGTTACATTGTAACGCGGTGACTTTTGAGCCGACTTAAAAGTCACCATTTATTAATTGTTTGTGGGCCTTTCCTCGCGCTCAAACCTCGCTGCCCGCTGCTTTCTCATACATCCTTCCGTCCTCGTCACTTGGTTTTCCAAGTGAATGTTGCGATCACTTTCTCCCCATTCTTCCCACTCTCTCGCTCGCTTGCACACCTGAGGGACAAGGTGATGGTGGAGGATGTGCGGTTCAAGCACAGCTGGCTCCTGTACTGGTGGTAGCCCCACCCACACTCTACGCCCGCATCTTTCCGCCTCCCCTGCTTCCCTCCTATCCCCGCAGATTTCGCGACGAGGAGGTGGAGGATGTGAGGTTCAAGCACAACTGGCTCGTGTACCGGTGGCGGTTCCACACTCCCACTCCTTTCCTCCACTTCCACTTTCCCTCTACGCGTACAGACCTGAGCGATGACGAGGTGGAGGATGGGCGGTTCAAGCACAACTGGCCCGTGTACTGGCGGCGGCAGTCGAGAGACCACAAGCTGTTCTCTTACCCTCTCCCTTCCTTCCCTTTCCCCTCTACGCATACAGACCTGAGCGATGACGAGGTGGAGGATGGGCGGTTCAAGCACAACTGGCCCATGTACTGGCGGCGGCAGGCGCGCGACCACAAGGTGTTCTCTTGCCCTCTCTCCCTCGCATCTTAGCCTCCCTCCCTCCGTTTCTCCCTTGTAAACAGACCTGAGCGATGAGGAGGTGGAGGACGTGAGGTTCAAGCAGAACTGGCTGGTGTACTGGTGGCGGCGGGCGCGCGACCATAAGGTGGAGCCGGACATCGCAGCGGAGCGCCTGGCGTACTGGATCTCGAGGAGCACTGTCAAGCCGACTGCTCACGATGCTGTGGACGGTGAGTGTGGGAAGCAGGGTTCAGGGTGCTGGTAGTCACTTGGGACTGATTGATTGATGGACTACAAAAGGTGGAGCCGGATATCGCTGCGGAGCGACTGGCGTACTGGATCTCCAGGAGCACTGTGAAGCCCACAGCGCACGGTGCTGTGGATGGTGAGATGAAGGGATGGGAAGAGGCAGGTGTGCATTGAGTCAAGGGGGGCAGGGGGAGTGAGTGAGGTACCATGAGAGACTGACTGAGGGACCACAAGGTAGAGCCGGATGTTGCAGCTGAGAGGCTGGCGTCTTGGATCTCTAGGAGCACTGTGAAGCAGACTGCTCATGACGCTGTGGATGGTGAGGGACGGGGGTCAGGTATTATCACACGCTGACTGAGGGACCACAGGGTCGAGCTGGATATCTCAGCGGAGAGACTGGCGTTTTGGATCTCCAGGAGCGCTGTGAAGCCCATGGCTTATGATGCTGTGGACGGTGAGTGAAGGGGGTGTAAGAGTGCGTTAGTCAAGGGGCTAGTCGTTAACGACTGGCACACATGGATCACATGACACCCACTAAACACCCCCTCCTCTCCCCCTCCCCCCTTTTCCCCCTCCCCCACTTGCACTCCCCCATATCCTGCTGACATCATGCTGACGTCACCAGCGGAGCGCGGGCTGATGGAGGTGCGCAAGCTCAACCTGGAGCAGCAGATGTGGGATGCTTCCAGGAAGGATCTCGTTGCCGAGGCTGCAGCGGCCGCTGCTGTGGCGGCTGTGGCTGCAGGGCCGCCTCCCTCCAGCAAATAAGATGCCAGCACCGCTCTTCACCACTTTCCACCTCACTGGACCAGCTTGAAACGCTCTGTATATCGCTGTCATCAGCTGTCCATGCTCCTGGTGACCATTAACTTACAGTTGATGCTTGCTTCCTCTCTGCTCCATCCACTCCCCGTTTTTCATGGCCATGTATTTTGGTGCTTGATTTGTGAACTGCATGTTCTTCGTATGGCCGGAATTGTGTAGTCTCTTTGAAAACAGGTGTGTCCATGTCAAATCCTATTGTGTGATTGCATATAGGTATATTTCTGTATTGTTGTCTTTGTATAGCTGACATGAAATTCATAAGTGCAACTGTTTTACAAGATACAGTAACCTAACAATCTGCTAGTTTTTTCACTTGACCGAACATGTGAACAGCTACTTTGTGTACGCTGAAGACTAGCCAACGAAATTGGCAGGGGGATTGCGTTGCGTTGGTTTCAAGCCGAGGTGTAGGCTGAAGCCTCTCCCTCGGGCAGCTTGCCAAAGTATCGACACGACATTCGATGAAACCGAGAACGAATTCACTCGTGACACATTTGACAGGGCAAACGTGCCTCCAACGGCTATTCTCTGCCCGTCCCAAACACGGTCATGGCATCGACGAAGAAAAGGGGTGGTGGACAACCATCATGCATGCCATACGGTTGAGAGAGAGGCGATTCCGCGGAACTGTGGATGAGTGTGTAACGATCAGATGAACTGTGCTGCGCTTTCCACCATGAGACGAAACGGCCTCGTAGGCAGACGCTTTTCCCATCCACCCCGTTTTGTAAAATCCCCGCACCTTCCGAGCGTAATCTCCGCCTGCAAAAGTTTACGTCATGCTAGGGCTTGAAAAACGTACACCAATAGGACTTGAACGAATGTGAGGTATGGCTGGAAGGACCTCTCGACTCACAGCCAAACCAGCCCAACCGACATGCATGAGCTTTGGCCAGTGGCCATCCCTTCTCCAGACCAGTCCCTAGGCCCGGTCGGCGGCAGCCGCTTTCTGGCCTTTTCCCGCCATTAGCCAAATGTCGTACGCCGCCGCGTTCGGCGCGACAACGCTTGACCTGGCCTCCCCTCCTCCCCTCCTCCCCTCCTCTCCTCCCCCCCACCCCACCCCTCCCGTCACATGTGTGAAGTCAAGGTCATCTGACGCACACCCGTCATGTCATGTCAATTCACACCTCGCACGATACAGTTACAAGCAATTCAAGCATCCCTCCTGTCCTCAGCACTGTGCAGGTGGCCAATCCCCTGGCCGCGTTTCACGTCTCCTGCAAGTTTCGATGAACCAGGTCGTACGGGGATGAATTTGTTCCTCCATGGGTGACCTGCCAGTCAGGTCACCCATGACAGCACAACACACTACAGTACCGCGAGACTAGCTACCATCACCACTCCCAAACCAACCAAGTCCTCTCGTACCGTTCGCCCGTTCATTCGCTCACTCCTCCCTCTGTAACGCGTTCGCTTCGCCCCAGCCCGCTCGCTCACTTGCTCCCTCGCTGCCTCCCTCCCAGCATCTCGCGCCCTTCCCTCTGCCTCCCTTCGTGGCTCTGCTGGCGTTGATTGAACGCCTTTCTACGCCTTTGCCACCCAAAAGCCATGCACGTCTCTTTCACCTCCCTCACACATCCCAGCCTCCACCCATTCTCTCTATCCACCAGACGCCCTTCCTATTGGGCGTGCCGCTGTGAGTTGACAGAGACTGCAGGTGGAGCGAGCATTCTACTGCAGGCCTGACAACAGGCTCTCTGGGACCTCCACTGTAGCAGCTGATGCCCTGCGCGCCTCCCCTGACAATCTCTTCTGACAATTTTGGCGTCTGATTACAGTGTCCTCAAATGTCTGTGTGCGATGATGGGCTCGTGGACGTAGACTTAGGCTTCGAGCACACCAAGCACGCTCCAGAAATCGCGGTTATGTCGAGAAGCGCTAGTGCGGAACGAGGGTACGGAGGGTATGGAGGGGCAAGAGGCAGGAATGGCGGGCGGACTCGCGACACGTTGCTAGAAGAATCGTTCTTAATTCCGAATTCCGGCCACGTGCGCGCCGTGCTGATGGTCGACGGGATTGTGTGGCACAGGGTGGACGAATCGGCCAGCCAGGTAGATTTTTCCAGGTGAACTAGTGTAGGTCAGTCGGTGGCTAGCTAAGTTACGCCCGAGTTAGTAGGTCATGATTCCGCGTCTCGTCCCTTTTTCCAGCTCGTACTGTCCGTTAGCGTCGGCATATCGTTCTTAAAAAATATCTCGGTGACTCCGCCGCTCATATTGCGGACGCATTCCAACGGGTTGCCGTCTTTTCTCGTCCGTGGATTCTCGTCCGACTATTCTCGTCCGTCGATTCTCGTCCGTCGATTCACGTCCATCTATTCTGTCAACTCTCGTTTTCGTCCGTCAATTCTTGTCCGTCTATTGTCGCCCGTCCATTATCGCCCGCCATTTCCTTCTCAGTCACGCTGATCGGCCTTTTCTCTTTTCTCTGTTTCTTCCCTTCCCTTATCCCTCTTGGCGTACTCCTACCAGGGTTGCCCCGCCACCTTCCCGTGCCATGACTGCGGCTCGGGACAGCCAAATGCCAGCTCAGCACCCATCGGCGAAATCTACGCCGTCGAAATGCTCGCAGAGGCATCCGTTAAGAGCAGCTTCTTTGCGAGTCCCGCTAAGGTACAGTGCTTCGTCAAAGTACACTTCTCTGGTAGAACTATGCCGTCGGTTCCGCTGATTATTACGGGCGCTGAAATATAGACGGTTGGACGGTTAGGCTGGTACGCGGGTAGACGGGGTGGCACTGCGAAGTATTATAACGGCCGAAGCCGGAAGCAGGACCATGTTCCATGGGCCAGGCTGCTATCATGCGCTTGAGGGCGGGCGAAAAGCGCGGTTGAGAAACGCGCGGGGGTGAGGAGCGCGCACGCTGCGGAAGGCGGAAGCAGGGCCATGGTCCACGGGGTAGGCTGCTATCATGCGCGCGTGAGAGCGGGCGAGTGGGCGGGTGAAAAGCACGCGGGCGAGAAGCACGCGGGCGAGAAGCACGCGGGCGAGAAGCACGCGGGCGAGAAGCGCGCTCGCTGCGCGCCAATTCGTCTTCATCCGTTGCCCAGTTCTCCCCGCACTTCTGCACCACCCCCCCCCCTCCTCCCTCCCTTACACCCCCTCAACTCCTCACCCTTTCCCCTCCTCTCCCGTCTTTCCCCCTTCCCCTTCCCCCCTTTCCCAACCCCCCCAACAAACCCCCCCCCCTCCCCCCTCCCCCCCCCGCTCGCAGATGCATCAATTTGCGGTGCACACCTTCCGCCGCTCCGCCGACCGCTGGATTCCGCTCAAGCTGGTCTTCTGCCACGTCAGCGCTGACGTGTGCCAGCAATGGACGGACCGCATCCTCTCGCTCCTGCGCGCCGACCCGGAGCGCCCTAGGAGCCTCCTAGTGTTCGTGAACCCTATTGGCGGGCGCAAGAAGGGTTTAAAGACGTGGGAGGCGGTGCGACCCGTGTTCGACCGCGCGGGTGTCGCCGTGCAGGTAAGGGTGGTTACCAGAGTTTGCGAAGTGTTACAAAGCGAACTAACGGCGAAAAGGGTTACAGCAGCGGTGGGTTGGAGCGCGTAGCAGTCGCATATCGTTATGCTCCTCTTTCTGTGGCCGCGGCAGGTTCCGTCGCATACCCATTTTCGCGACTTGCTCGTTGTTCGCAGGTGGTGATAACCAGCCGTCGCAACCACGCGCGCGACATGCTGCAGAACGCGTCGGACAAGGAGCTCTGCCAGCTCGACGGGATCATCGTCGTGGTGAGTCGCACACACAGTCGCACACATAGTCGCACACAGAGTCGCACACATAGTCGCACACATAGTCGCACACCGAGTCGCACACAGAGTCGCGCAGCCACGCTATGGCATGGGTAGTCGCACGCCATCGCATGCGTAACACAACACCACCATCTCCCTCCCTTCCTGTCACCTCCCCAACACCCATCAGGGCGGCGACGGGTTATTCAACGAAGCCCTCAACGGCCTGGCGAAGCGCCGCCACCGCGCGTTCCCGTGCGTGAGACCCGCGCGCCTCTCCCTACCGCCCCCTCTACAGTCAACCCCGGTAGAGGCAGAAGCGCGGCGGGCGGGAGGAGCGCCAGCAGCAGCAGCAGCAGTTTTTTGGGGCAGCAGCGTAGCAGCGACACGCTTTTACAGAAGGCTAGGGTTGAAAGCGGACCCCAATGCGTTGCTCTAGAGAAGGAGGAATGCGTAGCGGACGGAGTTAGGACGTTCAGGGACAATGGAATAGCAGGACGGGATTTGGAGCAGTTGCCAGACTGGCAAGTTTCAACGACAGCAGAGAAAGAAGAGGCGGATGAGGAGGAGGAGGAGGAGGAGGAGGAGGAGGAGGAGGAGGAGGAGGAGAGGCAGGAGAGGCAGGAGAGGCGGGAGAAGGGAGAAAATGAGCTTGTAATTGTTTCGGATGGTGCTGCCGACGCTGCTGCAGGCTTGGACCAAGCCTGTGCCTCTGGTTTGGAGAGAAGGTTGACGCTCGGCAGGTTCTGCAGGCAGGAGAGCCAAATGGAGGCAGATTCACTGCATCTGGACAGCACAGTCAAGGCAGGCGGAATAGGAGGAGGAAAGGAGGGGGATGAAGAGGAGGGGGGAGAAGAAAGGGGAGAGGAGAGAGAGGAGGAACGAGGAGGGGAGAGAGGGGAGGAGGGGGAGAGGGAGGGTCGGAAACGGCTGGGAAGCAAGGGGTGGCTGGCTGCTGCCGGATTAGATTTGTCCAGCTGGCGACAGAATAATGACAAGAACATGGCCGCATGCAGACAAGCTGACGGGCGGCTCGCTGACGTGGACTGTGATGATTCGCCGAGAGGCGCAGGCATGGGTCTGGATGCCCCTGGTCTGGATACCCCTGCTGGTTTGGGTACCCCTGGTGTAGATACCCCCGCTGGTTTCAATTCTACTGGGTATGGTTATGACACTCCCAAAGGCTACTATGCAACCCCCAAGGCCGGGTCGTACTATGAGACTCCTAAACCCGGGAGTGGCGGGGGTGGCTACTATTTCCCGACTCCCAAGGAGGGCGGGATGAAGGGGTTCTACGACACGCCCAAGGCGCAGCAGGCTCGGCGCAGCTTCGGCCGAACCAGCTTTGATCCGGGAGCTAGGAACGCGACTTTCTTGAGTGACTGGGGTTCGCTGAGGGAGGGAGAGGAGGGGGAGGAGGAGGAGGGAGGGGAGGGAGGGGAGGGGGGAGGAGGGGTGGAGTTTGGGAGGGGAGTGGGGGAGGATGGGGGGGTGGGGCTGTGCCTGCCTAGGCGGCTGAGGATTGGGATCATCCCTGCTGGGTCGACCGATTGCATTGCCATGAGGTGAGGGAGGGGAGTGGGGGGAGGGGGGGAGGGGGGGAAGGGGGGGAGGGAGGATGGGGGAGGTGTGGGGTGTGGGTTATGGGGTGTGGGGTGTGGGGTGTGGGATGTGGGGTGAGAGGGAGGGGTGGGGCTGTGCTTGCCTAGGAGGCTGAGGAGTGGAAGTATTTCTGCTGGGTCTACAGATGGCATTGCCATGAGGTGAGGAAAGGGGTGGGGGATGGAAGGGAATAACGAGGATGCGTATAAAGAGGTGTGGGGCCGTCCCTGCGGTAAGAGTGCCTGCTCCCTCCGTCCCTGCGGTAAGAGTGCCTACTCCCCCCCTCCCTGCGGTAAGAGTGCCTACTCCCCCCCTCCCTGCGGTAAGAGTGCCTACTCCCTCCGTCCCATCCTCCGTTTTCCCCCTGTACCCCGTATATGGTTGCTGCTCACCTCTTGTCCAGTCCAGTTGTATTTTGAGTCGACTCAAAGTACCCCGTATATGGTTGCTGCTCACCTCTTGTCCAGTCCAGTTGTATTTTTAGTCGACTCAAAGTACCCCGTATATGGTTGCTGCTCACCTCTTGTCCAGTCCAGTTGTATTTTGAGTCGACTCAAAGTACCCCGTATATGGTTGCTGCTCACCTCTTGTCCAGTCCAGTTGTATTTTGAGTCGACTCAAAGTACCCGGTATATGGTTGCTGCTCACCTTTGTCATCACACTTTTCGGGACAACCTATTCTGAAGACGACCTATTCAAAAATAGACTCCCCCTGTACCCCGTATATGGTTGCTTCTCACCTCTTGTCATCACACTGCACCCCTTTCTTCCCCACCTGTAGCCTCGTTGGTTCACGGGACCCTGCCACGTCAGCACTCAACGTTGTGATTGGTCGACGCACTCCCATGGACGTTGTCAGGGTATCTTCCTGGAAACCCGCTTCTTCTTCCTCTTCTTCCTCCTCTTCTCCCTCCTCCTCTTTCTCCTCCTCCTCCTCGTCCTCCTCCTTCTCATCCTCCTCTCCCCCGACCTCTGACCCTCCTGCGCTTTCCACATACCAACCTCCCACCTCCGAACCTAAATCCTTGCCGAACCACCCACCCGAACCTACAAACTCAGCTTCGGGCCAAGCCGCTGTCCTAGCTTCGGCATCTCCTCTCTCCTCCTCCACCCCTTTCTCCTCCTCCGCCCCCCTTCCCCCTCCTCCTCCCTCTCCTCCTCCTCCTTCTCTGCCTTATCTGAGACCTCGATGACTCGGCTCCAGGTTGGCGCTGATTCAGCAGCCGAGGTTGCTGAGTCAGCACAACCAGCAGGAGAAGAAGAGAGGGGAAAAGGAGGAGGAGGGGAGGAGAGAGGAGATGTGAGTGCGGCAAAAGGGGGAGCGGCAGAAGGTTCCAGGAAGGAGCACGAGGAGCAGCAGATGGAGTGCGATGTTCGATATGCCGCATCATTCTTTGGGTAAATTACCCTGTCCCTTCTTGCGTGTGAATCTAAGAATCTAAGTGAGCTCACAAGCACATGACCAGTTTTTTGCAGACTATCCTCTCGTGTGCCTCACTCCAGTTTTGATTGGTGTCGGTGTTTGAAATTCCAGAAAAAAAAGAGAAAAAAAACTACTCGTGCGAAGACCATTACCCAACCGTTACCCTCAAGGGCCTCACTCTTACACTGAAGCCACCTTTTTCTGGCCGTTCACAAAGCCACCTTTTTCCCTACACTCTCACAGCATCCCCCCCTTTCCTTCTCTCAGCTCCGGCTTCTACGGCTCAGTGACCAAGGAGAGCGAGGCTCTCTCACTCAAAAGTCTCATTCAGTCATCCCCCCCCACCCCTCCCCGCCCTCGCCCCTCTCTCTCTCTCTCTTAAAGCCCCCGTCTCATAATTCTAGGATCCGACCAAGTGTAAAATGCTTGGTACCCAGTTATGCTGGCGAATATGAAGAGACAGGCAAGGAAGTGCCTCGGACAGTGTGTTTCTTGCTGGGGGGCGAGACCAATTGTAAAACCAGCAGTGAAATAGGAGAATGAGCAAGTTCACGGAAGAATGGGGACGTTGGACCGTTCGATCGTCTAGAAGTTCGGATCCGACGGTTCAGCGAGTGTATTACTAAATCTACCGCTGTAAACGAAGTGGAATTTGGCTGTGCAGGAAAATTGGATTCTGCACCGTCCGATGTAAAACGAACCTCCAGACTGATGTGCAAAACCTATCGCGAGCCACCCTTCCCCAAACCTGTTTTTGGTTCGGGTGTTTTGCCAAAACAAAATGGTCTCGCCACTTGCGTTTCGTTTTTGTCATTTTTTTTATACCTCGCTTACCAATCAGAGTTTGCCTGCTCCAACCAAGTGTAAAACTCTAGTAATTATGAGACGGGGGCTTTAATCCCCACGCCCCCTCCCCTTCCCTTCCCCTCAGCTGTGGCTTCTACGGTGCAGTAACCAAGGAGAGTGAGGCTCTTAGGTGGATGGGGCCCACTCAAGAGTCGCCTCCTCCTCCTTCCCCCCCTCTCCACCACTGCCCATTCCTCCCCTCCCTCCCAGCTACGGCTTCTACGGTGCGGTGACCAAGGAGAGCGAGGCTCTCAGGTGGATGGGGCCTGCCAGATACGACTATGCGGGGTTCATGACGTACATGCGGCACAGGTAGGGAGAGGAGTGGGCAATACATGCCAGATATGCACCAAGGGGTGGGGCTATGCTGTGTGAGGTGGATGTGGCACAGGTGGGCATGAGGCAAAGGCAGGCATGAGGCATGCCGCATGGGTGTAGAGATCAACTCACTGTGGTGAATCGGGTTTGTGGTGAATCGGGTTTGTGGTGTATCGGGTTTGTGGCGTATATGGGGCGCAGGTGGGGAAGTAGAGGTTGGGCAATCAATCTGAGTCATAGGTAAGCTTAGACTGCTTTTTGAGGTGGATGGGACCCGCCACATACAACTATGCAGGTTTTTTTTTTTTTTTTTTTTTTAACATAAAAAATGACTCTCAACTATGCAGGGTTTTTTTTTTATAATTATTCTAATTTTTTACTCAAGAATGCAGGGTTCATGCTGTATATGCGGCACGGGTGGGGGGGGGGATTGAGAAAGGAAGGCGGCTGGATTTTGGGGGGAAAAAAAGGGAGGAAGGGGGGGAATTGGGAGGGGAGAGAGGAGAGGGGGGAGTGGGAGGGGGAAGGCAGGGGGTTGTTTGGGAGAGGGATTGAGTTGATGCGGCTTTGTACATTTTCCATCATGTCTGTACGAAGGGAAGGCGTGAGTCGTGACACACACCAACCTCTCCTCCCCCCTTCCCTCTCCTCCCCCCGTCCCTCTCCCCCCCCCCGTCCCTCTCCTCCCCCCTTCCCTCTCCTCCCCCCTTCCCTCTCCCCCCCCCGTCCAGAGCCCGACCAACCTCTTACCCAACCTCCTCCAAACCCCAACCTCGCTTCCCCGCCCTCTCCTTCTCCCTCCCTCCCATGCTCTCTCCCGCACCATCTCCCACCCACCAGGTCCTACGAGGCGGAGGTCTCCTTCTTCCACGTGCCGGAGCCCGACCAACCTTCGGCACCCAGAAAAAGGTAACTGCGAGTGGCCTCCCCACCTTTCACGCCACTGCCTGTTTTTAAGAAAAAGGTAACTGCTCGCATGTCCCCACCTTTCATGCTGCTCCCTCCCCCTTCCCACTTCCCCTCCCACTTCCTTTCCCTCTCCTCCCCTCCTCTCCTCTAATACCCACATTCTAATAACCTTCCCCCCTGGAAAGCTCCCACCTCCTCTCTTGCGCTGGTGTGTGGGGATTGTTTTATTTTATTACCCTACGTCTCAAAGCTACACTTCTATCACACGCTCCCTTTCCCACTCCCCTCCCCTCCTCTCCTCTAGTACCCACATTCTGATCCAATAACCACACCACATCCTCCACATTCACATTCTTTCCTTCTTGAGAGCTCGGCCGTGCCTTCTCTTGAGCTTAGTATGGATGATCTCTTCCAATTTCATCCCTATCTTCGCCTTGCCCCCCACCCACCACCTAGCAGCACCAAGCCCCATGCGGAGATCTGCACTGTTGGATGCTCCGTGTGCGCCAACGGCCAGGATCTCTCGCTGCTGGCGCGGTCCGCCCTTGGATTCGAGGCCATCGGCCCTTCCCAGTCTGCCGTCGGCCTGGCGGCTCTCCTTGAACCCCTCACTTCTCCTAGTGCTGTTGCAGCTGATGGTGGTGGTGGTGCTGCTGCTGCTGCTGCTGCTTTTGTTGCCCCCCACACTGAAACTGCTTGTGATAGGGTGGCTTCTGGTGTTGATGCTGCTGCTGCTGCTGCTTCAGCTGATACTGCCACTGGAGCTGCCGCTGGAGTTGCTGCTGGTGCTGCCACTGCTGGTGCTGCTAGTGCTGCCACACCCACAGATGATGCTGCTTCTGCTGCTGCTCCTCCTCCTCCCACGGTTGCGGCATTCTTTGAGTCTACTACAGACTGTTCCTATGACGATGGCACGACAAGTCAATCGCCCAGCGCTGCCCACGCTGACGTGGTAGCGTCGCTGCAGCCGCTGACGTGGGACGAGGCGACACCAGGCTGGTGCACCGTGAGAGGCCGGTTCCACAGCGTGGGCGGCGCGGTGATCTCGTGTCGCAACGAGAAGGCGCCAGATGGTGTCGCGGCGCACGCCCACCTGGCAGATGGAAACCTGAACCTTATCATGATTCGAGAGTGCTCCCGACCCGAATACCTCCAGTAAGCTGACATCGAATCTATGCGCTGTTCCTTTCACGCAATAATAACATAGTCGTCGCTGATTCCTTCCCCCTTGCAGCTTGTTTCTCTTAACTTCCAGAATCTCATCTTTTATGTTTTAGTGCTCCTGGAATATCTCCAGCAATATTACCAATTTTCTCCTTTCAGTGTCTTGATTTCTGTTTTAAGTTGTAACCATGCCTGTGTGTCGTTGTGTCTGCTGCCGCCCATCCCCAGGCAGCTGCTGTGTCTGGCAATCAAAGGCGCGGATCCCCTCAACTTCCATTTCGTTGAGCA
Source organism: Closterium sp. NIES-67 (assembly GCA_027943415.1). Taxonomy (NCBI): domain Eukaryota; kingdom Viridiplantae; phylum Streptophyta; class Zygnematophyceae; order Desmidiales; family Closteriaceae; genus Closterium; species Closterium sp. NIES-67. The sequence goes on from BQMB01000253.1 coordinate 106,118, forward strand.
CCACAAGGTGCGTGGGTGGGTGGGTGGGTGGGTGGGTGGGTGGCACCCCCCCCATGGTGGGGGGTGGGTACAGGTGGGGTTTTGGCTATACAGTGTGCATCTCATGCGCAATCAAGGGCGCAGATTCCCTGGACTTCCATTTCGCGGAGCACCACCAGGTGCGTCTGAGATGGTTCGTCGTCAGTTCAACAGTCGTCCATCGCTCCGTTTGTGCATTGGTCCATCGGTCCATAGTCCGCTGTCGGCTGTCAGCTATTGGCTCAGGTGTTGTCTCCTCTACCTCCTAACCCCCTTGTCCTGCTTTCCCCCACAACCTCCCAGACCCCAGCGTTCACGTTCAAGGCAGTGGGCGAGCAGGGCTTCTGGAATGTGGACGGCGAGCTGGTGGAGGCGAGTGAGCTGTCAGCTCAGGTGTTCCGAGGGATGGTGGACATGTTTGGAAGCGGACCCGAGGTGTGAGGTGTGAAGGGTGACGTGAGGTGTGAGGGGGTTGTGAGGGAGTAATAAGGGGTGGCACAAAATGGGAGGGTGTGGGAGGGACTTTTTAGGATTCTCAGTGTAGGTGAGGCGTGAGGGAGTGACGGGGAGAAGAGGGAGAGTAGGAGTGATAGTAGAGGCCAGCAGTAGGATGATGGATGAATCATTTCTAATTGTATGTAATCTTCTAACTAGGTACATGCAAGCATGTGAGAATCTTGTTGCGCTATGCTGTACTTTCTCTATCGTGGGCCCTTACCAGACCCAATCGTCCCAATTTTGTGAATCGAAGCGCAAGTTAGTCACTTGAATACAAAATTATCAGACGATTTTTTGTTTGATGCATGTTGAAGCCTTTCTCTTGATGCATCTAAACCAAGTGATATACACCCTCCCCCACCCCACCCCCCCCCCCCGCCCCCCCCCCTTTATATGCGCGCCCATAGCCACTCGTCAAAGTTTCCCAATGGCATTCCCTATGGACTGAAGCTGTTCACCCTCGTCATGGCATTTTACGCCTGATTGGTCGCTGAACTCTTGCTGGCTCATCCATCATCAATGACGCGTCCGATCGCAGCCAATCAGTGTTGTTCGCACCCCTCGATTTTCTTCACTTGCGACGTTAGCCTTTTCGTAGAGCGTCGTCCACCAATCTCAGAAACAGGGAGCCCCAAGTCCACTCCCATCCATGACTTTACCGTCGCTCGTTCCAAATCCAGCTCTCCAATCAAGTGCGGGGATGTCAGAAGTGCCCTGATAACGCCGTCAAATACACGCGGGCGGGGCGGACGAAAACGGGTCGGCGGAAGGCTGGCTAACAGAGTAATTACCCTAAATGTAGCGAAATTAAGAGTTGTTTCCGACCTGATTCCGTTTTTCGCATAGTTAACGTTTTTAATTCCGTCTGCCGAACGAATTACTTTTCGTGCGATTCCTTGACATTGCGGGCTACTTTTCTTTAATTCCGTACGCAGTGCATTTGTAGTAGGAGATCTGTTCGTAGTGGTGTATAACCCTTCCCACCCTCCCCTCTACTTTTCCCAACTTCCTCCACGAAGCAAAGCGCGAGGCTAGTTGCCGGGAGTTTTTCCACTCTTCCAACTGCCTGAGGCGGAGTATGCGCGAGAAACAGTCCCTGGGGTTTCGATGGATTTTCCTTAGTCGTGGCCGAGGCCATTTGCATTCAAGGATGTTAGTATCAAACCAAGAGTAGCTTTTCGAGGAATCCGTATGCTAACGGGTAGTCTCGGCGATTCCTTCCGCTAGCGGGTATTTTCGCGGCCGATTCCGTGACCTAACGGAATACCCAAGGCTTAGCGAGAGCCCTGGTTCCAGGGTTCCCTCTGGAAGGGGAAGCGTCATCGGGAAATGCCTTTCCTGGAGCTCCCTCTGCCTCACTGCAGAACCATTCTCGAGGTTTGGGAAGAAAGCCGCGCGGTGCTGGCGGGACGGCGGAGCAAAGGTGACTGGCGCGCGCAGCCTGGCTCTCCTGATGGTGGTGGCGCACTGGCGCTGCAGAATGGCACATCCTGATAAGAGCGCGTTCAAAGTGCCCAGAGAAACCGTCGAAGAAGCAGATGTCGAAGCACCGATCTGAAAGCTGTCTGCAAACCTTTACAAACATATACAAATGTAAAACACCGTGCTGAATCTACGACGGTTGTCAGCGGATGTTGCCGACATCCTGGTTAGGACACCGCCGAAGGCTGCAATGCTAGCTTCTTCATGTGTGGTGTGCTGCACTCGTGCGCCCATTACAGTACAACTTCAAGGGACGAGTACGAGATTAGAACTCCGCTCTCAGGGTGCTCTTTAGGGTACTCTTGGAACCTGACACTTCGCATATCGTCCAATACCATCCGAGCACAGGCACTGGGGCTCCACCGTCAGCTAGGAACGACTATCAGAGGGGCCTAGGAATATTGTCAGAAGGGCCTAGGAACCACTATCAGAGGGGCCTAGGAGCAACTATCAAAGGGGCCTAGGAGGCACCATCAGAAGGGCCTAGGGACGACTTTTAGGGTGGTCATGTCCTCGCGCCGGGTTGGCTTGTCGTCACCACACTGGTTACGTTCTTGGCCGGGTCTCTACCACGTGCATTTTATACCTTAAACTTGCGGCTCTTAGCGCGTACAAAAGGTACTAGCTTTCCGCACGGCGTGCCTGGCAAGGGGATGACGTCTGGTTCCGCATTTCGTTCAGGTGTCACCAAGCAGTCATGTTACGACATTCGCGTTATTTCCGCATTAGTTGCCTTTTTGCATTCCGCCGTCATGAGCTCTTAACGATGCTCGTGTTTCCCCTCGTCTTTTCCCCTGACACGCAACCCTAATCAGCTTGCATCCACATTTTTGTCTCAACATTTTCACACTTAGCTACCTCTCGCTTAGCTGAGAGCTTTTCCTCAACCCCGTACTTAGCCATGAGCATTTAAGTTGGCTAAGCGGGTTCTGCATGGCATCCTCTTGACCATCGCAGCTTCATGATTCATTATTCTATTCTGCCAGCTAATCTAATTATTCTCGCTTCGTTTTTAAGTCCGGGCTGACACCTGACCGCTTGGTTCCATTTCACTGCACGCTCGTCACCGTCTGTGCACGCTTGAATTCCCCAGGTTGACATCTGACCGCTGCGTCACCGTCTATGCACGCCCAGGACCATGTCCAAAGTCTCCGGCCCGAAACGGGTCGTTGTAACCTCCGCCGCGAAACCCGGAGATCCAGTGTCCCGAATATCGTCGTACGGCGTGGAATGGTCCGGCGTGGACCGCGATTGGGCTCACAGGGACGGTCGGCATGAGAGGGACGTACGGGGGGAGGCGGAAGATGAGGCGGAAGCGCAAGCGGAAGCGGAGGAATGGGAGGGGGAAGAAGAGGAGGAGGAGGATCCCGTGTGCCCGCTGTGCATCGAGCACCTGGACAATACCGAAGTTCGATTCCGACCCTGTCCCTGCGGGTAAAACTCCGTCCGCGCTTTCGCATTTTGCCAGGAATTGATTGCCTGTCACAGTGCGAATGAGCAGCGGGACGCGAGCTGCGTGCGGCGAGGCCGTTCTTGGCGGGGATTTTATTCCCCGGACCTGGCACTGCTAGGCACCAGGCCTTGTGAGCCTTGCAGCTCTCTCTTTGTCTCTCCGACTTCACTGGTAAGTGTGGGTGGGGTAGCCACGACACAGGTTGCGTCAGCGCACGTGTGGTGGTTTCTTTTCCACAAGTCTGGGAGGTGTAGGTGGCAGGAGGAGGCAGCGTACGAATGGCCTCAGGTTTAGAATCACTAGCTCTAGCGCTCTGGCGCTCTGGCGCTTCTCGAGGTGATTTCTGATGAATGGCCTTAGCTTATGATGAATGGCCTCACTCGCCAACCACGGTGATCGCTTCATTCCTCTCTGTGTTTCGTTTCTTGGGCATTCTTACACCTCGTTCCTCCACTTACATCTCTTCTATCTTTCCATGCTTCCTTCTACCCATGCCTCTTGGCCCGTTCTCCGACGCCAGGTACCGCGTGTGTCTGTCTCTTCTGGTACGAGCCCAACAGCATCAAGCTGCCAAATCCCCAGCCTACCTCCCATGCCTCAATCTCCCTTATCCCTTACCCCCTCTCCCCTCTCTCCCCCCACGCCAGGTACCGCGTGTGTCTCTTCTGCTACGAGCGCATCAAGCTGGAGCTCAACAGCCTCTGTCCCAGCTGCCGCACCCCCTACGGCGTCCCCCAGCCCCCCTCCCCTGCCGCTGCTGATAGGCCATCTGTAGCAGCCGGGGCAGGCGGGACAGGTGGATTCGTAGGGTCAACTAGAGCCGCTTCAGGGAAGAAGACGAAGGGCACGGCCAATGGGCGCGTGACAGGTGGCAGCGGCTGGTGGGAGAGCGGTAAAGGGGTGGAGAGGGTCCGTGGTGGTGGTGTTGTTGTGGGATATGGAGGGGGAGGTGTGTGGGGAGGAGCCGGAGGGGGGGTGATAGTGGTGAGATCGTCTGCTGGGGCTGGCAGGCTGTCTGTGAGTGGTGCGACTGGGAGGGCTGATGGCCTCGGTGGAATTGCTAATGGCGTTGGTGGTTCTTCTCCTGCTGCCACAGCTGCCGGTGGTGGTGGTGCTGCTGCTGCTGCTGGGTTTGGTGCTGGTTTCAGCGGCGGCGGTTTTGGCAGGATGATTGGGGGAGTGAGGGGTTTCAATCCGCCTATTTCCGCCATGGCGTCTTCGCCTCTCATGCAGCTCTCGCCCTCCTCTCCTCTCACTGGTACGCCACTTGGATTTGATTGAGACGTTGTATGTTCAATCCTCTCCTCTCCTCTCCTCTCCTCTCCTCTCCTCCCCTTTCCTCTCCTCTCCTCTCCTCTCACTGGTGTGTATATCACTCGAACTGCATCGCCCTCCTCTGTGCACCCCGTCATTTTGTGCCACAGCCTTGCCCTTGCACCTTTTGTTCCATCAGCCTCCGTATTTCATGTCCCTAGCAGACAGGGGGTTCTACTGTTCTCCTATCGTGGATTCCTGGTGAATCCCCTTCATTTGTTTTCAGGCGTGTCAAAATCTACAGTCTTTGAGGTTGCGGATTTTTCTTGAAAACGAAACAGCCACAGTGAAAGTGGGTGAAAGGCAGCTTCAGAGTGATATCAATCAGTTAATGCGTGCAAACTAGCAGCGCAGTGCAGGCGTGCTTACTGTGAGGAGCAATGCGCACAGGCCAGCGGAGTCTACTTTTAAGCCGTCTCAAAATAATATTTTCTAGGAGTCTATTTTTTAGGCGCCTCAAAATTAGAATGCTACCAATCAGCTAATGCGTGCAAACGAGCTGTGAAGGCGTGCGTGCTTACTGTAAAGGAGCCATGCGCACAAGGCAAGCTAATAAACATTGTGTATGATGATGCCATTAAATTTACCGAAAATGAATCACACGACAAAAATGAAAAATGAATCACACAATATGCCTCTTGCCCACATGCCGTTCAATCCCCCATCTATTTCTTTGCATTTCTCTCTGCTATTGCCCCACAGCATCCCATAAGACCGTGTGGGAATGGCCGTCGCCTCTCACTCACTCCCATCTCTCCTGAATTTCCACGTCATCTCTTTTGGGCCATCACGCACCACCTCTCACCCCACCCAACACTTCACCATGCATCCTCCCACTCTCGCCTTTTCCCATCCCACATTCCATTATTCTACCACAGGGTCCCATAAGTCCGTGTGGGAAAGGCCCACTGCTCTCACGCACTCCCCTCTCTCCTGGGTGTCCACGTCATCCCTGTTGGGCCACCATGCCCCTCTCAACTCCACGTCAGCAGCTGTTGCCACGTCTGCTGTTCGTTCTACTTCGTCCTCTTCCTCTACTTCCTCCTCCTCCTCCTCCTCCTCCTCCTCTGCTCCCTCCTCCTCCATTCCCTCCTCTGCCGTTTTCCTCTCACACTCAGCCCCAAGTAACCTCGCCCCACTAGCAGCTACAGTCTCTTCGGCTACAGCCATCGCTACAGTACCCGCTGCTACAGTGCCCGCCGCTACAACCGCTGCCGTGGAGCGCGCTCTAGCATCTGTAGCCACGGGTCAAGCCAGGCGCCCAGGTCAGGTGCACGGTCAGGTGCAGGTTCAGGGTCAGGGACAACAAGGGCAGGCACAGGGGCAGGGGCAGGGGCAGGGGCTGCAGGGGCAGGGAGTGCAGGGGCAGGGAGTGCAGGGGCAGGGAGTGCAGGGGCAGGGAGTGCAGGGGCAGGGAGTGCAGGGGCATGGGCTGGTCCAGGTAGGGCCGGTGATACTGCAGCAGGGGCTGCGGGGCACCAGCCTAGCAGCATCGCTGCCTGCCAGGATCAGAGTGACAGGGGATGGCGTCCTGGCTGCGCCCTGGCCGCTGTTGGGAGGTATGGGGCTGGGAGGGGGAGCGGGACTGGTGGGAGTTGGCCTGGTGAGCCGTGCTGGGGTTGCAAGTGGTGGTGGTGGTGTGGGCGGTGTGGGCGGTGCGGGTGGTGGTAGTGGTGGGATACTGGCAGGATCTGCGGGTGCTGTCAGTGTTCCAAGTGTGGGGGGTACTGCTGCAAGAGGGGGAGCAAGTGGTTTGATTAGTGCTGCTAGTGTTGCCTCTAGTGGGTTGATTGGTTCTGGTGGTGTGTCAAGTGGTGTGTCAAATGGTGTGTCAAGTGGTGTGGCAAGTGCCCTGGTCGCTTCCTCCGGTGCTGCCACCAGTGGGCTGATCAGCTCTGCTGCTGGCGCGACCAGAGGCACTCTGACTGGCACGGCGGGAACGGTCAGTGCAGTCGGTGGTGTTCTGGTTAGTGCTGCTGCTGGGGCAGTGGGAGGCAGCGAAGCTGTTCTGGTTAGTGCTGCTGATGCTGCTGATGCTGCTGGTGCACCAGGTGGTGGCGAAGCTCGTCTGATTTCTACCAGGACTTCTACAACTGGCTTGGCTACCTCGTCTTCCTCCTCCCTTTCCTCTTCCTCCTCTTTCTTCTCCCCTTCTTCCTTCTCCTCCTCCTCCTCCTCCTCCTCCTCCTCCTCCTCCTCCTCCTCCTCCTCCTCCTCCTCCTCCTCCTCCTCCTCCTCCTCCTCCTCCTCCTCCTCCTCCTCCTCCTCCTCCTCCTCTTCCTCCTCTTCCTCCTCTTCCTCCTCCTCCTCCTTCTCCACTGGCTTTCCACCTTCATCCTCCTCCCCCTCCACCACTGCTTCCACTATCGCCATCACCACCAGCAACAGTGTCATTTCACCTGAATGCAGCAAGCCTGGTGATGGCTCTACCAGCGTTGAGTCACCAGGCATGCACGCCGCTGGGTCACCAGGCATGCACGCCGCTGGGTCACCAGGCGTGCACGCCGCTGGGTCACCAGGCATGCACGCTGGTTCTCGCGCTGGGCCAGGCACCGGCGCCAGTCGCACTGCCAATGCCAACACCAGCCGCAGCACAGCCAGTGTCAGCAGCAGCAGCAGCAGCAGCAGCGCCACCACCACCACAGGTCCGCTACTTGTCACTGCTGCAGTCGCCACAGGCTGCAGTAACAGCACCAGCACCAGCGCCAGCAGCAGCAGTACCACCACCACCACCAGCAGCAGCACAAGCCCAAGCAATGGTGAGAATGCTACATTTCTAGAGCAGGATAGCGCACAGGCACAGACAGAGACACAGACAAACACAGAGCCAGAGCAACAGACGGGCACACAGCAAGAGACAGGCGCACTGAATTGTCAACAGGCACAGAGAGGGGGTTTGCAGGGTGTGCAGCAGCTGCAGCAGGGGTGGCAGCACGTGGCAGCAGCAGCGGCGGGGGTGGGGTGGACAGTGGATGAGAAGAGCCTGCTTTTGAGTCGATTCAGAAGCTGGCAGCAAGCAGCGGCGGCGGGGGTGGGGTGGACAGGGGATGAGATGAAGCGAGCTGGTGAAATTGTGGCCGCTGCCAGGCGCACGCACAGCAGATTCTCCTCCCTCTTTGCTGCCTCGGGGCGTGCTGCTGGTGGCGGGGCTAGTGCTGCTGGTGTGGGTGGTGTTTTGGGGGCTTCTAGTGCTGCTGGTGCTGCTGGTGCTGGTGGTGCTGGTGGTTGTGGGGGTGCTAGTGCTGCTGGCGGGGGTGGTGGTGCTTCTGGTGGGGTTGGCAGCTTTGCAGGGAAAGGCGGTGGTTGTTGTGACGATCCTGTGATTGCTACAGCTGCTGCTGCTGCTGATGATGATGGTGGTGTTGCTGCCACTAGTGCTACTTCTGAAGCTACTGCCGCTATTGTTGGTACTGCTGGAGCTGCTGCTGCTGCTGGAACTGCTGCTGCTGCTGCTGGAACTGCTGCTGCTGCTGCTGATGCTGCGGATGCAGCTGCTGATGCTGCGGATGCAGCTGCTGATGCTGCTGCTGATGCTGCTGCTGATGCTGATGCTGCTGCTGATGTTACTGCTGCTGCTGCTGCTGCTGCCACTGCGGCCTGTGATGGAGAGAAGCAAGATACAGATGGCACACTTTACAGCGCTGCTCATGATGACGCTCGTCACAATGGTACGGGTGAAGGTAATAACGGATGTGTTCGTGATGGTGATGGTGCTGGTGGTGATGGTGATGGTGCTGGTGGTGATGGTGATGGTGATGATGGTGGTGGAGATGAGCAGCATGACCATGGCCACGAGGCAGTGTGGGCGTGGATAGCAGGGGGCGCCCCAGTACCCCATACCGCCTCTTTCTCCTCTCTGCTCTCCAGCCACCCACGCTCCCCTGCTAGCACTGTTGCTCTACCTGCCGTTACTGCTGCTGCTCCCATTGCTGCTGCCACTGCTGCCTCTCCTTCCGGCTTGCTTGAAATAGTGTCTCCATTCGCAACTGCCAAGGGCCAGGAGAAGGGGGAGGGATCAGCAGCATCAGCTACTGCAGCAGCTGCCTCTGCATCGGCAGCTTGTGAGGCTTATGTCGCCCTGCCTATTCTTACCGCCACACCTAGTTTCACCGCTACAACTTCCTTGAACAGTCACCACCGCCACCACCACGAGTCACCTGTTCCGCGTGCCTTCTCTGCCTCTGCCCTCCCCCTCCTCTCCTCCTCCCCCTCTATTTGGAGTCCTGCTGCCTCTCCTCTTAAACTTGCTGCAAGTCTCTTACCTGCTCCTGAGAAGCAGTGGGAGGGGCCGTTGGGAGGTAAAGGGGAGGTGGTATCTGGGGAAGGTGAAGGGAAGGTGTTGAGTGGGAGAGGTGGAGGGGAGGTGGTATGTGGGAAAGGTAGTGCAGAGGAGCAACTGGCAGCAGATGATGGTTGTGCAGAGACCACTGCATCGCCTGTGACTGAGGCTGCTCGTCTCTCAACTCCTGCTGCATCTGCATCTGCTGCTGCTGCTGCTGCTACTGCTGCTGCTGCTGCTGCTGCTGCTGCTGCTGCTGCTGCTGCTAATGCGGATGCTGCTGCTGCTGCTGCTAATGCGGATGCTGCTGCTGCTAATGCAGATGCTGCCGATGCTAATGCTGCTGATGCTAATGCTGCTGATGCGGCTGATGCTGCTGATGCTGATGATGCTGGTGCTGCTAGGAGTGGTGCTGTGACGACCAAACAAGGTGGGTGGGTGGGTGTGCTGCCTGCCTACCTCCCAGCCTCTCCCACACATTTCTTTCCAGAAAATGACAACAGGCCTGACAAGGGGGTACACTTCCGTCCTCGTTATTAGCCTCCTCGTTGTCAGTGCCAGCGTTGTCACTGCTGCTGCCAAGTGCGCTTTGCTGGTTACCCCATGTGTTGCTCATTCTTCTCATTCCTGTCGTTCTTGCCCTGGCCTCATATCAAACTCCTGTCTGTGTATTTTCTTGTCGGTGTATTTCATGTATGCTTTTTTTGCTCTCTGTGTCTTTTCTTCTCTGATCATTTTCTTGTTTGAATGTTCCCCCATCTCTCCACTTTCTTGCATTTTGGGTTGACACGATAACCACCACACCAGTAGAAGAGACCGATCCTGCTGGGCCAGAGAATAAGACGAGTGGTGCCTTTTTTGAGGCGCCTCAAAAACCGAGTCCTGCTGGGCCAGAGAATAAGACGAGTGGTGTTTTTTTTTAGGCGCCTCAAAAACCGAGTCCTGCTGGGCCAGAGAATAAGACGAGTGGTGCTGCTCCTGACAGCAAATCCCCCGTCTCTGCACCTTTCCGTCTGTTTGTCTTCCACCCTCCAGCGACAGAACCGAGTCCTGCTGGGCCAGAATAAGACGAGTGGTGCTGCTCCTGATAGCAAATCCCCCGTCTCTGCACCTTTCCGTCTGTTTGTCTTCCACCCTCCAGCGACAGAACCGAGTCCTGCTGGGCCAGAGAATAAGACGAGTGGTGCTGCTCCTGATAGCAAATCCCCCGTCTCTGCACCTTTCCGTCTGTTTGTCTTCCACCCTCCAGCGACAGAACCGAGTCCTGCTGGGCCAGAGAATAAGACGAGTGGTGCTGCTCCTGATAGCAAATCCCCCGTCTCTGCACCTTTCCGTCTGTTTGTCTTCCACCCTCCAGCAACAGAACCGAGTCCTGCTGGGCCAGAGAATAAGACGAGTGGTGCTGCTCCTGATAGCAAATCTCCCATCTCTGCACCTTTCCGTCTGTTTGTCTTCCACCCTCCAGCGATAGAACCGAGTCCTGCTGGGCCAGAGAATAAGACGAGTGGTGCTGCTCCTGATAGCAAATCCCCCGTCTCTGCACCTTTCCGTCTGTTTGTCTTCCACCCTCCAGCGACAGAACCGAGTCCTGCTGGGCCAGAGAATAAGACGAGTGGTGCTGCTCCTGATAGCAAATCTCCCGTCTCTGCACCTTTCCGTCTGTTTGTCTTCCACCCTCCAGCGATAGAACCGAGTCCTGCTGGGCCAGAGAATAAGACGAGTGGTGCTGCTCCTGATAGCAAATCCCCCGTCTCTGCACCTTTCCGTCTGTTTGTCTTCCACCCTCCAGCGACAGAACCGAGTCCTGCTGGGCCAGAGAATAAGACGAGTGGTGCTGCTCCTGATAGCAAATCCCCCGTCTCTGCACCTTTCCGTCTGTTTGTCTTCCACCCTCCAGCGACAGAACCGAGTCCTGCTGGGCCAGAGAATAAGACGAGTGGTGCTGCTCCTGATAGCAAATCTCCCATCTCTGCACCTTTCCGTCTGTTTGTCTTCCACCCTCCAGCGATAGAACCGAGTCCTGCTGGGCCAGAGAATAAGACGAGTGGTGCTGCTCCTGATAGCAAATCCCCCGTCTCTGCACCTTTCCGTCTGTTTGTCTTCCACCCTCCAGCGACAGAACCGAGTCCTGCTGGGCCAGAGAATAAGACGAGTGGTGCTGCTCCTGATAGCAAATCTCCCGTCTCTGCACCTTTCCGTCTGTTTGCCTTCCACCCTCCAGCGATAGAACCGAGTCCTGCTGGGCCAGAGAATAAGACGAGTGGTGCTGCTCCTGATAGCAAATCCCCCGTCTCTGCACCTTTCCGTCTGTTTGTCTTCCACCCTCCAGCGACAGAACCGAGTCCTGCTGGGCCAGAGAATAAGACGAGTGGTGCTGCTCCTGACAGCAAAAGGACCACAATCAGCCCCAGCCCCAATAACAGCACCACCACCATCACCACTGAAAGCAACAGTTTCAGCAATCCCAGCAACAGTAGTGACATCACTGCTATCGATAGCACCACCAATACCAGCAGCAGCAGCAGCAGCAGCAGCAGCAGCAGCAGCAGCAGCAGCAGCAGTAGCAGTGGCAGCAGCTGTGGAAGTAGTACCACCAGCAGCAGCAGGATTGTCGATAGCAGCAGCAGTTTCAACAGAAGCAGCAGGGAGGGCCCTAACTCTAAAGTGCCCTCTAGCCTACCCAACTCCCCCCCACCCCCTTCCTGCCAACCCTCTTCTCCTATCCCCTCTCTTCCCACTTCCATCTCCCTCCCTGCCCGTCCCCCTTCCCTTTCCCAAACCTCCAGCACCACCACCTCTTCCCCCTCCTCTTCTTCCTCCTCTTCCTCCTCCTCTTCCTCCTCTTCTTCCACCCTTTCCTCCTCCCTCTCTGACACGACATCATTCTCCTCCAAACTCCGCCTTACCCCCTCGTCCCTCTCATCCTCCTCATCCTCCACGTCAGCAAGCTCCACGTCAGCAGCAATCCGCGCAACCACTCTCTCGGCGACAGCTGGTGAGTTCATCCCTTCACTCCCGGCCACACCAGCCTCAGCAGCAATCCCCACAGTAGCTGCGGCGGCGCCAACTGTAACGGCAACTCAATCTCCTGCTGCTGCTGCTGCTGCTGCTGCTTCTGCCACTGCTGCTGCTTTTGCCACCCCCAGCACTGTCCATCGGTCCCTGTCACCCGCTCCCTACATTCCTATCCGCTCCTCCTCTCCTCTGCCTGCCCATTCCTCCTCTCCCCTTCCCCCGTCCACTCTCTTCAAGTCCCCCTCCGCCTCTACATCTTCTCTTGCCTCTCCTCCTCCTCCTGCTGCCGCTACTCTTGCTGCTTCTTCTCCTGCTGCTGCTGTCGCAACAACCACTAGTGTTACCCTCACTGCGGCAGCTTCCTGGCGACTTCCTCAGCGTGCCGCATCCCCGTCCCGAACCTCCCCATCCCCAACCTACTCTCTCCGAACCTCCCTGGCTGGCTCGTCATCCCTAGCCAGTGCAATTTCAGCTCCGGAGTTTAAATCCAAACTCTCTGCTCCGGAATTTAAACCGAAGCTGAATGCGCCCGAATTCAAACCCATTGGTGCTGCTGCTGGTGCTGATGCAGGTGCTGGTGCTGCGGTGGTTAGAGTTGCTGGTGGTGGTGCAACGGCTGTTAGGGTTTCTGCTGCTGGTGCTACAACTGCTAGGGTTTCTACTCCTGTTAAGACACAGCCTGCTGGTTCTCCCGCTGTTGCTCTTGCCTCCTCCCTCTCAGCCTCTGCTGCTACTGCATCCGCCTTCGTTCCCTCCTCCACTTCTGTGGTAGCTTCCAGCCCTGCTGCCTTCGCTCCTTCCTCTGTGTCTGCGGTAGCTTTCCGCTCTGATGCGGTGCTGTGGGGTGCAGGTGCTGCTGCTCCCTCTGATTCCATTCAGGGGGTGGCAGTGATCGCAGCGCGTGATGGAAGGATTAGACCAGTGGTCATGGGTATGGGTGTGGGAGGTGCACGAGAGCAGCAGGAAGAGGAGGGAAAGGATGCGGAGGAAGGGGTGCTAGGGCATGATTTGGGGGATGGTGTGTTTCTCCCGTCTACCCTCGACTCTCCCCCGCCGTTTCCCCGCCACCAGCGGCCAATCAGGCGACTGTTTGACCATAGGGAGGACATGGCAGTGGATGCAGGGGGCAAGGGAGGAGACAGAGGCGGCATGGGGGGAGTGGGGATGGCGAATGGGATGGGGAAGGATGGCATGGGAGAGGGCAGCATGCACATCCACTCAAGGGGCGGAATGCTCGAGGGGGATGGCATGGCTTCATCAGTCGACATGATGGGTAGCATGGGAAATGGCATGGCGAATGGCATGGTGATGGGCATGGGTGGCGGCATGGATGGCGGCATGGGTGGTGGCATGGGTGGTGGCATGGCTTACCATGGTGGGACGTGGGGCGATGGAGGCGCCGAGGAGCAAGGAGGGCAAGTGAATGGTCCAGTGTATCTCGAAGGCACGGAAGGGACGAAGGCTCATGCGGTTTATGGCACAGGGGCAGCGGCAGGTGGGTTGGTGGGATGGGGCAGCGTAGCCATTTATAGCCCCGAATTTGCTGGTAATAGCATCTCGGGGAGTGCCAGAAGACTCAACAGCGCAAGAAATAGCAATAGCAGCAACAGCAACAACAGCAGCAGCAGCAGCGGTAACAGCGGCAGCAGCAGTATCAGCAACAGGAGCAGCACCAGAAGCAGCAGCAGCGCAAGCTCGTCGTTCCTGTCAAAAACTTCTCTGGCCAAAGCAGCAGGAGCAGTTCCGTTTCGGCCCAAGGCAGTGATCCCCCCTCGCTTTATCTCTCCCACTGCTCCGGCCTTCGTTCCTTCCACTGCCTCCTCTCTCTCCTCCGCCCGCTCCTCTCACTCCTCTCTGTCCTCCAACCATCCCACTCTTCCCTCTGCCCATTCCTCTCACTCATCTCTCTCCTCTCACTACTCTGTGCCATCAGCTCCTCTTCGCTCCACATCCCCTGCCTTCACCCCTTCCAAGCTCTCACTCCATTCCGCCCCTTTCGCCCCTTCCACTGCTTTCCTCTCCCCACCGCCCCCCTCCGCTCGCCCATATGCTGCCTCTACTGCTGCTGCTGCCACCGCTGCTGCCGCTGCTTCTGCCACTGCTGCTTCGGCCACTGGTGCTGCCACTGGTGCTGCCACTGCCACTGCTGCCACTGGTGCTGCCACTGGTGCTGCCATTGCCACTGCTGCCACTGCTTCTCCTGCTGCAAACAGTGCGGCTTCTGCTGCAACGGTTGCAACAGCCTCTGCTTCTGGCTCCTTTGCTGCCTCTGCTGAGTCTCTCACCACACCAGCGAATGCACCCTCTGCTGTTGCCCCACTCGCTGCCTCTCTCACAACCGAATCTCCTCGCCATCCCTCTATATCAACCTCATCAACGAGTCTGTCAACTTCACCTCCTGCTGCTGCTGCTGCTGCGGCTCCAGCACCAGGAGCACCAGGAGCACCAGGAGCACCAGGAGCACCAGGAGCACCAGGAGCACCAGGAGCACCAGGAGCACCAGGAGCACCAGGAGCACCAGGAGCACCAGGAGCACCAGGAGCACCAGGAGCACCAGGAGCACCAGTAGCACCAGTAGCACCGGCAGCACTGGCAGCAGCACCAGCAGCAGCAGCACTGGCACCAGCAGCATCACCAGCAGCATCACCAGCAGGAGCGGCCGGCGCTGCTGCAGCAGCGCTTCCCATCTCCAAACAGGAAGGGGCGCACCCGGCTGGAGCCTCGCTGCTGAGAGCAGGAGCTGAGGAGTGGCGAGGCCCACGGGTTGCAGGGAGCAAGGAATCTGGTAGGGCAGTGGGAGCATACACGCCAGCAGCAACGGGGCCTGTAGGAGGAGCACATGTGCCAGCAGCAACAGGGCCTTTAGGAGGAGCAGTAGGGGTTGCTGCAGGGGTGATGGCAGGTGTGATGGCAGGTGCTGGGTTGAGCAGCAGTATTGGGCATGGCAATGGGATGTATAGCAGTGGTGGGTATGGCATGACTGGTGGCAGAGCAACGCACACTGGAGGGTCTGCAGTTGCCCTTCAAATGGGCGTTGTGTCGTCAGCAGGCATGGCAGCCTACCAGCCTGGCGGTGCGGCAGGCTCGGCAGCATTCCAGCCTGGCGGTGCAGCAGGCTCGGCAGCATACCAGCCTGGCGGTGCGGCAGGCTCGGCAGCATACCAGCCTGGAGGTGCGGCAAGCACGGCAGCAGCCGTGGCTACTGGGGCTCCACCTGCTGGCGGTGGCTTTGCTAATTCCAGTGGAGGGGGAGGGGTGCAAGGAATGGCGACCACTCATGCTGCTGCTGGTGCCATGGCATGGCGCCATGCTACATGGCATGGTATGGTCGGGTCTCCTCCCGCTACATGGCATGGAATGGTCGGCTCTCCTCCTGCTAGATGGCATGGCATGGTCGGCTCTCCTCCTGCGGCTCATGCAGGGCTGCCTAGTGCGCTTCCGTCATGGCATTTGGGAATGGGACCTACCAATACCACAGCTGTCCCCTCCGCTGCTTCCACTGCTGCTGCTGCTGCTGCTGCTGTCAATTACACTGGAGCTGCTTTCGGGGGCCATGCTGTGCCTGAGATGTCGTTCGGCATTCCTTCCGAACCTGGAAGTTTAGCTGGTTCGGAGGTCTGGTCCGGGACTGGTGTACTTGGTCCGGATGCTGCAGCTGGGGCTGGTTGGAGTCCTCCTGACGCATATGCAGGTTCGGCAGCCGCTTGGGCAGGTATGGGAGGGCATGTTGGTTCGGGTATGTGGTCCGGGATGAATGATGGTGCAGCAGCTGCTACTGCAGTGGGAATAGGTGGGGTACTGGGAGGGATGTGGCCGGGTATGGGGGAAGTGGGTGTGCAGGGTATGGCTGCTGGCATGGTACCAGGGGGGGTGATGATGGGTGGGTATGGCATGCATATGCATAGTGCAGGCGAAGTTGATGGGAGTTATGATGGGAGTGGTGCCGCAAGTGTTGGCTTTACTGCTTTGCATTGTCCGATATGTCATGGTTACCTTGCCACATCTCCGACTGATTTGGCGGCTCATTTGGATCATTGTGCTCATTATAACCACTAAGGCCTTACCTATACTCTGATGCTTGATTCATTTACACGTTGCTGTTTATTATGTGCTTCTCTTGTCTCTCTTCTGAATCTCTTCTCTGATTGTCTTACTAGTGTACATTGCCTTGTTAATATTTGTGGAAAGTGATGTGTTTGTTTGTTCCATGGAAACGGATGTAGTGAAAGCATGTGGCCTTTAAGGCTAAGACGATGAAGTACTATATCAAGGTTGCCAAAAGGCACGCCTGTGACTGCTGGTTCGGCTGCAATTCCCTCCATGCGCGTCGCTTTGACCCATGTCTCTCAAGCCCAGTCCACGACATTCAACGCCTTGTTGGTATAACCTTCCTTACACAGACGTAAAGGAAAGGCTCGGACCCCAACCGGGCCGCAAACCAAAATGAAACCGAGCCCAGCAAGCCGAGCCACCCATGCCGAACCTAATACTACAGGAATACTTCACGTCGCCCCTTTTGTTGACCAGTCTTTTCGCGATTCGGGAATCTCCACCCCTCAGTCAACCCAATCGTCGAGCGACTCGAGAGATCAGCAGCCCTATAAACTGGGTCCAGCATTTCGATTTCATTTCATCTCAAACTTTCCGTTCTGCTTTCCTCTGTTCAACCTCGATCCACATCCACACCACAGCCAAGCAGCCTACCTACTCAACTTCGATTGACCAAAATTCAATTTGTTTTCCAGCAGTCATGGCAGCCAGAGCCCTCTTCCTAGTCTGCATAGCTCTCCTCCTCGCGACTTCCGCCTTGGCAGCGCAGCGAGGCCCGCCTGGCGGAGTCCGTCCTGGCGGACAGGGGCAAGGGGGACAGCGCGGAGGGCCTGGCGGACCCGGCGGAAAGGGTGGACCTGGCGGGCCTCCTGGGCCACGCGGCCCTCCGCTGAACCTGACGGCCGTCGGCAATCTGACGGCGGACGTAGGCGGACGATTGGCGAATTGCTCCGCGGACCAGACGGTCCTCGACGGCGGCTTCCACCTCGCCATCTTCAAGTGAGCATCGAATCCCTCTCTCCATCTTTGTCGGGAGCTACAAAAACCGTGTCTGATTTTCACGATCTCATATTTTCAGGATCTCATATTTCCCTGTTTTATTGGATCTGGCTCCATTCTCGCCCCTCTTTATTTTAATATCGATTTCGTCTCTCCCTCCCCAACCTCAGGAATGCCACCGGCAACTTCAATATCCTCGCCGAAGCTCTCCTCGTAAACGCCTCCGGCGGGCCGCCCGACTCGCTCGCGATCGTGCAGGGCACCGTGTGCGACTCCTCCGCCTCCGCCGCCGCGCTGCTCACGCTGCCGTTCACCGCGTCCGACTGGCAGCAGCGCGCGGGCTGGTGGCTGCTGCACGCGGAGGCGCGCCTCGACGCGTTCCTCGAGAACGTGGACGTCGCCACCGTCGATGCGCTCCTCGCGCTCCTCCCCAACGCCTCGCTCCCAGCGGCTCGCGGCAGCAGCGGAAGCGGGGCAAGCGGGGGCAACGCGGGCGGCGTGCGCAGCGGGCAGGGCAGCAGGCGCATGGGGCTGGGGATGGGGCGGGAGCTGCTGATGCGCGCAGCGGGACGCGTCACTGGCGGCAGGCAGGGGGGACAGCAGCAGGGGCCGCCTGCTGGGGGTGCGGGGGGGATTATGGCGGGTGGCGGAGGCAGTGGCGGAGTGAACGCGACTGTGAGTGGGTATGCCGTCCTTGCCACTGCCACTGCTGCTGGCGTGGCGTGGGGCGGGCAGCTCATGGGGGTCAAAATGCCCGCCGCTGCTTGATCTGGTGATGCCGCTATGCCTCCCATATTGCTGCTGACTTTCTTCCTTGCTGCTAGATGGAGATGCTGTTGCAGGAAATGTGTCTGCCTGCTTGCTGTCTGTGAGGACTCCTCAGCAGGGCTCTCGGTTCCGTCACCAAAATGTGAATGGCCCAAAACTGTCCCGAAATTAAGCAGCCCGAAAAGTGTCCTGAAACATGGCGGGAACGACCCCAATCCCCGCCCAGATGCAGTGCTCAGGACCAATGTCCCGAAACTGACATATTTCGGGCGCGGAACAATCCGACCTGCCAGGTGGGTGCGCCAGTTTCCGGACAGTTTTCGCCCTAGGTAACTGATCTAACGGTCCGCAATCCAAATTCGATCCAAAATTCGTACAGCCGTCGATTATACTACTGCACAAAGCAATGTCGCGGCCCGTAGCGCGCGTAGCGAGCGGGGACGCGCACATGAACGACATATTGTGTTACAACTGTACGGAAAATTTGCAAAAGAAATAAAAACTGCTAAACACAAAAAAGGGAAAATCAAAGATCAACGCAGAGGCTGCCACATGTTGGAAACAACATGGCTGTAAACATGAGCGGAAGAAGTGATGGGGCATCGATTGGAGTTCGGTTACGTTACATAGCATCGGCCAGTGTGTGAAAAACAAGACCCTGAGACAAGCTAGAACAAAAATCGATTGACCAGGCGGTACGGTCGGGCTGTGAACGACGGAACAATGTGCGCACAAGCCAGAAACGAATCAACATCGATGACACCCACTGCATCTCGGCCAGACGTTGGAAGAAGGCGGGTGCACCCTGTGTCTGGGCAGGGTCCACGAGCAGCAGAATAGTACTGGATGAAAGCACGCTGCACCTCATGCCCACGCTCGTGTAACGCTTTGAACAACACCAGAGCTCGCCCCCACCACTCCGTGCCGGCAGCATCAATCCGGATATGCGAGAACCACTTCTGTTTTGGAGAAGCCTTAATAAACTGCCTGCGTGCCGACCATTCCATGCGGTCATGGGGGGGAATGGTGAGCGATGTGTGAACCTGCAGCCAATAATCCATGCGGGTGGGTGTGGACAGAGGAGAATATATATGGCCGGGAGGGCTTTAGGATACCACCCCATTCTGCCCCGCCCTGGTTTCGCACCACCACGTCAAACGTGATCAACGGCGGGAAGCCCCCGAAGCAGACTTCAACCAACCCATTCGGAGCTCGTCCCAGGAAAAGCCACATCCAGCTCTTGACTAGGGGGGGGGGGGGGGGGGGGGGGGGTTTGGGGGACAGGGGGGGACCCAACGCATGGCTGCTGCAGACAAATGCATTGCACCCAAGGGATGGCTGAGGCTGCCAAATGCAGTGCCACCTGTCAATTACAGATGCTTCCAAGGGCACATCAGCCAAGGGATTGCTGTTGCTGTCAGAGGCCTTACCACCAAGTGATGGCTGTTGTTGCACAACCAAAAGAAGCACAAGCAAGGGAGCAGCTCTGCCGCTCGAGGAAAAGGCAACCAAGGTGTTGCTGATGCTGTCAAAAGTAGCGCAGAAAAGGGAGGGCTGCAGCTGTCAAGTTGAGTGCAGCCAATGGTGTGGCACATACGGTCAGGGACCGTGCGGCGAACAGATGCCTGATGCTGTCTAGGGATTAGGGCAGCCAACGAATGGCTCTTGCAGTCATAGTCTATGCAGCCAAGGGACGGCTGGCGCAGTCAACGGCTTCGCAGCCAATGTCGGGGGCATAGGGGAAGAAGGAAGGTTGAGGCCACAAACCTGGACGCGTGTCTAGTGGTGAGGCCAGAGAAGTGCATCCACGTGACAGTCGTACACGGGCGATAAAAAACACAGCCCGTCAATCAAAGCCCTTGGCTGGGTGAAACGTGGGGCAGAGGCATACCTGGATGCTGTTGGATGCGATGTGCGCGCGCCGCAGGGCGCCAATGAATCTGCTCATCAGTGCAGGGCCAAGCTGCTGGGTGTATTCCCCAAGGATTGTGTCGTGCGGGTCCCCGACATCCATGCGCCGACTGGTGCGTGTCAAAACTCGCCGGTTTAGCAGCGTAGCCTGTGCAGAGGCAATACAAGAAAAGGGAGGGATAATGTCACGAGTGGTTTAGGGTACCACACACCCACCACCCAAATAGCACGTAGACGAGACCACAGCATGTATGCACACTCTGCACATATTTGACAACACCAAACCAACTTACCTGCCTCATAGCAGTCTCGTACGAAGGATCGCCACCCACTTCGCGGGTAAGCTCCTTCAGGGTGGCCATCTTCACATGGCGACGGATGATCTGTCCTGTTACGTTCACCCAGTTGGTGTTGCGCGCGGGACGTTTGACAGTGTTTTTGTGGGAATGCTCGTACAGATTAGAGTTGTATTCCTTGGTTAGGCCATGCATTCGAATGGTAGGAATTATGTGGGTTAGCATGTGGACTTTGATGATCTGCCAAAGGGACGAATGATTTGGGAATGCCATCGTCAAGAGGGCCACAACCCTGCCAATGGTAATCGTGAAGGCCACAGCACATGGGAACAATGAGTACAAACAGGGTGATGAGAGATTCAGTGGCGCCGCCAGCATGGCCCACAAGAGCTAACCGATGCACAGGCGCATCCATGTACGACAAAACAAACACCGATACAACAATGGTGTGCCTCAACAATGGTGCTAACAAGGGCAACGGCAGGCCAAAAGGGGGATATGAGGGCTGCATAGTAAAGGAGAGAATGAAAGGGTGAGGGCGTGTGGCGACTGGTAGTTACCTGTGGGTTTCCGCCTCCGCCGCGTCCAGCGTGGCGTCTGTGTGGTATTCCACATGGAACAGAGACTTGTACCAGCACACAAATGCGATTACAGCCTCAGCCACCACCGCCCGTCTTGGAAGGTGGATGATAAGGGGCATGATTTGCATCATTGCCCGATGCTCAGAAGCGGAGTATCTTGCCGCTGTTGTGAAATATGTGTCACTCGAGGGCGTCCGAAGCACGGCGGTTGGCGTATCCTGGCGAACTTCTTGAAAGCGCCTAGCTTCATGGGCAACAGGTTGACGCGGAGGCAAGTGGTACGCAGCGAAGCGATGGTCAGAGGAATGTCACCACAATAGGACGAGGAGAGGGAGGCTGTTGTGCATTTCAATAGAGTCCAAGTTTCCGGTATGGGTAGCATTGCATCCTCACGGCCACCACAGGATAGGAGGCCCTCAGCATGGACGGATGGGAATGTCTACCAGGCTTCTAGCCGTAACAGCCCAAGGCCAACCAAGGCGGTGTACCTGAAGGGTGTGAATAAACTACTCGCTCTGTTACCCGAATACCGAGAATATCACCCATCTCCTGCTTCGCACCTGCACAGTGGCGTCGCCAAAGCACCGGCAAACACGTCACACCCGATTGGTTTACCGTACGGACTCACCCTCGCCACGGCTGTGCGGCTGGGTTCAGCACTGACCACGCCCGCGCCACGCGTCAAGAAGCTGGCAGAGTTCGGAGCGCTTCCTCAAGCTAGCACGGGTGCGTGGAAGAGCGGTGAGTCTGTTATGCGCGAGTCCAGTGGCTTACCTCAGCATGACGCACCATTGTTTGCTCCGAGACACGCCCAGCGAGCTAACGTAGTCCTGTTTGCATGCATTTTGGGCCATACGGATGCCGCAGGGTCTGGTGCATGCAAGAGTGTTGAGAGCGTCTCGGACAACAACCCGCAGGAGTCCCCAAACGGTCAAGGGGAGGCCACGATGGCTGGAAGTGCGGGAGACACCATCGGCCGGGGTTTTCCAGCAGACCTTGACGACTTCCAGCATCAAGCTGTGTGGCTGAACGCCAAAGCCGCAGCAGATGCCGTTGAAGAGGTGCTCCCCCAGGATAAACAGCGCCAGCCCGTGAAGCGCGGTGGGGGGCGAGGGTCAGCGACAGGGGCGGCAAAGGGTGTTGCAGCTGGTAGGACGGATGGGGCGAGGCGGAGAAGCGACGGTCGTCCGCCGGTGGTCACCGCGCGACTTCTTGGGAATGATGCCGCCAATGACAAGGTCAACATTTACGACTTGCGGGTGGAGGAGGATGCCGACGAGACCCCACACGTCGGTGACAACGACTTCACCGAGAAGCGGGTCGAAGACTTTTACGCCGGCGATCCAGAGGCCGACACTCCAGGCTCCATGCAGCGCGAAGGCGTCGCAGACGGCACAGCTCGGGCGGCTGCAGCGTTAGCGTCACCAACACGCAGTGGCCTTGCTGGCAGGTCGCCAAGCACTGGTGGTGGTGTCTCAACACCCGCGAGAGCGGAGCAGGAGAGGAAACGCGTTTTTGAGGAACCTGATGGTGGGCGACGTCTGCTCCGTGCGCTACAGTACGGTGGGCTCAGAATGCTCGCGAACACTTCACCTGACGGGGCGGAACATGGGGTTTCGACGCTGGGCGCCGCAAGCCACCCGGCTTGCAATGGGTCATTGGCTCCCACGGGGGCAAACACCCGCGCTGCCGTGCCCACCAGCGAGGTGCCGTCTATGCAAGTACAGAGGGATGAGGCGAAGCAGGCCGGCATCGAGCTGCGCCATATGGCTGAGTCACACGGCAACGCTCTTGCCGGCGGAGTGACCCTGAGAGAGCTTTTCGCGCGGCTCGAGCGGTATGAAAAGAGTGTCATGGCTGCTGGCAACACGGGCGACAATGGCGGACATGACCATGAGCATGGTCACGCGGTGCCCAACACAGGCCTGGCAGGTGGTTGGGCATTCCAGGGCATGGCCCCGGACGTCTCCGCCGATTCTGCCCGGCATGGCGCCGTCACTCGCCCGACGCCCGTCTGCCCCGCCGCGAAACCCCCCCTCCCATCCACACCCGTTCACGCAGCTCCTGTCGGGTGCGGGGCTGCTCACGACGGGCTGGATGCCGAAAAGCCACGAGATGCAAGCGACAAGCACGACGGCTCCGATGCTGACGATGCATCACCCGACGCGTTCGCACGAGTGCCAGCATGCCACGTTGCCAAAGGTGTACGGGGAGAGGCGGCTCAGGCAACGGCTGGCGCGTCGGGAGAGAAGCCGGTCAGGGTGGTTGGGGCGCTGCCGACTGGGCCCGATGGCCGGTTTGTGGGAATTCCAGACGCAACCGAAATGGGGGTAAGTTCGTGTGACGGCCTTTCATACTCACCCATACGTGTCAATGTTGTTGGCCCAGTGGCCATTTGTTTGCTACTCCCGGCCTCATCCTGGTGGATGTGTTGGTGTTGTAACCGTAACACCACCCATCCCGTTCATCCCGTCCTTACCTCAACGCAGTACTGGCCGTTTCCAGGGGCCTTCTCCCTCTATCCCTCACTCCCCGTGCGTATAACTGGGTTGTCCATGGCCTTCTCACAGGTATGCTGCCCCCACGTTGGCGTTGCAAGGTGTCGCAGGCCTGGTGAGTATGTCCGCTGTTGTCATTTCAACCGCCGTGCCTGTCCATACCTCCTTCCACCCGCGCTGTTTGCAGGTCTCGACAGCCCAGAACCCTCCCTACTGTCCTCTCGTGACATGGTGCGTTCCCATATCTCTGTTTTGCTGCCCAACGCCCCCAGGCCAGGTGGCCCTATACCGGAGGCGGCTGACCAGGCCTGCTCAACTATGGTCTGTCCCTTTTTTCGCCTTTCCCTCTCCCTGGCTTAGTTCCCATTTTCTGAGGTGCTGCTCCCTCACTCCCTCTCTCCCCACCCTTATAGCTGCGACGGTAGGCCAGCTCACAGGTATGCTGCCCCCACGTTGGCGTTGCAAGGTGTCGCAGGCCTGGTGAGTTGGGGAGCCGTTGTCATTTCAACCGCCGTGCCTGTCCATTCCTCCTTCCACCCGCGCTGTTTGCAGGTCTCGACTGCCCAGAACCCTCCCTACTGTCCTCTCGTGACATGATGCGTGCCCATCTCTCTGTTTTGCTGCCCAACGCCCCCTCGCAAGGTGGCCCTATACCGGAGGCGGCTGACCAGGCCTGCTCAATTATGGTCTGTCCGTTTTCCCCCTTTCCCTCTCCCTGGCTGATTTCCCATTTTCTGAAGTGCTGCTCCCTCACTCCCTCTCTCCCCACCCTTATAGCTGCGACGGTACGCCAGCTCACAGGTATGCTGCCCCCACGTTGGCGTTGCAAGGTGTCGCAGGCCTGGTGAGTTGGGGAGCCGTTGTCATTTCAACCGCCGTGCCTGTCCATTCCTCCTTCCACCCCCGCTGTTTGCAGGTCTCGACAGCCCAGAACCCTCCCTACTGTCCTCTCGTGACATGGTGCGTTCCCATCTCTCTGTTTTGCTGCCCAACGCCCCCTCGCCAGGTGGCCCTATACCGGAGGCGGCTGACCAGGCCTGCTCAACTATGGTCTGTCCGTTTTTTCCCCTTTCCCTCTCTCTGGCTTAGTTCCCATTTTCTGAAGTGCTGCTCCCTCACTCCCTCCCTCCCCACCCTTATAGCTGCGCCGTTAGGCCAGCTCACAGGTATGCTGCCCCCACGTTGGCGTTGCAAGGTGTCGCAGGCCTGGTGAGTTGGGGAGCCGTTGTCATTTCAACCGCCGTGCCTGTCCATTCCTCCTTCCACCCGCGCTGTTTGCAGGTCTCGACAGCCCAGAACCCTCGCTACTGTCCTCTCGTGACATGGTGCGTTCCCATTTCTCTGATTTGCTGCCCAATGCCCCCTCGCAACGTGGCCCTATACCGGAGGCGGCTGACCAGGCCTGCTCAACTATGGTCTGTCCGTTTTTCCCCTTGCGCTCTCCCTGGCTGATTTCCCATTTTCGGAAGTGCTGCTCCCTCACTCCCTCTCTCCCCACCCTTATAGCTGCGCCGTTGGGCCAGCTCACAGGTATGCTGCCCCCACGTTGGCGTTGCAAGGTGTCGCAGGCCTGGTGAGTTGGGGAGCCGTTGTCATTTCAACCGCCGTGCCTGTCCATACCTCCTTCCACCCGCGCTGTTTGCAGGTCTCGACAGCCCAGAACCCTCCCTACTGTCTTCTCGTGACATGGTGCGTTCCCATATCTCTGTTTTGCTGCCCAACGCCCCCAGGCCAGGTGGCCCTATACCGGAGGCGGCTGACCAGGCCTGCTCAACTATGGTGTGTCCCTTTTTTCCCCTTTCCCTCTCTCTGGCTTAGTTCCCATTTTCTGAAGTGCTGCTCCCTCACTCCCTCCCTCCCCACCCTTATAGCTGCGCCATTAGGCCAGCTCACAGGTATGCTGCCCCCACGTTGGCGTTGCAAGGTGTCGCAGGCCTGGTGAGTTGGGGAGCTGTTGTCATTTCAACCGCCGTGCCTGTCAATACCTCCTTCCACCCGCGCTGTTTGCAGGTCTCGACAGCCCAGAACCCTCCCTACTGTCCTCTCGTGACATGGTGCGTTCCCATCTCTCTGATTTGCTGCCCAAAGCCCCCTCGCAATGTGGCCCTATACCGGAGGCGGCTGACCAGGCCTGCTCAACTATGGTCTGTCCGTTTTTCCCCTTGCGCTCTCCCTGGCTGATTTCCCATTTTCTGAAGTGCTGCTCCCTCACTCCCTCTCTCCCCACCCTTATAGCTGCGCCGTAAGGCCAGGTCACAGGTATGCTGCCCCCTCGTTGTCGTTGCAAGGTGTCGCAGGCCTGGTTTTTTGGGGAGCTGTTGTCATTTCACCACCGTGCCTGTCCATTCCTCCTTCCACCCCCGCTGTTTGCAGGTCTCGACAGCCCAGCACGCTCACTATTGTTCGCTCGTGACATGGTGACTTCCCATCTCTCTGTTTTTCTGCCCAACGGCCCCTAGCCAGGTGGCCCAATACCGGAACCGGCTGACCAGACCTGCCACAACGCCCCCTCGCGGGTAGGCGCGGCCAGCAGAGGCCGTTTTGCTTTGTGACGGTTAGCTTACCCACGGTGTCGTCCCCCGCAGTCGCAGTTATGGTGACTGGATGTGGTGCTCCCATAAAACCCGCTCCCCTTTCATCCCTCCTTCCACCTCTGCAGTGCTGCCAGTGACCCCAGCGGGGCGCGTCGAGATGGTCGAGCCGACTGAGCCTAGACGCGGGGCCCCTATGTGTCGCATGGGTTGTGATTGTTGTCATGCACCCCCCCAGGGCTATTATAAGGAATCTTTGGAGCGGATGGTTCGGGACGTGCCCCACGATGGCGTAAAATTCTTCCCTGGGCTCACCTCTCGGAAGTTTGGGGCCAAGGTTGTGCTCATGGAGACGCATGTGTTCTCGACGATGGAGTATAAGTTGAAGATGAAATCTCTAGATTACTCATCCCGGCTCAACGGCGTATGGTCGCATTTCCGGAACGAGACGTCCACACGGGCAAGGCATGTGGTGCTTGTGTGGATGCAAGTGATCGCCGCTGACGCACCGGCGACGGCGCGTCACATTCTTCCCCGGCGCAAGAAGCAACTGTGGAACCTTTTTGCACCGAGTAAGATCTCATGCTCCTAGTCCCTTTTTCTCTCCCCTGGTTGTGGGGCCGCATTGTGCCCTCACTCCTCCCACACACTCCCGACCCTCGCCCATGTAAGTACCGCCCGCATTTCCCACGAACACGTGGCTGGTCCTGCTATAAGCAGAACCACAATGCCTTTTCATGTGGAGCGCCTGTAGGACTGTGCATGTGCCTGTGCCTGTGCACAGTACAACGAATGCCGTAGTGTACATCCGCAGTGCCCTTTGATTGTGCTCCTCGCAAGCCATTCATTCCGTTGTGCATGTTTTTTTTCGGGCCATCACATCCCGTGTTTCATTCATATCCACTATCGTCGTGTCCAGTCTCTTGTCGCCCACCCTCGTGAGCCGTACCAGCATACTCCTCACCCTCATCCCCCCCGGTCTCAAGCTGCAACCCCCTCTTTTCCCCTGCCCTAAACTCCCATGCCCTGATTTTCCCTGTCCCCATATCCACTGCCGCATTCTCCACTTTTTCTCCTCGCCGCTGTCCTCACACACCCACCACCTCTTATCCGCTGATCCCATGTCACACACCCTCCGCCCACATGGCTGC
Organism: Closterium sp. NIES-67; assembly: GCA_027943415.1. NCBI lineage: Eukaryota > Viridiplantae > Streptophyta > Zygnematophyceae > Desmidiales > Closteriaceae > Closterium > Closterium sp. NIES-67. The sequence continues at coordinate 132,962 of BQMB01000253.1, forward strand.
ACTCGTTCGTTTCGACCATGTGGGGCGTGTTCGTCTCCCTTCCCTCCAATTATGTACGGGCCTTAGCATTATGTGGCCGCTTGAACTGTTCTTTAGTATCCACGCGCTCCATGGTCCAAGCTATCATGCACATTGTCAGCCCTATGTGAGGGTGCTCTGGGCTCTCCTGCCCTCCCTCCCACCCTAAACCACACCTTCCCCCCCCCCCCCCTAAGGGCTTTCCTGCGACCCTTTCGTCTCTCACTGGGCATACATTCCTGGCAGAGCGTCACCGAGGGGAGTTGGTGAGCACATGGTCTAGCAGGCGCAATGACCCGCGGCCGCTCGCGGGGCGCGTCTTTTTTCAAGCCGCGGTTGCCGCGTTTGGTGATTGGGAGGTCGAGGGGAAGCTCGTTCTGCACCCATGCCACATGGCATGGGTGTTGCTGTCGGTGAGTTACCATTGCGCACCTTTCCGGCAGGGTGTTTATGGGCTGTTGCCTGTTTATGGCTGATGGGCGGTTGGTCCAGGGATCCAAGTATCCTGGCTCGCTGGTTTTTAAACTTTTTAAACCCTTTCCCCCTAACCACCGTGCCTCCTCTTCTCCAAATGTTGACCACGCGCATGCAGGTTGACTGGGGCATGCGCTGGTTCAAGGATGATCGCATGCACCTATCGAAGTCGCCAAAAAAGAATGCAGCAGCCCTGGCTGGACTTGCAGAGCTCGTGACTGCGACAGTGGACTCATTCCTTCGTAGCCAGAGGGTTGAGGAGAGGGGGTATGAGAGGCGATGGAGCGCCTTCAAGTGGGGTGATTACGGCCTCTACGTCCATGAGAGCGCCTTCTCTGCGCTCAAGCCTGTCTCGGTGGCGGGAGCTGGTTCCGCTCGGCCAGCAGCGGCGGGCGTGGCCCGGAAGCTTCCGTAGTGTCATGTGGCCATCGCGTGTGTTAGTATTGTTTAAACCGATGGGGTGGCGGTGTCTGTTATGGGGTTGGTTCTGGTTGGTGTTGTCTTTGGGGATCAGTGGATATGATTGTGGTTTGTGTGTTTTATTTATTGGTTGCATTGTTTGGTAGGGTTGAAATCATTATATCTATATGATACAACGTTCTGAAAACGATTACCATGGCTACAGAACTGTACGCCGTAATGCACTGGGCCAATTTGGGCAGGTTACAGGCATTTTTGGGACTGTTTACCGACGTTTGGGTTTCCCGAGTGTGCACGAAAACTGTCCGAAAACTGTCCGGGATGAGTCATACCTTCATTCGGAAAACTGTCCGAATGGCCATTCCCGAAGCACACCCATTTCTGCCAGGGTTGTTTGTTCCCGGACAGTTTTCGGACAATTACTTTCCGTGACGTCAAGGGTAAACATCCGGAATGTCAGGTACATTCCGGATGTTTTCACCTGGAATCCGGATTTTGAGGGTTTCGGTCTGGAAATCCTCCTGAATGATTCCGGACGATTTTGGGAGTCCACATGAGCCATCCGCGTTCCGCGAAAATTTCTCCTGGCCATCCGAGTAGTCTGGAAAATCACCCATGCCGGAATTGGAGCAGTCGACCTCGACACCCCCACCCCCCCCCTCCCCCCCCCCCGCCCCGGCCCCATCTTTCGCGCCCTTGGCCGAATTCTCACGCTTCAGTGCCACGCAACGCAACGCAATGCAATCTGATGAGCGACTCATGGAAGGCGCAAAGTTCAAGGCGGTCAGACCAATCACAGACTGCGACTAACAAGCTGCACAACTACATGACAGAATGTGGCGCGCACTCTCATGCTTTGCCCTCTCAAACTCCGCTGCTCCTGCCACGAATCTGACGCGCGAAAGCACACTTGGCGAATTCTGTCATTCATCCTTCCCTCCATCCCTCCCTGCTGCGGTTTGTCGCAACGCAACGCAATTCTAGTATGTCGCATAACACACACACACACACTTTGGCGAATTCTGCTCAGTCACGTTCGTGACAAGCCATAACGGTAATTTGAAGCAGCGCGATGCACCGTTGCACTTGATCGTGATGTGATCATATTTCGCCACAATGCCAGCCAACTTTGCGCTGCTCCCTGCTCAAACATGAGAGCGCGCATTGCCCGCATCGCTCTTTCAACACCCTTTCCCGCACGGTGCCTCAACGCGAGAAGTGGTTTGTTAGGCTATGTGCACTCTAACCTAGGCATGGGCAAGGTGGCTTTCAGCTTGAAAAGGCATAGCAAAGTCTCAAGTTAGCTAACTGTAGAGAGAAGGCAGCCTCTCATGGCTGACAATACCACCCCTGCAGCAGACCCCGTCATTGTCCCCTTGCAGTATGTCGCTGATGACCCCAAGGACATAGGCAGTGAAGAGCCCTCAGCTCAGCCAACAGTCGAGGTTATGTCTGATGATGATGAAGCAACTGAACCTCTCAACCTCACGGAGGGCGTTCTTGAGCCAGAATCTGCTAGTGAGGATGAAGCCGCTGTTTCCCAGGCTGGTACTAGAAGAAGGTCTCGTCAGACCATCCCATCCCAAAATACCAGGATCAGAAATACGGAGTAGGTATACGGTAGGTACAGCATAGGTACGTCTGCTACGGAGTAGACTTGCTATACGAACAACTATACCTACAATATAGGAGAGATCCACATTTTTGTGACGCCTTCCATTCGCACCTCCTCCTGAGCCTAGGCGCCGCCGCACCACTGTCCCTGAGCCCACGGAGGATGATGCTCCCGTTGATAACGAAGGCGATCCCATTCCTGCAGCAGAGCGACTCATTGCCCGCCATTACCGCCGTGAATGGCGGGACCACTTTGAGTGGCTGCGCCTCGAGTACCACAAACCTTCGCACCAGTATGGCTTGAAATGCACCATTTTCTTGGAGCATGGTGACGACGGGGGGCACACACGGTATGGCAGTAATGGTCTCGTCGCTGGGGACTTCCAGAAGACTAGCATCCGCTCCCACCAGCGTTCACGTGGTCATCAGTTGGCTGTTTCACGGAAGAACACGGCAGATAGCACGGAGCGAAATCAGAGACGCATGACTCAGTACGCGGACTCCGATGCTGTGAAACGACACATTGTTCGCTGCATCCATGCCGCTTACTTTGTGTGCCGCAATGATGTACCGATCCTGCTGTATCCAACTCTTGTCCGCTTCTTGGTGGACGAGGGCATTCCTGACATGGCTGGCTCAGAATCCTACGGCCGCTATTTTTCCCAGTGAGTTGCTACTTTTTGCCGCACCCTTGTGTTGTTTTGCTGCTGTAATGAGTGAAGCATGTCCTTGTTTGTTGTGCCATTTTTTTTATCGTAAACTTAACACGCAGGTTTACACCTCTTGCGTCTGATGTGTACATGGCAGGTATGCCATGAATGAGTTCACTACAGTGTTGGCACAGCATCTTCAGGACAAGCAATTGCGCTACATCAGGGAGAGTCCATGGTATGGGCTTTCTCTTGATGAGTCCACGGACCGTGCGCACGGTAAACACATGATTATTTACATGTCGTATCAGAGGACTGACATGTTGTCACACAGTTTCTCGCTTTGCTGTCAGTGGAGAGGGCAGATGCCGAGTCCCTCCTTACGGCTCTCACATCCTTCTTGGAGTCATGCAGCATCCCGCTAGACAAGCTGGTCGGGATCTCCACCGACGGGGCTTCGGTGATGACCGGACAGCAGGCGGGGCTGGTGGCACGCTTGCGACAAACCTGCCCATGGCTTGTTTCAACACATTGCATCGCCCACAGGTGACCAAAAGCTAATACTATACTTGCTGGAAATAGGAGCACTTAATAGCCTTTCCACTTACAACCTATATGTATTTGAAAGTCATTGGAAGCCTCATTTAATGTCTCATTACATTGTTTTCTACACTTCACAGGGAGGCACTAGCTGCCAAGGATGCAGCATCCCGGATGCCTGACTTCAACCCGATCGACACACAAGTTAGGAGCACTGCTGAAATTCTGGGAAGGTCTCATGTAAGGCGCCAGAATTTCCTCCGCTTGCAGCAGGAGATTCTCCGCACCCAGCTTGAGGTTCAGGGAATGTACAACATGCGGTGGCTATCCCGAGGAGAAGCCATCAACAGGTTTTGCGACGTGCTGCCCGCTCTTCTGTGGCTGTGGAACGAGGAGGATCACAGCCTGCTCAAAACAGGAAGCTCTTTCAAGTTCTTGTTTATGCTCTTCTTCATGGCAGACGTGCTTGTCATGCTGAACACCCTTAACCTGCACTTCCAGGAGAGGCAGGTGGGATGATTGCGGTTGTTTATCGTTCTTACTTTTTTCATTCTTCATTTCTTCACCTAATCTTCTCCATATATTCCATCCTCAGGTTGAAATCATGGGTGTCAAGTGGCGGCTGGAGGATGTGTGCATCCAGCTAGCACAACGCTACGTCGAGCCTAACAACCAGTTTGGCGCTGGTGTTAGCCCTCGGCTGTCCCCTTTCCTCTCCAAGCACGGTCCTGCAGAGTGTCGCGAGATGGTGATTGAGGGCTTTGCTGCAGATGGTTCGCCCACGACCCGCACCATCATCCTGCATGAGCGCTCAATTGGCGGCACCTATGGCACTGATCAAGCTTCTTGCGAGAAGCTTTGTGCTGAGTATGCGAGACGGCTCATTGCAGCTCTCAACCGCCGCCTTGGTGACATTCGCAACCTTGATGGGGCGCGCTTTTTCCGCCCTCGTGAGTACCTGCCGAGGGCAGGAGAGCGAGAGACTTCATTCGACGTTTGGCTGCAGCAGCTAGCGGACTTGTTTCATGGCTGCCTCCCTGGTTAGTAATAAGTTAATAATGCATTTGTGGCTGACATGTTGTGTCACAACTTGCAATGCTGAAACGTTGAAGTTTGAGTTTTGCAGGATTCGATTTGCAAGAGGCAAGGATCGAGATCCGCTTCTTCACTGCAGTTTTGGAGAGGCGGTACATTGGCCAGAGTTTCCAGCAAAGCCTGGCCAATATGCTCGCCAACGAGGACTGGGGCGTGTACTACCGAACATCATGAAGCTATGGCGCGCTGTCGACGTGCTCCCGCTAAGCACCGTCAAGTGTGAGCGGGGGTTTTCTAGGCAAAACATAACCAAGAGTTGGGATCGCACTTGTCTTTCTGACGTGCGCCTGGGGGACCTTATGGCTGTGAAGATGCTTGATTTCGATGTGGACTGGATGGAGGTGCATGCTGTTTTCATGTCAATGCGCAGGAGTAGGCCCACCCTTGATGGTTTCAATGGGACAGGTGGGACTTCAAACGATGGCTGAGATTTAGGGCGGGGCAAAAAGACTTGCGGCATCTGATTCTTGAAGCTCTAGCACGGCAATTTGTTTCTTCCTCCCTCTTAGCCCCCCTACTATCCCACTGTTAGGCTGCTCTTTTCTTGAACGTTCGTACGTAGGCATTTCTTTCGCCAGGACTTTCTGTAGTTTGCAGGCTAGCTGGAGTGAAGTGTCGAATGAGGCTTGGTGTGGTGGTGTGGTGTTGGTGGAGTAGCGGGCGGCAAGTGTGTCATGTCATGATTGTTTCAACTGCTGCGTGTGGATGTTTCAGTTTGGTCTGTTGGTTGGACTCACTTGCTCTTGCCTCTCCGGATTTGATACTCCAAAGTCCCTCAAGTATGTGACAATTCGGGTTGCCCAAACTTCTTCTGATGTGCAGGGCGATCCGTAAAAACATTCTGGATTTCAGATTTGAACTTCGGCGTTATCCTGAAAAAAAGGGGATTTCTCCAAGGAATCCTGATTTTTCAAGGTCCTCAGGAGCGCGAATTCTGTTTCCTCCGGGTCTTCAAAAACGAAAAATTATCCATACCTCGGAGGAGATTCTATTATCCATACCTCGGAGGATGGGTATGGGTGGATGGTTAATTTCATAGCTTTGGGAGGGGTTTTGTTGAAGTATTATTGGGTCTGCAGGCATCAGCGGCAGGAATGCTGGAAAATCACCAAGGGTTTTGTTCTTTGGCTGGCTTGCCAGCCTTCCTGCCCTTGACTTGCTTATGCTTGTCTAGTTTTTTGTTCCATGTGGGTTTCACATTATTATGAAACAGTTTATATGCTTAAACTCTGATTTCAGCGGTGTACCCAATATGAGAACTGTTACAAAAAAAATCGCACAAAGCCAGTTATGCGAACGGAATTGTTTGCCGCGAAACTTTAAGCTGCCGCTTCTGCGAGTGCAGCAGTAGTAGTACCGAAGCGCAGTCGTAATTCCGCTTCCGACGCCGCCAGTGGCGCCAGTGTTGCAGCAGGAGCACAGGAACACAGGAACACAGGAGCACAGGAGCACAGGAGCACAGGAGCACAGGAGCACGCTGCACAGCTACTATCACTTACCGGTAAATTCCTTTTCCTTTCAACCCCATCCATTCTGACTGTTCGTAACGTAATCGACACGGATCCATCGAGATCATTCCGTAAGCTGCGATACGAATCCCCGTTACCTAGACGGATCACGGAAACGAAGTTTCCGCATTTCGAACAGTTGGTCCCCGGTCAACGCGATTCGTCGAATGCCGTTTCTAGAAGAGCAATTGAACTTCAGGTCGATAACTTCAGGTCGATAACTTCAGGTCGATAACTTCAGGTTGATAACTTCAGGTCGATAACTTCAGGCCGATAACTTCAGGTCGATAACTTCAGGTTGATAACTTCAGGTCGATAACTGATGACGACTTCAGGATGATACCGAGCCTCGCTGGGGAGTTGGTCGCATTGTCGGCAGATTCGGAAGTGCTGAATCCTGAATCCTGAATCCTGAATTCAGAATCCTGAATCCTGAATTCTGAATTCTGACTTCTGACTCCTATGAGTTATCGCGGCACAGTAGTATTATCTTACTACGTAGTTCTGTAGTAATTCTGACCCTCTTTCTTGTTTCCGCCCCCTACCAATACTACTCCCCTTTTTTCAAAGCGCGGTCACTGAACAGATGATTTTTTAGTCGACACCATAATCACCTCAAGAGCGGCCACTGAACGGCCACTGAACAGCTAGCAGTCTTACGCCATGTCCTTCATGCTTCTTGGACCACCTACTCTAACGTCTGTTCCCACTCCAGCCACTCACGCCACGCCACGTGTCATCTATTCAGTAGAGGCAACTTCGTGTAGATTCCCTTCCAGATCCGTCATCTCTACTGAGCCAATCAGAATAAGCCACGCGGGATCTCCCTTCAGCCCAAGTTCCTTGACCGTCACACCGAGCACCTGTCGGGGATGCGCGATCAATTCGATGCACTGATCGTTCCGTCAGCGGCCAGTCCGTCAATGGCCGGGCCGTCAATGGCCGGTCCGTAATCGTTCCACTGCATGGCCGGACTAGAACTTGTGCGTCTGCATCGGCGGGAATCGCGACTGCGCCAGGAGCAGCAGCAGGAGGAGCAGCAGCAGCAGGAGCAATAGGTGCAGTCGGCTCTTTGCTTGCTGCCGTTGGAGTGAACACGTCCGTTCTGCGCGCGTCCCTCGGGGCCTCCTCCAAGCTCTTCTCCATGTGCGGTGAGCAAGTGTTTCAGGCCGTGTTCCGTGTTCCGTGTTCCCTCGCTGCCCTGCCCCTCGTCGCTGTCCTCCAGGTATGGTAACACTATGATGCATGGGGGGAAGTGCTTTACATGGTGCGTGGTGCTGCATGCGCTCTTGGTGCTCCTGGGATGGTGAACGACCCATGCATGAGGCGTGGCGACACCCAATGCACAGTGCACTACATCTGACTGGTGAGAGGGTGAAGCACGGACTCGTGAGGGTGAGAGGGTGAAGCACGGACCATAATACACTCGCCTACCATCAATCCCCTATACCCTCCCTTCCGTCCTCACTCTTCCCAATGCCTCATGCGCGACAGACACACATCCTCCCCTACCCCCTTCCTCCCACCCTTCCCCCTACCCCCTTCCTTCCACCCTTCCCCCTACCCCCTTCCTCCCACCCTTCCCCCTACCCCCTTCCTTCCACCCTTTCCCCCTACCCCCTTCCTCCCACCCTTCCCCCTACCCCCTTCCTCCCACCCTTCCCCCTTACCCCTTCCTATGTTGGCATAAACGCGTTTCCGCGTTTTTGCGTTTCGTTCTTAACGCTTGCATCCTGGACGCAAAACGTAGGATTTCAGGCTTAAAATATGCTTGGAAAACGCCTGCCCGGGCAGGCGGAAAATTTTGCCCGGGCAGGGGAAAGAGGGGTGGGGGGGGGGGAGGGGGAGGAGAAGGGTGAGGAGGGGACAACAGAATTTTTATTTTCACATTAACACCACGTTAAGGACACACATCCACAGCCACATCTCTCAACTACCTATCTTCTCTCCATCATCTATGCTTTTTCCATCCGACCTTCTACATCTACCCTACTCATTCTCATCCTCCATCACATTATCTTCCCCCTCCTCCGCCACATCTCCTGCCTACCTATCTTCCCTCCATCCTCTATGCCTCCTCCATCCGACCTCGTACATCTATCCTACTCATACTCATCCTCCAGCACATCATCTTCCCCCTCCTCCGCCTCCTCCTCCAGCACATTGTATCCCTCCGGCATGGGGGGCTCGGGGATGTTCCCAGCAACAACCCCAAGCCCCTCCTCCTTCTTGTACCAGTTGTGGACCACATGCCAGTTGTGGGCCACGTACACCAAATCCCGGCACTTCTCCAACCCCAAGCGGTTGCTCTTGGTGGTGTGGACTGAGTCCCACACCGCCCAATTGCGCTCGCATGCGGCTGCAGAGACGGCCTGTGAGAGGACACGGCAAGCGAGGGCGGTGAGGGCAGGATGGTCGGTGCCGTGCCAATTCCACCACCGCACCATGTCCATCTCTCCCGCCTTCACCAACTCACGGTCAGCGATTGCCTCGGCAAGGCCAAAGCTGCCGCGCATGGTGAAGAAGTCGGTGAGGCTGTCCTGAAGCACCACTGATTCCTTCACCGTCCTCCCATTCGGGAGGGTGACCATGCGCCGGTCGAAGTGGGTGGAGAGGAAATTCTTCAAAACAGTGGTGCACTCCTTATCCTTGCGGAAGATTCCCTCTGTTTGGTTGGCCGGATTGAGCATCCGGCCAACCACGTGCAAGGGGCAAGCCAAGTCTTCATCCCACCTCTTCTTCACCAACCCCAGATCTCTTCCGCCTCGTCCTCCTTCAGGAACTCCTCCCCACGCTTCTCGAGCATGTCATCCATGTCCACGGTAAGTTGCAACATGAGGTCGTAAATCTTACCCATCATTCCCTTCGCCGCCGAATCCGTGGCCCGCATCACCATAAATGGCAGCTGCATGAGGTGGGTGAAAGCTTCAGCCGCATTCCACCACCCACCATCCATGACCGCCTTTTGAGGCGCCTCGAAAGCCACGTTCCACCACCCACCATCCATGACCGCCTTTTGAGGCGCCTCGAAAGCCAGGTTCCACCACCCACCATCCATGACCGCCTTTTGAGGCGCCTCGAAAGCCACGTTCCACCACCCACCATCCATGACCGCCTTTTGAGGCGCCTCGAAAGCCACGTTCCACCACCCACCAGCCTTGCTAAACGCCTCTGCCGCTGCCCTCCTCGCCCCTGCAGCAGCAAAATCCTTCCACTCGTTGCTCAGGACGAGTTGCGTCAAGGCCCGCCACACCTTACTCAAACGCCCCACCGCTATGTAGGTGGTCCCGAAGCGAGTACCGGCCGGCCGCAAAACTTGTTTCGTCTTTCCCCCGTCCACCTTGCAGTTGCGCATGAAGTTCCGCGTGAACTGATGCTTGCGGACGAAGGCGATGATGTAATCCGCCTTCTCCACCACTGCCCGCGCCCACGCCATCTTCCCAATGTCCTCCATGAGGAGGTCCAAAACATGCGTGGCGCACGGGACCTTCTCAATGTGGGGAAATTCTGCCATCAATTCCTTGCACGCCGCGCCGTAATTGCTGCCGCTGTCGGTGCAGAACGCAACAATGTTTTCCGGGCCCACGCACTGCACGATCGGGCGGAGGGTGCTCGCGATGTATCCGCCCGTTTTGAACTCCATGTTCGTATCGATCGACTCCACAAACACTGCCCCACTGTCGTTGATGAGAAGTACGTTTGCCTGCGGCCTCCCGTTCACATCAGTCATCATGTCTCTGGCTAGGGTTACGCCATCCCTCTCCCAGCTGGCGGCGATGGGGCCAAGCGCTGTCTCCACACGCATGCGGCACTTCTGCATCCCCGCACCTCCTATGTACCGCCGCTTGGGGGCAACATAGGAAGCGCCTGCACGACCAATGCAGGAGATGGCGTTGGTGAAGATGGGGTGGTCCGAATGTGCTCTGGCAGATGAAGAGCCGCGAACATGAGTCATATTGCCTCATCCGCAGCTTTCCGATTGCACGTGGGCTCATCACCAGAAAATCGGTAATGCGGCCTCTCATCCAGTTGCCGCCGACAGCTTGCAGCTCCAAAGACTCTGCATGACGCCTGCAGTCCCTCAACTCGTTGTTTCGCTCCTGATGCGCCTTGACCTCGTCACGAGCTTTCTTGGGAATGGCCGGGCAGAGGTGGACGCCACGACGCTTCATCCCGTTCCACTCCGTCAGATGTTGTGCGGCGCGCGTCGTGCCACCAACGAATGTCGCGGGACAGTAGCGACACTTTCGCGACTCTGTCAGCTTACCGTCTGCTGCCACACCCGTCCTAAAGTTCTTGAATATCGCGTGGTCAGGCTGTTCGACGAACGTGGTGACACCGGTGGAACCCTCTCCCTCAGCTGTTTGAGGAGCATCTACTGGCGACGAGGAGGACGCCATGCTAGAGGCTGGAAATCGGATAGGTTAGCTGCTGGAAGTAGAAACGTAAGGGTAGGAGTAGATCATGGCTGTGCATGGAAGGTGAGCCAAGTTCTTCTCTACATATAGATCTGGATCTAGAAAGGGGGAATGGGTTGGGAATTCAGACACGTTGGGAAAAGGGAGGGAGAGACTGACAAGTTTGCGTGTCGCTGTGAAAAATTTCGCGAATGTGCAACGCACGAAATGTGCTTTCGATTCACGACGCGCGGCGAAATGCAACTTCGATTTCTGATATCGCGCGTTTTTTTGTGTTTTTCGCTTCCGTCAGCCCGATAAAATTCTGCGGTGCGTTCGAGCATTTTGATGTGTTTCTTAGTATTGAGTTAAAAACGTTTGCGTTTAAACTCAAAACGCAAACTTCCAAATGCGTTTTTGTCAACACAGCCCTTCCTCCCACCCTTCCCCCTACCCCCTTCCTCCCACCCTTCCCCCTACCCCCTTCCTCCCACCCTTCCCCCTACCCCCTTCCTCCCACCCTTCCCCCTACCCCTTTCCTCCCACCCTTCCCCCTACCCCCTTCCTCCCACCCTTCCCCCTACCCCCTTCCTCCCACCCGTCCCCCTAACCCCTTCCTCCCACCCTTCCCCCTACCCCCTCCCTCCCACCCTTCTCCCTATCCCCTTCCCCCCACCGTGTGCTACCCTCTGCAGGTCCTCTGCTGAGCTACCCTCGGAAAAGTCGTCTACACTCTCGCCTACCGCCGTCCCTCCCCCCTCGTCTCTGGTGCTTCAGGCATCACCCTTCTCCTTGAAACACTCTACCCTGCTCCCTTCCCCCCGCCGCGTGCTACCCTCTGCAGGTCCTTTGCGGAGCTACCCTCGGCAAGCTCGTCTTCGCCTACCGCCGTCCCTCCTCCCTCGCCTCCCCTCCCGCTGCTCGTCACATCGCCTTCTCAGTTGCCCAAAGCCTGGGGCTGAGCCCCTCCACTGCTGCCCACCTCTCAGACCTCCCCCCCTTCCCTCCTCCTCCTCCGCCTCCTCGTGGCAGCCAATCGAGGTCTTGTGTATGGGGGGTTAGCGCAAGGGGGGAAGGGGGGCGGAAGGGGCGAGGGGAGGGGGAGGTGGGTGGAGGGAAGGCGCCTGGGCGGGGAGTTTTGTCCGCGCCTGTGATGGTTGGGGCGGCAGAGCGGGCGGCGGGGAGGAAGGAAGCGGTGGTGATGTCAGCATGTGCGTTTGGCAACTCGCTCACTCTGCCTCTTGTGTTCCTGGCCACGCTGCTGAGCAAAGCTGATGCTGACAGGGCTGCTGGCTACCTTGCGCTCTTCATGGTGGGGTGAGTGCGCGACATATGACAGTGTGGCGTATGGATAAACGTCCACGCTGCCTCTTGTGTTCCTGGTCACGCTGCTGAGCAAAGCTGATGCTGACAGGGCTCCTGGCTACCTGGCACTTTTCATGGTGGGGTGTTTACAGCAGATAAACCCCTCTTCGTCCGCCGTTCCAACGTCCAAACCAACCCCCCTCTCTGCGCACACACTACCGCTGCCCCACCCCTTGCCAGACGGCAGTTGCGCCCACACCTTCTGGACCCTCACCTACTGCATGGTCCCGTGACAACCCTAGTCTTCCTTCCCCTCTTTTTCGCTCTCCCCACACCCCCTTTCAGCTGGCCCCCCACCTTCTGGACCCTCGGCCACAGCATGTTCACAGGGGGAGATAGCCAGACAGGGGAGGCGGAGGAGGGAGATGGGAGTGTAGCAGCAGCAGCCACAGCAGAGATGGGTATAACAGGCTTTGATCGGGCTCTGAACGGTGTGGTAGAGGTGCTAAGGGAAGTACTCAACCCGCCTATTTATGGAGTGAGTGCTGTATTAGTTCCCATCAGAATCTGTAGGCGTGAGGGGAATGGGGAAGGGGGAAGGTTTAAGGGGGAAGGGGGAAGGGGGAAGGTGGGAGGGGGGAGAAGGGAGGGAGGGAGAGGAACGGGGAAGCGGGAGAGGTGTGTGCAGCGGCAATAGGTGTGACGAGGTTTGACTGCACTCTGAGCCGTGTGGTTGAGGTGCTAAGGGAAGTACTCAACCCGCCTATTTATGGGGTAAGACTGTTTTCCAAAATGCCTTGGTGCGTGCTTTTTGGGGGGGGGGAGGGAGGAGGGGGGGTAGGAATGGCCTTTCCTCTTTTTCCAGCCCTTAAGACGTGACTCCAGAGAGGACGGGCTACACTACCGAACCATTCCAAGGGCTGCCTGTTGAACAGGGTGTTTTTGAGAATTCTCAAAAACAGGCTGCCTGCTGAAAAAAGCATTGCCAGCGCGCATTCCACTTCCCAGCTCCCCAGTCTCATCCCTCTTCCCTCCCCATTCTCCCTTTCTGCTTATCACAGCCGTCCCCCACTTCGTCCTCCCTGCCCCCTCGTTCTCCTCCCCCTTGTCTCGCGCGTCTGCTACTCACCTCCCCCCCTCCCTTCCATCCGTCCCCCCTCCCTTCCATCCGTCCTCCCTCCCTTCCATCCTTCCCCCCTCCCTTCCATCCGTCCCCCCTCCCTTCCATCCGTCCCCCCTCCCTTCCATCCGTCCCCCCTCCCTTCCATCCTTCCCCCCTCCCTTCCATCCGTCCCCCCTCCCTTCCATCTGTCCCCCCTTCCCCCCATCAGGTGCTAGCCGGTCTGTTAATAGGAGCCACCCCTCTCGGCCACTTCTTCCTCCCCGCCTCCTCCTCTGCCTCTGCTACTGCTGCCTCGTCTGTCACCGCGTCAGCCTCCTTGGCATGCCTCTTCTGCCTCTTCGCTCACAGCATCAGCCTCATTGGCATGGCTGTTCAGCCCTGCCACTGTTCTGTTGTGTGATGTCATCATATGCTATCACATTCTGTCTGCCTCCCATCCCATGTTTTCAACTTGCATGTGTGGTTTGAATGTGCAAGCATTTGTGTGGTGTGTGTTCTGGAGTTTGGGAATGTGTTCTGTGTTATTTTTGTTTGAGCAGGTATTTGTGATAATAGATCTTGAGAAGATCTTTCCGACGCAACAAGAATCGCTTCAATCGGAGCAAGAACGCGAAAGCTATGAAGATTCAAAGTTCATGAGCTTGCGTTACAATTGCGGCGGTTACAAAGTGAAGTTGTGGGGTGACTTTATGTGGAGTTGGGACCTTTGGGGTTGGAGAAATTTGTCACTCTACTGTAACAGCTGCAAATTGGTTGGGAACAACCAAGCTAGGTTGGCAAGGGTGGCCAACTTGGATGGATTGGTTGGGAAGGGACAAAGGTCAAAGTTGAGGTACCTATAGGGAGGGAATCTTTGTGCTTATGGGGTTTCCTTGGTTGGGGACTCTCTTGGGACCTTCCCTCTCATCCCTCTCTTCCTATCCCAACCTTTCTCTTGCTCTTCTAATTCCTTGTGAGATTCTTGAACTTTGATTGAACTCTTGAGATTGAGTTAAGTTCTCCTCCTACAGCTTACCCCCTAGTGCGTCGAAAGCCATAGCGTCGCGAATACTTCATCAATCAACATGATTCAAATTGGGAACGGTAGCTGAGATTAAGAGCTACAATATATTCAAGTTTCGCGACATTCCAACGGCTAGTTTTTCGTCGACGTCGTTTCTTGTGAAGACGACTTTTCTGTCCAGAATTTCGGATTTATATTTTGAGTAATTCTAGCTCCTAAGTTCACCTAGACTCCGTCCTTAATACTAACAAGTGGTATCAGAGCGATATTAAGGACATTGAGAGGAGTCTACAGAAGTGTGAAGACCCTTCTAGACCCACCATGGCCTGTGGGTGTGCCTAAGTGGTGTTCTAAATGTTGGATGTGTCTTCCGCTAAGGGGAAACTCTGCCGAAATTTCGTGGACGCCGATACTTGTGAAAATATCGAGGGAGCTGAGTGTGGACAGCAAAGGGGAGCTGAAATTCGTCATTTCTCAAGGAGAAGATGAATGAGAGAGGAGGAGATGCTAATGGAAGAGGAGCTGTAGCTGAGAAGGCAAGTGAGCCGCCGCCATCAAAAGTTGAAGCTTTGGATGGCTCCAACTATGAGGAATGGAGCGGACGGATGAGGAGTGCCTTCAAACGCTACAAGCTACTGAAGATTGCTGTTGGGGAAGAGAAGATGCCGGAAGAAGGCGAAGCACGTGAACGGTGGATTGAGAAAAGCGCGGTGCTTTTCGACCTCATCCTTCAATCGGTCAACAAGGAGATGTTCGAGCACATCAAGGATCTTGTGGAAGCGGATGATTCGGGTCCAAGGGCGTGGAAACTACTACGCGATGTGATTCAGCCCAACACTCTCCCGATGGTGATCGTGCTCGAGAAGGAACTTGCTGCCATCTCCATGCGACCAGGGGACGATGTGAAGCCGGTCCTTGACAAGATCAAGGACACCTATGCAAGGATGGCAGCAGCGGGCAGCAGTGTATCTCAGCTGCAGCAGTGCACCAAGATCATCTCGGTGTTGGACAACTCTTGGGACAACCTCATCCCCACCCTCAACTCTCAGCAAGATCAATGGACACCTGAGTGGCTAAGGCAGCAGATTCTGCAGGAGGACTTCCGCAGACGCCATGTGGGAGGCGGTGCTGCCACTAAGACTGCTGAGGGGTATGGAGCTGCAGGGCGCGGCAGAGGAAGAGGGGGTTGGAGAGGCCGAGGCCGTGGGAGAAGCTTTGGCAGAGGTAGAGGCCGAGGTGACTATAATGAGGGGCATGGGAGCTCCAGTGGCAGGGGGAGTACCAGAATGGAGGGCACCTGCTGGTACTGCAAGAAGGTCGGGCATCCTTGGTTCAAGTGCTTCAGCAGGCCGGAGGGATGGTCACCTCCAGGCATGAAGCCGCCAAGTGGTGAACGCGCACAAGGTGGCGCTGTGCAAGGCTCAGGTGCACAAGGTGAAGGTGCACAAGGTAACGCCTATCCTGGGATGTATCTCATGGTTGAGGATGTGCATGGGCATGAGGGTGATGTGGGATCTGTGGGAAAGGTTGTGATGCACCCTCTCACACACTGGGTGATTGATTCGGGTTGCACCAGTCACATGACTCCACGGGCAGATTTGCTTGATGAGGTAAAACCCCCTGGGAAGATTAAGTATGTGGCAGCAGCGTCATGTGCTTTGCTCCCCGTGATTGGTGTTGGGAATGCCAAGGTTAAGGGAGCTAATGGGGAGCTTGTGGGGCTTGGGAATGTTCTGCTGGTTAAAGGCTTGTCTGCTAACCTTCTCTCTGTGCGGCGACTGCAGAAGAGTAAGGCCGAAGTGACCTTTGGACCAACCAGCTGCCGTGCTAAGCTTGGGAAGAAGGTGCTGTGGAGTCTGGAAGAGGAGACCAGCTGCATCAAGGTCCTGTGGCAGCTGCCCATCATCCCATGGAATGGGAAGACTCCAACAGCAGCAACGGCAGCAGCGGCAAAGGCAACAGCAGGAGGAGATGCAACTGCACCAACTGATGGGGTCCTGGAAGCAGTCAAGAAAGTGCAGCAGCAGCAGACACATGGTGAGGTGCTTGCTGGTGTGGATGCGAGTGCGGCATGGGCTAAGGCTTCATCAAAGAGTGGAGAGGCCGATTGGGAGACATGGCATGAGAGGCTGTGTCATGTAAACTTCCCTATGCTGCAGAAGTTGGTGAAGAATGGGAGCCTGAAGGGCTTGGAGGTGAAAGGGGGAGTGAAGGAGATTGGGAGCTGCCCTACATGCTTGGAGACCAAGTTCTCCAAGTTCCCCTTCAACAGCACTACAGGACCAGCCAAGACCCCACTTGCACTTGTGCACATGGATGTGGTGGGGCCCACAAGAGCCCCTTCCCTCTCAGGCAGCCGCTATTTCTTGACAATTGTGGATGACCACACTCGGGCAGTGTGGGTTTACCCTTTGAAGAGCAAGGGGGAGGTGGCAGCGGCTGTCCTTAAGGAGTGGATGCCGAGAGCTCAGAGGGAATGCGGACACAAGGTGAAGGTGATCCGTAGTGACAATGGTGGGGAGTTCATTGGAGCTGATTTTGAGGGGGAGTTGAAGAGGAAGGGGATCCAACATCAACTGACAGTGCCCTACAACCCGCAGCAGAATGGCGTGGCTGAGAGGTTTAACAGGACCCTGCAGGAGGGGGCACACACTCTCCTTGGGCGTGCAGGGCTGCCTGATCCGTTTTGGGTGTCTGCACTGAGGCAGGTCGCCCTTGTGAAGAATAGGGTGCTGGCTACAGTTGGGGATAAGGAGTGGATCCCATATACCAAGTGGTATGGAAGTGCTCCAGCTGTGAATATGCTGAGGGCATTTGGGTGCATGGTAGTGTTTCATGTGCCTAAGGAGAAAAGAGGGAAGTTGGAGGCTTCTGGAAGATGGGGTGTGCACTTGGGGATTGCAAAGGATCACAAGGGATGGCTGCTATGGGACTTGACCATCCAGAAGCTGACAGTGTCAAGGGATGTGAAGTTTTTTGAGTCCCTGTACTACAAGGAATGGAAGCAGCAGCAACAGAAGCTTCCATCTACACCACTCATTGTGGAGGCAGATGAGGTGCAGCGGCCTTCAAGGCAGGTGGAGGTTGCAGTGTCTGAGGAGGAGATGTCTGGGGTGACTGAAGAAGGGGGAGCAGCTGAAGTGGAGCAGCAACAGCAACATGAGTCTCCACCTCGAGTTCCACACCCGCCTGAGCGACCTAGGAGGGATGTGCGCCCTCCTGTGAGGCTGACCTATGGAGGAAGAGGCAAGCCAAATGTGGTGCAGGCTGGGAGTGTGGTTGAGCAGATTGAGGAAGATGAGATTGCATTATGCTATTGGGCTGCAATTCCTCAGCCCAAGGTACTGACGCTAGCTTCAACTCAGTGAAAGCGGATGGCACCAGCATTGGGGGATATGTGTGCTTGCTAGGAGGTGGTGCTGTGAGCTGGCGCAGCAAGAAGCAGAATGAGGTGGGATTGTCCTCATGTGAGACTGAGTACATGGCCTTACACCATGGGGCCAAGGAAGTGGTGTGGCTGAGGCGCTTGTTGGAGGAGTTGGGAGTTGGTCAGGAGAAGCCGACAGTTGTGTTTTGTGACAATGAGTCCGCTGTGAAGCTCGCCAAGAATGCTTGTCTGCATGGGCTGACAAAACACATAAGGCCTAAGTGGCATTGGGTGAGGAGACTCCTTGATAAGGAGGTGCGGCTGGAGATAGTGAAGACCCATCAGCAGGCAGCAGATATTTTCACCAAGCGTCTGGCGGAGGCGGATCATTGGAAGGGCATGAAGCTTGCTGGGATGAGTGTGCATTGAGTATGCATGCTTGAGATGTGGTATGGTCGATGATGGTTGGCAGCCAGAGGGGGAGATTGTTGTGTGATGTCATCATATGCTATCACATTCTGTCTGCCTCCCATCCCATGTTTTCAACTTGCATGTGTGGTTTGAATGTGCAAGCATTTGTGTGGTGTGTGTTCTGGAGTTTGGGAATGTGTTCTGTGTTATTTTTGTTTGAGCAGGTATTTGTGATAATAGATCTTGAGAAGATCTTTCCGACGCAACAAGAATCGCTTCAATCGGAGCAAGAACGCGAAAGCTATGAAGATTCAAAGTTCATGAGCTTGCGTTACAATTGCGGCGGTTACAAAGTGAAGTTGTGGGGTGACTTTATGTGGAGTTGGGACCTTTGGGGTTGGGGAAATTTGTCACTCTACTGTAACAGCTGCAAATTGGTTGGGAACAACCAAGCTAGGTTGGCAAGGGTGGCCAACTTGGATGGATTGGTTGGGAAGGGACAAAGGTCAAAGTTGAGGTACCTATAGGGAGGGAATCTTTGTGCTTATGGGGTTTCCTTGGTTGGGGACTCTCTTGGGACCTTCCCTCTCATCCCTCTCTTCCTATCCCAACCTTTCTCTTGCTCTTCTAATTCCTTGTGAGATTCTTGAACTTTGATTGAACTCTTGAGATTGAGTTAAGTTCTCCTCCTACAGCTTACCCCCTAGTGCGTCGAAAGCCATAGCGTCGCGAATACTTCATCAATCAACATGATTCAAATTGGGAACGGTAGCTGAGATTAAGAGCTACAATATATTCAAGTTTCGCGACATTCCAACGGCTAGTTTTTCGTCGACGTCGTTTCTTGTGAAGACGACTTTTCTGTCCAGAATTTCGGATTTATATTTTGAGTAATTCTAGCTCCTAAGTTCACCTAGACTCCGTCCTTAATACTAACATGTTCAGCAATGCCACTGTTCAGCCCAGCCACTGCCGGCATTCTACACCCCCTCATGGAGGTGAGGGGGGTGGGCACATGGCACATGGCATGGTGGTATGTGCTGGCTTCATCATTTTACTCACAGCGTGGCTCTTCAGCCCTGACAAAGCAGGCGTTCTGCACCCCCTCATGGAGGTGAGCATGCATTCTTTTACGGTTGTAGGAGTACGCAGCAGTGATAAGTAACCGCACATGGCGTTGTGTGTGTGTGTGCCTGTGCAGATTACTCTCCCTCATCACACGTGGCGCTTCAGCCCAACCACTACGGGCGTTCTACTCCCCCTCATGGAGGTGCGCACACATCCCTTTTCTTTACTGCATGGCTCCGTGATACACACGTCTTGGCCCCCTCCCACACGTCTTGGCGGTCTGTGACTCTGCCGTGACCCCACCCACCTCATGACAGCGTGGCTTTTCACCCCAGCCGCTGCGGGCGTTCTCCTCTTCCTTATGGAGGTCGTCAGCCTCCTCCTAGTTTGACGGGCTTGTACTGATGAAGCCTCGCAAGAGCCGAAACTACTTTTCTCTGTTTCTGCACAGTCCCTTACCACCCCAGCTAATTCACCAGCTGCTGCCTCTGCCACTGCTGCTGCTGCCACTGCTGCTGCTGCCATTGCTGCTGCTGCCACTGCTGCTGCTGCCACTGCTGCCGCTGCCTTTCTCGCTACCTCTGTCGCAAAGTCCCCTCGCCATCCCTCCATTTCAGCCTCGCCAACTAGCCAGTCAGTAGGACCTTTTGCACCACCACCTGCTCATTCATCCACTGTTGCTGCAGCAGCAGCAGCACCAGCAGCAGCACCAGCAGCAGCAGCACCGGCAGCAACAGCAGCAGCATCATCACCAGCAGCAGCAGCACCGGCAGCAACAGCAGCAGCATCATCACCAGCAGCAGCAGCACCCGCAGCAACAGCAGCAACATCACCAGCAGCAGCAGCAGCAGCAGCAGCAGCAGCAGCAGCAGCAGCAGCAGCAGCACTGGCAGCACCGGCAGCAGCAGCAGCAGCAGCGGCTGATGCTGCAGCAGCGACCAATTCGATCACCAAACAGGAGGGGGCGAATCCTGCGGGAGCCTCGCTGCTGAGAGCAGGAGCTGAGGAGTGGTGAGGCCCACGGGTTGCAGGGAGCAAGGAATCTGGTAGGGCAGTGGGAGCATACACGCCAGCAGCAATGGGGCCTGTAGGAGGAGCACATGTGCCAGCAGCAACAGAGCCTGTAGGAGGAGCAGTAGGGGTTGCTGCAGGGGTGATGGCAGGTGCGACGGCAGGTGCTGGGTTAAGCAGCAGTGTTGGGCATGACAATGGGATGTATAGCAGTAGTGGGTATGGCATGACTGGTGGCAGAGCAACACACACTGGAGGGTCTGCAGTTGCCCTTCAAATGGGCGTTGTGACGTCAGCAGGCACGGCAGCCTACCAGTCTGGCGGTGCGGCAGGCTCGGCAGCATTCCAGCCTGGCGGTGCGGCAGGCTCGGCAGCATACCAACCTGGCGGTGCGGCAGGCTCGGCAGCATACCAGCCTGGAGGTGCGGCAAGCACGGCAGCAGCCGTGGCTACTGGGGCTCCACCTGCTGGCGGTGGCTTTGCTAATTCCAGTGGAGGGGGAGGGGTGCAAGGAATGGCGACCACTCATGCTGCTACTGGTGCCATGGCATGGCGCCATGCTACATGGCATGGCATGGTCGGGTCTCCTCCCGCTACATGGCATGGCATGGTTGGCTCTCCTCCTGCTAGATGGCATGGCATGGTCGGCTCTCCTCCTGCGGCTCATGCAGGGCTGCCTAGTGCGCTTCCGTCATGGCATTTGGGAATGGGACCTACCAATACCACAGCTGTCCCCTCCGCTGCTTCCACTGCTGCTGCTGCTGCTGCTGCTGCTGCTGCTGCTGCTGCTGCTGCTGCTCCTGCTGCTGCTGTCAATTACACTGGAGCTGCTTTCGGGGGCCATGCTGTGCCTGAGATGTCGTTTGGCATTCCTTCCGAACCTGGAAGTTTAGCTGGTTCGGAGGTCTGGTCCGGGACTGGTGTACTTGGTCCGGATGCTGCAGCTGGGGCTGGTTGGAGTCCTCCTGATGCATATGCAGCTTCGGCAGCCGCTTGGGCAGGTATGGGAGTGTCAAATATATGTATAACTCATATTTGTATAGACTGTATAGGGTCACCTCTTAGAGGGTACAACACTCTTAGGTATATACCTTTGTTCTCTCTCTCTAGTATACACTTGTTCAGTTTTCTTCTCGACATGGTATCACCCGTAGGTTCGACCCCCCCCCCACCTACCGCTTCCGCCCGTGCCTCCTAGGCCCCGTCGCGCTTTCACCTAGGCCCCGTCGCGCCGCCCCCACCTAGGGCCCGTCGCGCCCCTCCTGGGCCCCTATTGCGCCTCCTAGCCCGTCACGCCCCTCCTGGGCCCCTATCGCGCTTCCTAGCCCGTCACGCCCCTCCTGGGCCCCTATCGCGCCTCCTAGCCCGTCACGCCCCTCCTGGGCCCCTGCCGCGCCTCCTAGGCCCTGTCGCGCCCCTCCTGGGCCCCCGTCGCGCCTCCTAACCTGGCGCGCCCCTCCTGGGCCCCTGTCGTGCCCCCTAGCACGTCGCGCCCCTCCTGGGCCCCTGCCGCGCCTCCTAGCCCGTCGTGCCCCTCCTGGGCCCCTCGTGCCCCCTAGGCCCCGTCGCACCTCTCCTGGGCCCCGTGTGCCTCCTAGCCCGTCGCGCCCCTCCTGGGCCCCTGTAGCGCTTCCTAGCCCGTCGCGCCCCTCCTGGGCCCCCGTCGCGCCTCCTAACCTGTCGCGCCCCTCCTGGGCCCCTGTCGTGCCCCCTAGCCCGTCGCGCCCCTCCTGGGCCCCTGCTGCGCCTCCCAGCCCGTCGTGCCCCTCCTGGGCCCCTCGTGCCTCCTAGGCCCCGTCGCACCTCTTCTGGGCCCCGTGAGCCTCCTAGCCCGTCGCGCCCCTCCTGGGCCCCTGCAGCGCTTCCTAGCCCGTCGCGCCCCTCCTGGGCCCCTCGAGCCTCCTAGCACCCGCCGCGCCTTCCTGGCCCCACCGCGCTACCTGGCCCCGTCGCGCCTGCCTGGCCCTGCCGCGCCTCCTGGCCCCGCCGCCCCTGCCTGGCCCCGCCGCGCCTGCCTGGCCCCGTAGCGCCTGCCTGGCCCCGCCGCGCCTGCCTGGCCCCGCCACGCCCTCCTGGCCCCGCCGCGCCTGCCTGGCCCCGCCGCGCTGCCTGGCCCCGCCGCGCCTGTCTGGCCCTGCCGCGCCTCCTGGCCCCGCCTCCTGACAGGGACGCACTGGCCTTTGTGAGGACTGAGCTTCTGAAGAGACACATCTGCACTGACCTTGGAGAGCTGCGCCGCTATCTTGGCCTGCAGATCTCTAGGGACAGAGCAGCACGCACCATCATTCTGACCCAGTCACTCTTGGTGCGTCAGGTCCTTCAGAGGTTCGGTCTTCAGTTCTCCTCTGCACAGCCCACACCTCTACCTGTAGACCACGAGCTTTCCGCTCCTGTTCCTGAGGAGCCAGTAGAGCCCAGCGGTCCCTACGCAGAGCTGGTGGGTTGCCTCATGTACTTGATGACATGCACTCGCCCAGATCTCGCATACCCTCTCAGCATCCTGGCTCGCTTTGTGGCCACTGGCAGACACCGACCACAGCACTGGTCGGCTGCTAAGAGGGTTTTGCGATATCTAGCAAGTACATCAGGCATGGGGTTAGTGTTAGGAGGACGCAGGCCAGTGGTCCTCACTGGGCACACAGACGCTTCTTGGGCAGACGACTCTGAGACGCTCATGTCGTCGCAGGGCTACTGTTTTAGCCTTGGTTCGGGTGCTATATCTTGGAGATCCACTCGCTCGTCGTCTGTTGCTCAGTCGAGCTGTGAGGCTGAGATCTACGCCGGTGCCATGGCGGCACAGGAGCTCCGCTGGCTGACCTTCTTGCTTACTGACTTAGGTGAGCGGCCTAGCTCTGCCCCGGTCCTGTACGCTGACAACAGGGCCATGATACTCCTGTGTCAGGAGCCTCGACTTGAGGGCAGAGCGAAGCACATCCAGCTGCGGTACTTCCTCCTGCGCGAGCTACAGCAGCGCCGCCAGGCCCGCGTAGTTCACTTGGCCTCTGGTGCCAACACAGCTGATATCTTTACGAAGGCGCTTGCGCCTAAAGATCATCAGCGGCACTGTGTACAACTCGGTCTAGTTCCTGTAGCCTCTCACTTGCTAGGACCTTGACTTTGTACTGTCCTATATATATCTATATATGTACTCAGACTGGACTTGTGTCCTCTCCCAGTGGCTGGACTAGTAGTGCCGCCCTGGTCTTGTTCTTGTCTTGCCTGTACTCCTTTTGACTGGTCTTTAGACCCTTGTCTCAGTGGCTGGACTAGTAGTGCCGCCCTGAGCTGCTTGTTTAGGATTTGCCCCTATGCAGTCTAGGGGGTGTATCAAATATATGTATAACTCATATTTGTATAAACTGTATAGGGTCACCTCTTAGAGGATACAACACTCTTAGGTATATACCCTTGTTCTCTCTCTCTATTATACACTTGTTCAGTTTTCTTCTCGACAGAGAGGGCATGTTGGTTCGGGTATGTGGTCCGGGATGAATGATGGTGCAGCAGCTGCTACTGCAGTGGGAGTAGGTGGGGTACTGGGAGGGATGTGGCCGGGTATGGGGGAAGTGGGTGTGCAGGGTATGGCTGCTGGCATGGTACCAGGGGGGGTGATGATGGGTGGGTATGGCATGCATATGCATAGTGCAGGCGAAGTTGATGGGAGTTATGATGGGAGTGGTGCCGCAAGTGTTGGCTTTACTGCTTTGCATTGTCCGATATGTCATGGTTACCTTGCCACATCTCCGACTGATTTGACGACTCATTTGGATCATTGTGCTCATTATAATCACTAAGGCCTTACCTATACTCTGATGCTTGATTAATTTACACGTTGCTGTTTAGTATGTGCTTCTCTTGTCTCTCTTCTGAATCTCTTCTCTGATTGTCTTGCCAGTATACATTGCCTTGTTAATATTTGTGGAAAGTTATGTGTTTGTTTGTTCCATCGAAACGGATGTAGTGAAAGCATGTGGCCTGTAAGGCTAAGACGAGGAAGTACAATATCGAGGTTGCCAAAAGGCACGCCTGTGACTGCTGGTTCGGCTGCAATTCCCTCCATGCGCGTCGCTTTGACCCATGTCTCTCAAGCACAGTCCACGACATTCAACGCCTTGTCCATATGACCCTCCTTACCCAGACGTAAAGGAAAGGCTCCGATCCCTCTCGGGCCACAAACCAAAATGAAACCGAACCCAGCAAGCCGATTCACCCATGCCGAACCTCATGCTCCACGAATTCTTCACGTCGCCCCTCCAGTTGACCAGTCTTTTCGCAATTCGGAAATCTCCACCCTTCAGTCAACCCAACCGTTGAGCGACTCGAGAGATCAGCAGCCATATAAACTGGATCCAACATTTCGATCTCCATTCATCTCAAACTTTCCACCTTGCTTTCCTCTGTTCAACCTCGATTACTAGTGACCTCCACACCACACCACAGCCAAGCAGCCTGCTCAACTTCGATTTGCCAAAATTCGATTTGTTTTCCAGCAATCATGGCAGCCAGAGCCCTCTTCCTAGTCTGCATTGCTCTCCTCCTCGCGACTTCCGCCTTGGCGGCGCAGCGAGGCCCGCCTGGCGGAGTCCGTCCCGGCGGACAGGGGCAAGGGGGGCAGCGCGGAGGGCCTGGCGGACCCGGCGGGCCTGGCGGGCCTCCTGGGCCGCGCGGCCCTCCGCTGAACCTGACGGCGGTCGGAAATCTGACGGCCGACGTTGGCGCTCGATTGGCCAATTGCTCCGCGGACCAGACGGTCCTCGACGGCCGCTTCCACCTCGCCATCTTCAAGTGAGATTCGATCCCCTTCGTCATTTTTTTTGCCGAGAAGACC
This sequence comes from Closterium sp. NIES-67, assembly GCA_027943415.1. Taxonomy (NCBI): domain Eukaryota; kingdom Viridiplantae; phylum Streptophyta; class Zygnematophyceae; order Desmidiales; family Closteriaceae; genus Closterium; species Closterium sp. NIES-67. The sequence continues at coordinate 157,794 of BQMB01000253.1, forward strand.
CTTTGGGGGAACGAAAACCTTCTTTATTTTATTTTCCGCACACCCCTTACTCTAATGTTACGATTTACGATTGTCTCTGGTTGTATTATCATTATTCTGATATTTTCCGTCTCTCCCTCCCTCCCCCCCCTTCTGCAGGAACGCCACCGGCAATTACAACCTCCTCGTCGAGGCGCTCCTCGTAAACGCCACCGGCGGGCCGCCCGACTCGCTCGCGATCGTGCAGGGCGCCGTGTGCGATTCCTCCGCCTCCGCCGCCGCGCTGATCGCGCTGCCGCTCTCCGCGTCCGACTGGCAGCAGCGCGCGGGCTGGTGGCTGCTGCACGCGGAGGCGCGCCTCGACGCGTTCCTCGAGAACGCGGACGCCGCCACCGTCGATGCGCTCCTATCGCTCCTCCCCAACGCCTCGCTCCCGGCGGCGCGCGTCAGCGGAGGAAGCGGCGCCAGCGGGGGTAACGCGGGGGGCGCGCGCAGCGGGCAGGGCAGCAGGCGCATGGGGCTGGGGATGGGGCGGGAGCTGCTGATGCGCGCAGCGGGGCGCGTCACTGGCGGCAGGCAGGGGGGCCAGCAGCAGGGGCCGCCTACTGGGGGTGCGGGGGGGATGATGGCGGGCGGGGGGGCAGTGGCGGAGTGAACGCAACTGTGAGCGGGTATGCCGTGCTCGCCACTGCCACGGCTGGCGTGGCGTGGGGCGGGCAGCTCATGGGGGTCAAAATTCCCGCCATGGCTTGACCTGGTGATGCTGCTGCTGATGCTGGTAGCTAGCTTGCCATGCCGCAGCTGGGTATGGCGGTGCTGCTGCTGCCCTGCATGGTTCTCAGACAGGGAAGGTGGCGTTTGCTTCTGTGTGTGCAGAGGAAATTGGTAGGATGTGGTTAGCAGGGGGGTTGGTTGGTTGGGAATGGGATGTGCTTGTTGAAGAAGGGAGCATGAGGGGCAGGACTGCTGGCAAATCACCAAGAGCTGCGATCCTCCAGTTGTCGCCAGCTGAATTGCCAGCCTTCCTGCCCTTGCCTTGCTAAGATCCTCCGTTTGTTTTTTGAAGTGAAGTAATGTCTTAATTACCGTAGTATTTACAAGTGAATCACTGCTTCTCGAGTTGTGGAGGGCAGGCAGCTCATGGGGCTAAAAAAATGTCCCGTGCTTCTTGATCTGCTGCTGCTGCTGCTGCTGCTGCTGCTGCTGCTGCTGCTGCTGCTGCTGCTGCTGCTGCTGCTGCTGCTGCTGCTGCTGCTGCTGGAGCTGCTGCTGGGCCTCCCTAGCAGCTGCCATGCATACGCGGTGTTTGCTTGTGGGTCACACAAAAGAAGGACCCCTGTGGCAGGCAGGAGGTGAAAGGACATCCGCCACTCTCTATCGTTCCAAAATCTCTCAGATAGTCATGTTTAGCCGCGCCAGGAATACTGTGATCCACACTGTGATTGGCAGCATGGAAATGGCGTACTGTGGGGGGAGGGGTGAGGGGGAGGGGTGAGAGAAGAAAGGAAGTAACAGGAAGAGTGGGCATGGCAAGGGGTAGGACCCGCTGAGGAGAGAGGTTCAGACTGTGAAACTGTGATCCACACTGTGATCCACACTGTGATCCACACTGTGATCCACACTGTGATCCACACTGTGATCCACACTGTGATCCACACTGTGATCCACACTGTGATCCGCACTGTGATTGGGAGCATGGAAGTGGCTAATGCTAAGGACCGCTCAAGGGATGAAGAGAGAGGGGTTAAGACTGTGATCCATACTGTGACTGGGAACATGGAAATGGCGTACTGCAGGGGGGGAAAGAGGGGGAGTGGGTTAGATTGTACACCTTTGACAAGGCATATCCATGAGACAGCCCCCCCCCCCTCCCCTTCCTCCCTCTCGCCCCCCCCCTCTTCCCCCCCCCACACACTCCCAAACACACAACCAACCACAACTCCACAATCCCAGCCCACCGGCACACCCACCTGTCGGGGCATCAATGAGGCAAGCATTTCAGCCAGTGGCTTTGTGGCCGGGCCTAGCTGCGACATGAGCACACACACAGCCCCTCCCCACTCCCCGCTCCCCCCTCCCCCTTCCCCCCTCCTGCCTTCCCCCTCCCCCTACTCCTTTCTCACAGAGACCCACCTGTCGTAGCATCAACGAGGGGAGCATTCCCGCCAGCGGTATTGTGGCCGGGCTTAGCTGCGAGATGGGAACACACACACCCCCTCCCCCCTCACCCATCCCCCCTCCCCCGTCCTGCCTTCCCACCCACGCCCACCTGTCGTAGCATTAATGACGCCAGCATCCCAGCCAGTGGCTTCGTGCCCGGGCTTAGCTGCGACATGAGCACAAGATTCTGCGCCGAGGGCATGGCGGTCTGGATCTGCGTGTAGGAGAAAGGGGGGGGGGGAGGAGGAGGGAGAGAGAACAGCGGAGAAAGAGTAGCAAGCACATGCACAACAAGAGGCAGCGGTCTTGTGGCCGGGCTTAGCTGCGACATGAGCACAAGATGCTGAGCCCATGACATGGCGGTCTGGATCTGAGAGGAGGAGGGGAAGAGGACCCATGCGGCGAGTGAACACACGAGAGAGAAGAGAGGAGAAGAACGTCAAGCGCCAGTGGCTTTGTGGCCGGGATTGGCTACGACACGAGCACAAGGGTGTGAGCCAACGGCATGGCCGTTTGGATCTGATAACAGCAAACTCGAGCAAAGGAAGAAACGAGAAGACGACAGGAGCTTTCAGTCGACTCAAAGGTCAAACTCGAGCAAAGGAAGAAACGAGAAGACGACAGGAGCTTTCAGTCGACTCAAAGGTCGAACACGAGCAAAGGAAGAAGACGACAGGATCACGAGAGAGAGAGAGTAGGACGAGGTGGCTGAAGACAATGGTGATATGCGCACAATATTACTAGACGACCACGCGTGTGAGAGCGTAGAGGGGTGGGGAGCACGCGTGTGAGAGCGTGGAAGGGTGGGGAGCACGCGTATGAGAGCGCACATGAAGACCTGTATATGCTAACACTCTAGACATGAGCACAAAATTACAGGGGTGGGGACCATGCGTGAGAGGGCATACAGGGGTGGGGACCATGCGTGCGAGGGCATACAGGGGTGGGGACCATGCGTGCGAGGGCATACAGGGGTGGGGACCATGCGTGCGAGGGCATACAGGGGTGGGGACCATGCGTGCGAGGGCATACAGGGGTGGGGACCATGCGTGCGAGGGCATACAGGGGTGGGGACCATGCGTGAGAGGGCATACAGGGGTGGGGACCATGCGTGCGAGGGCATACAGGGGTGGGGAGCACGCGTGTGGGAGCACACATGAAGACCTGCACGCTAACAAATTGGTTCTGAGACGTCTCGAAATTGTAGGGAAGAACTGACCATGAGTGTGAGAGGAGTCTATTTTTGAGTAGGTGACTTTTGAGGCGCCTCAAAAATAGACTCTTCTCTGAATTGGAGGGAAGTACTGACCATGAGTGTGAGAGCACAGATTGGGTCCTGTGGAATGATCCTGGCGTTGTACAGTGCCTGTGCCGCAAGGGGAGGTTTGAGGGGGCAGTGGGTCGACGAGGAATGGAGGGGAGGTGGGAGAATGTCGGAGAAGAAAGGTGGGAGAAGAGAGGTGGGAGAAGAGAGGTGGGACCAGGCGCAGCACCAGGTGCACAGCACACAACCCACAGCACTCCATCATCCAGCAACATAGGAGGGAGAGACCCCTCCTCATGCCGCCCCTTCCCCCCCTCCCCGCTTTCCTCCCTAATCCCTCACCCACACTGATAGGACTCTCACTACTCACCATGATTCCCACAATGCCAACAATGGGCAGCAGCACCAGGCGCACAGCACACACCACCCACAGCGCTCTATCGTCCAGCAACGAGGGCAGAGGAGAAGGCGAAGAGGGAGAAGAGGAGCCTCTTCCTGCTTCCCCAGCCATGCTGCCACCATCACTGCCGCCAGCACTGACAACAGCTGCAGCAGCAGAGAGGGGTGGCTCCACTCTTATCTCTTGCATGCGAAGGCCAGCGAGGGCTGGCAGTTGGCTGCCGTTGAAGAGAACAAGGGAGGAGGGGGTGCTGGCTGGAGGGAAGGGGGGACGGGGGGAAGGAGGAGAGGGGGGGGGGGTACATATGCACAGGTGGGTGACCGCACATCCCACTATATATGATTGTTGAGTTGACTCAAAAAAGGTGATTGTTGAGTCGACTCAAAAATCACAGGTGGGTGACCGCACATCCCGCTATATACTCATGCCAAGGCCGGTGAGGGCCAGCAGTTGGTTGCAGTTGAATCGAACAAGGGAGGAGGGGGCGCTGGCTGGAGGGAACGGGGGGGGGGAGGAAGGGGGGGGAGATATTCACAGATGGGTGGGTGGCTTCTCTATCCGATTATACTGTAACTCTTATACTGTCACCCTTGTACTGTCACTCTTATAGTGTCACTCTTGTACTGTCACTCTTACACTGTCACTCTTGTACTGTCACTCTTATACTGTCACTCTTATACTGTCACTCTTATACTGTCACTCTTATACTGTCACTCTTATACTGTCACTCTTATACTGTCACTCTTGTACTGTCACTCTTAAACTGTCACTCTTGTACTGTCACTCTTATACTATCACTCCTATACTGTCACTCTTGTACTGTCACTCTTGTACTGTCACTCTTATACTGTCAATCTTGTACTGTCACTCTTATACTGTCACTCTTGTACTGTTACTCTTATACTATCACTCTTATACTGTCACTCTTGTACTGTCACTCTTGTACTGTCACTCTTGTACTGTCACTCTTGTACTGTCACTCTTGTACTGTCACTCTTATACTGTCACTCTTGTACTGTCACTCTTATACTGTCACTCTTATACTGTCACTCTTATACTGTCACTCTTGTACTGTCACTCTTGTAGTGTCACTCTTATACTGTCACTCTTGTACTGTCACTCTTGTACTGTCACTCTTATACTGTCACTCTTGTAGTGTCACTCTTATACTGTCACTCTTGTACTGTCACTCTTATACTGTCACTCATATACTGTCACTCTTATACTGTCACTCTTATACTGTCACTCGTGTATTGTCACTCTTATATTGTCACTCTTGTACTGTCACTCTTATACTGTCACTCTTATACTGTCACTCTTATACTGTCACTCTTGTACTGTCACTCTTATACTCTCACTCTTATACTGTCACTCTTGTACTGTCACTCCTAGACTATCACTCTTATACTGTCACTCTTGTACTGTCACTCTTATACTGTCACTCTTATACTGTCACTCTTGTAGTGTCACTCTTATACTGTCACTTTTGTACTGTCAATCTTATACTATCACTCTAGTACTGTCACTCTTATACTGTCACTCTTATACTGTCACTCTTGTACTGTCACTCTTGTACTGTCATGCTTATACTGTCACTCTTGTACTGTCACTCTTATACTGTCACTCTTATACTGTCACTCTTGTACTGTCACTCTTGTACTGTCACTCTTGTAGTGTCACTCTTGTAATGTCACTCTTGTACTGTCACTCTTATACTGTCACTCTTGTACTGTCACTCTTATACTGTCACTCTTATACTGTCACTCTTGTACTGTCACTCTTATACTGTCACTCTTGTACTGTCACTCTTATACTGTCACTCTTATACTGTCACTCTTGTAGTGTCACTCTTATACTGTCACTCTTGTAGTGTCACTCTTATACTATCACTCTTGTACTGTCACTCTTATACTGTCACTCTTATACTGTCACTCTTGTACTGTCATGCTTATACTGTCACTCTTGTACTGTCACTCTTATACTGTCACTCTTATACTGTCACTCTTGTACTTTCACTCTTGTACTGTCACTCTTGTACTGTCACTCTTGTAATGTCACTCTTGTACTGTCACTCTTATACTGTCACTCTTGTACTGTCACTCTTATACTGTCACTCTTATGCTGTCACTCTTGTACTGTCACTCTTATACTGTCACTCTTGTACTGTCACTCGTATACTGTCACTCTTATACTGTCACTCTTGTAGTGTCACTCTTATACTGTCACTCTTGTACTGTCACTCTTATACTATCACTCTTGTACTGTCACTCTTGTACTGTCACTCTTGTACTGTCACTCTTGTACTGTCACTCTTATACTGTCACTCTTGTACTGTCACTCTTATACTGTCACTCTTATACTGTCACTCTTGTAGTGTCACTCTTATACTGTCATGCTTATACTGTCACTCTTATACTGTCACTCTTGTACTTTCACTCTTGTACTGTCACTCTTGTACTGTCACTCTTGTAATGTCACTCTTGTACTGTCACTCTTATACTGTCACTCTTGTACTGTCACTCTTATACTGTCACTCTTATACTGTCACTCTTGTACTGTCACTCTTATACTGTCACTCTTGTACTGTCACTCTTATACTGTCACTCTTATACTGTCACTCTTGTAGTGTCACTCTTATACTGTCACTCTTGTACTGTCACTCTTATACTATCACTCTTGTACTGTCACTCTTGTACTGTCACTCTTATACTGTCACTCTTGTACTGTCACTCTTGTACTGTCATGCATATACTGTCACTCTTGTACTGTCACTCTTATACTGTCACTCTTATACTGTCACTCTTGTACTGTCACTCTTGTACTGTCACTCTTGTACTGTCACTCTTGTAATGTCACTCTTGTACTGTCACTCTTATACTGTCACTCTTGTACTGTCACTCTTATACTGTCACTCTTATACTGTCACTCTTGTAGTGTCACTCTTATACTGTCACTCTTATACTGTCACTCTTATACTGTCACTCTTATACTGTCACTCTTGTACTGTCACTCTTAAACTGTCACTCTTGTACTGTCACTCTTATACTATCACTCCTATACTGTCACTCTTGTACTGTCACTCTTGTACTGTCACTCTTATACTGTCAATCTTGTACTGTCACTCTTATACTGTCACTCTTGTACTGTTACTCTTATACTGTCACTCTTATACTGTCACTCTTGTACTGTCACTCTTGTACTGTCACTCTTGTACTGTCACTCTTGTACTGTCACTCTTGTACTGTCACTCTTATACTGTCACTCTTGTACTGTCACTCTTATACTGTCACTCTTATACTGTCACTCTTATACTGTCACTCTTGTACTGTCACTCTTGTAGTGTCACTCTTATACTGTCACTCTTGTACTGTCACTCTTGTACTGTCACTCTTATACTGTCACTCTTGTAGTGTCACTCTTATACTGTCACTCTTGTACTGTCACTCTTATACTGTCACTCATATACTGTCACTCTTATACTGTCACTCTTATACTGTCACTCTTATACTGTCACTCGTGTATTGTCACTCTTATATTGTCACTCTTGTACTGTCACTCTTATACTGTCACTCTTATACTGTCACTCTTATACTGTCACTCGTGTATTGTCACTCTTATATTGTCACTCTTGTACTGTCACTCTTATACTGTCACTCTTATACTGTCACTCTTATACTGTCACTCTTGTACTGTCACTCTTATACTCTCACTCTTAGACTGTCACTCTTGTACTGTCACTCTTAGACTATCACTCTTATACTGTCACTCTTGTACTGTCACTCTTATACTGTCACTCTTGTACTGTCACTCTTATACTGTCACTCTTATACTGTCACTCTTGTAGTGTCACTCTTATACTGTCACTTTTGTACTGTCACTCTTATACTATCACTCTAGTACTGTCACTCTTATACTGTCACTCTTATACTGTCACTCTTGTACTGTCACTCTTGTACTGTCATGCTTATACTGTCACTCTTGTACTGTCACTCTTATACTGTCACTCTTATACTGTCACTCTTGTACTGTCACTCTTGTACTGTCACTCTTGTACTGTCACTCTTGTAATGTCACTCTTGTACTGTCACTCTTATACTGTCACTCTTGTACTGTCACTCTTATACTGTCACTCTTATACTGTCACTCTTGTACTGTCACTCTTGTACTGTCACTCTTGTACTGTCACTCTTATACTGTCACTCTTATACTGTCACTCTTGTAGTGTCACTCTTATACTGTCACTCTTGTACTGTCACTCTTATACTATCACTCTTGTACTGTCACTCTTATACTGTCACTCTTATACTGTCACTCTTGTACTGTCATGCTTATACTGTCACTCTTGTACTGTCACTCTTATACTGTCACTCTTATACTGTCACTCTTGTACTTTCACTCTTGTACTTTCACTCTTGTACTGTCACTCTTGTACTGTCACTCTTGTAATGTCACTCTTGTACTGTCACTCTTATACTGTCACTCTTGTACTGTCACTCTTATACTGTCACTCTTATACTGTCACTCTTGTACTGTCACTCTTATACTGTCACTCTTATACTGTCACTCTTGTACTGTCATGCTTATACTGTCACTCTTGTACTGTCACTCTTATACTGTCACTCTTATACTGTCACTCTTGTACTTTCACTCTTGTACTGTCACTCTTGTACTGTCACTCTTGTAATGTCACTCTTGTACTGTCACTCTTATACTGTCACTCTTGTGCTGTCACTCTTATACTGTCACTCTTATGCTGTCACTCTTGTACTGTCACTCTTATACTGTCACTCTTGTACTGTCACTCTTATACTGTCACTCTTATACTGTCACTCTTGTAGTGTCACTCTTATACTGTCACTCTTGTACTGTCACTCTTATACTATCACTCTTGTACTGTCACTCTTATACTGTCACTCTTATACTGTCACTCTTGTACTGTCACTCTTGTACTGTCATGCTTATACTGTCACTCTTGTACTGTCACTCTTATACTGTCACTCTTATACTGTCACTCTTGTACTGTCACTCTTGTACTGTCACTCTTGTACTGTCACTCTTGTAATGTCACTCTTGTACTGTCACTCTTATACTGTCACTCTTGTACTGTCACTCTTATACTGTCACTCTTATACTGTCACTCTTGTAGTGTCACTCTTATACTGTCACTCTTGTACTGTCACTCTTATACTATCACTCTTGTACTGTCACTCTTGTACTGTCACTCTTATACTGTCATTCTTATACTGTCATTCTTATACTGTCACTCCTATACTGTCACTCTTATACTGTCACTCTTATACTGGCACTCTTGTATTGTCACTCTTATATTGTCACTCTTATACTGTCACTCTTATACTGTCACTCTTATACTATCACTCTTGTACTGTCACTCTTATACTATCACTCTTATACTGTAACTCTTGTACTGTCACTCTTATACTGTCACTCTTATACTGTCACTCTTATACTGTCACTCTTGTACTGTCACTCTTGTACTGTCACTCTTGTACTGTCACTCTTGTAATGTCACTCTTGTACTGTCACTCTTATACTGTCACTCTTGTACTGTCACTCTTATACTGTCACTCTTATACTGTCACTCTTGTACTGTCACTCTTGTACTGTCACTCTTGTACTGTCACTCTTATACTGTCACTCTTATACTGTCACTCTTGTAGTGTCACTCTTATACTGTCACTCTTGTACTGTCACTCTTATACTATCACTCTTGTACTGTCACTCTTATACTGTCACTCTTATACTGTCACTCCTTGTACTGTCATGCTTATACTGTCACTCTTGTACTGTCACTCTTATACTGTCACTCTTATACTGTCACTCTTTGTACTTTCACTCTTTACTGTCACTCTTGTACTGGTCCACTCTTGTAATCGTCACTCTTGTACTGTCACTCTTATACTGTCCACTCCTTGTACTGTCACTCTTATACTGTCACTCTTATACTGGTCACTCTTGTACTGTCACTCTTATACTGTCACTCTTGTACTGTCACTCTTATACTGTCACTCTTATACTGTCACTCTTGTAGTGTCACTCTTATACTGTCACTCTTGTACTGTCACTCTTATACTATCACTCTTTGTACTGTCACTCTTATACTGTCACTCTTATACTGTCACTCTTGTACTGTCACTCTTGTACTGTCATGCTTATACTGTCACTCTTGTACTGTCACTCTTATACTGTCACTCTTATACTGTCCACTCTTGTACTGTCACTCTTGTACTGTCACTCTTGTACTGTCACTCTTGTAATGTCACTCTTGTACTGTCACTCTTATAACTGTCACTCTTGTACTGTCACTCTTATACTGTCACTCTTATACTGTCACTCTTGTAGTGTCACTCTTATACTGTCATGCTTATACTGTCACTCTTATACTGTCACTCTTGTACTTTCACTCTTGTACTGTCACTCTTGTACTGTCACTCTTGTAATGTCACTCTTGTACTGTCACTCTTATACTGTCACTCTTGTACTGTCACTCTTATACTGTCACTCTTATACTGTCACTCTTGTACTGTCACTCTTATACTGTCACTCTTATACTGTCACTCTTGTACTTTCACTCTTGTACTGTCACTCTTGTACTGTCACTCTTGTAATGTCACTCTTGTACTGTCACTCTTATACTGTCACTCTTGTACTGTCACTCATATACTGTCACTCTTATACTGTCACTCTTGTACTGTCACTCTTATACTGTCACTCTTGTACTGTCAATCTTATACTGTCACTCTTATACTGTCACTCTTGTAGTGTCACTCTTATACTGTCACTCTTGTACTGTCACTCTTATACTATCACTCTTGTACTGTCACTCTTATACTGTCACTCTTATACTGTCACTCTTGTACTGTCACTCTTGTACTGTCATGCTTATACTGTCACTCTTGTACTGTCACTCTTATACTGTCACTCTTATACTGTCACTCTTGTACTGTCACTCTTGTACTGTCACTCTTGTACTGTCACTCTTGTAATGTCACTCTTGTACTGTCACTCTTATACTGTCACTCTTGTACTGTCACTCTTATACTGTCACTCTTATACTGTCACTCTTGTAGTGTCACTCTTATACTGTCATGCTTATACTGTCACTCTTATAATGTCACTCTTGTACTTTCACTCTTGTACTGTCACTCTTGTACTGTCACTCTTGTAATGTCACTCTTGTACTTTTTTTATGTCACTCTTTGTACTGTCACTCTTATACTGTCACTCTTGTACTGTCACTCTTATACTGTCACTCTTATACTGTCACTCTTGTACTGTCACTCTTATACTGTCACTCTTGTACTGTCACTCTTATACTGTCACTCTTATACTGTCACTCTTGTAGTGTCACTCTTATACTGTCACTCTTGTACTGTCACTCTTATACTATCACTCTGTACTGTCACTCTTGTACTGTCACTCTTATACTGTCACTCTTGTACTGTCACTCTTGTACTGTCATGCTTATACTGTCACTCTTGTACTGTCACTCTTATACTGTCACTCTTATACTGTCACTCTTGTACTGTCTCACTCTTGTACTGTCACTCCTTGTACTGTCACTCTTGTAATGTCACTCTTGTACTGTCCACTCTTATACTGTCACTCTTGTACTGTCACTCTTATACTGTCACTCTTATACTGTCACTCTTGTACTGTCACTCTTAACTGTCACTCTTGTATACTGTCACTCTTATACTGTCACTCTTATACTGTCACTCTTATACTGTCACTCTTGTACTGTCACTCTTACTGTCACTCTTGTACTGTCACTCTTATACTATCACTCTATACTGTCACTCTTGTACTGTCACTCTTGTACTGTCACTCTTATACTGTCACTCTTGTACTGTCACTCTTATACTGTCACTCTTGTACTGTCACTCTTATACTGTCACTCTTATACTGTCACTCTTGTACTGTCACTCTTGTACTGTCACTCTTGTACTGTCACTCTTGTACTGTCACTCTTGTACTGTCACTCTTATACTGTCACTCTTGTACTGTCACTCTTATACTGTCACTCTTATACTGTCACTCTTATACTGTCACTCTTGTACTGTCACTCTTGTACTGTCACTCTTATACTGTCACTCTTGTACTGTCACTCTTGTACTGTCACTCTTATACTGTCACTCTTGTACTGTCACTCTTATACTGTCACTCTTGTACTGTCACTCTTATACTGTCACTCATATACTGTCACTCTTGTACTGTCACTCTTATACTGTCACTCTTATACTGTCACTCTGTATGTCACTCTTATACTGTCACTCTTGTACTGTCACTCTTATACTGTCACTCTTATACTGTCACTCTTATACTGTCACTCTTGTACTGTCACTCTTATACTGTCACTCTTATACTGTCACTCTTGTACTGTCACTCTTATACTGTCACTCTTATACTGTCACTCTTGTACTGTCACTCTTATACTGTCACTCTTGTACTGTCACTCTTATACTGTCACTCTTATACTGTCACTCTTGTACTGTCACTCTTATACTGTCACTCTTGTACTGTCACTCTTATACTGTCACTCTTGTACTGTCACTCTTATACTGTCACTCTTATACTGTCACTCTTGTACTGTCACTCTTGTACTGTCATCTTATACTGTCACTCTTGTACTGTCACTCTTATACTGTCACTCTTATACTGTCACTCTTGTACTGTCACTCTTGTACTGTCACTCTTGTACTGTCACTCTTGTAATGTCACTCTTGTACTGTCACTCTTATACTGTCACTCTTGTACTGTCACTCTTATACTGTCACTCTTATACTGTCACTCTTGTACTGTCACTCTTGTACTGTCACTCTTGTACTGTCACTCTTATACTGTCACTCTTATACTGTCACTCTTGTACTGTCACTCTTATACTGTCACTCTTGTACTGTCACTCTTATACTATCACTCTTGTACTGTCACTCTTATACTGTCACTCTTATACTGTCACTCTTGTACTGTCACTCTTGTACTGTCATGCTTATACTGTCACTCTTGTACTGTCACTCTTATACTGTCACTCTTATACTGTCACTCTTGTACTGTCACTCTTGTACTGTCACTCTTGTACTGTCACTCTTGTAATGTCACTCTTGTACTGTCACTCTTATACTGTCACTCTTGTACTGTCACTCTTATACTGTCACTCTTATACTGTCACTCTTGTATGTCACTCTTATACTGTCACTCTTGTACTGTCACTCTTATACTGTCACTCTTGTACTGTCACTCTTGTACTGTCACTCTTATACTGTCACTCTTATACTGTCACTCTATACTGTCACTCTTATACTGTCACTCTTATACTGTCACTCTTATACTGTCACTCTTGTACTGTCACTCTTATACTGTCACTCTTATACTGTCACTCTTATACTGTCACTCTTATACTGTCACTCTTGTACTGTCACTCTTATACTGTCACTCTTGTACTGTCACTCTTGTACTGTCACTCTTATACTGTCACTCTTATACTGTCACTCTTATACTGTCACTCTTGTACTGTCACTCTTGTACTGTCACTCTTGTACTGTCACTCTTGTACTGTCACTCTTGTACTGTCACTCTTATACTGTCACTCTTGTACTGTCACTCTTATACTGTCACTCTTATACTGTCACTCTTATACTGTCACTCTTGTACTGTCACTCTTGTACTGTCACTCTTATACTGTCACTCTTATACTGTCACTCTTGTAGTGTCACTCTTATACTGTCACTCTTGTACTGTCACTCTTATACTGTCACTCTTGTACTGTCACTCTTATACTGTCACTCTTATACTGTCACTCTTGTACTGTCACTCTTATACTGTCACTCTTGTACTGTCACTCTTATACTGTCACTCTTATACTGTCACTCTTGTACTGTCACTCTTGTACTGTCACTCTTGTACTGTCACTCTTGTAATGTCACTCTTATACTGTCACTCTTGTACTGTCACTCTTGTACTGTCACTCTTGTACTGTCACTCTTGTAATGTCACTCTTGTACTGTCACTCTTATACTGTCACTCTTGTACTGTCACTCTTATACTGTCACTCTTATACTGTCACTCTTGTACTGTCACTCTTATACTGTCACTCTTGTACTGTCACTCTTATACTGTCACTCTTATACTGTCACTCTTGTACTGTCACTCTTGTACTGTCATGCTTATACTGTCACTCTTGTACTGTCACTCTTATACTGTCACTCTTATACTGTCACTCTTGTAGTGTCACTCTTATACTGTCACTCTTGTACTGTCACTCTTATACTATCACTCTTGTACTGTCACTCTTATACTGTCACTCTTATACTGTCACTCTTGTACTGTCACTCTTATACTGTCACTCTTGTACTGTCACTCTTATACTGTCACTCTTATACTGTCACTCTTGTACTTTCACTCTTGTACTTCACTCTTGTACTGTCACTCTTGTACTGTCACTCTTGTACTGTCACTCTTGTACTGTCACTCTTATACTGTCACTCTTGTACTGTCACTCTTATACTGTCACTCTTATACTGTCACTCTTGTACTGTCACTCTTATACTGTCACTCTTATACTGTCACTCTTGTACTGTCATGCTTATACTGTCACTCTTGTACTGTCACTCTTATACTGTCACTCTTATACTGTCACTCTTGTACTTCACTCTTGTACTGTCACTCTTGTACTGTCACTCTTGTAATGTCACTCTTGTACTGTCACTCTTATACTGACTCTGTACTGTCACTCTTATACTGTCACTCTTACTGTCACTCTTGTACTGTCACTCTTATACTGTCACTCTTGTACTGTCACTCTTATACTGTCACTCTTATACTGTCACTCTTGTAGTGTCACTCTTATACTGTCACTCTTACTGTCACTCTTATACTGTCACTCTTGTACTGTCACTCTTATACTGTCACTCTTATACTGTCACTCTTGTACTGTCACTCTGTACTGTCATCTTATACTGTCACTCTTGTACTGTCACTCTTATACTGTCACTCTTATACTGTCACTCTTGTACTGTCACTCTTGTACTGTCACTCTTGTACTGTCACTCTTGTAATGTCACTCTTGTACTGTCACTCTTATACTGTCACTCTTGTACTGTCACTCTTATACTGTCACTCTTATACTGTCACTCTTGTAGTGTCACTCTTATACTGTCACTCTTGTACTGTCACTCTTATACTCACTCTTATACTGTCACTCTTGTACTGTCACTCTTACTGTCACTTCTTATACTGTCACTCTTATACTGTCACTCTATACTGTCACTCTTATACTGTCACTCTTATACTGTCACTCTTGTACTGTCACTCTTATGTCACTCTTGTACTGTCACTCTTATACTGTCACTCTTATACTATCACTCTTGCTGTCACTCTTATACTGTCACTCTTATACTGTCACTCTTGTACTGTCACTCTTGTACTGTCACTCTTATACTGTCACTCTTATACTGTCACTCTTGTACTGTCACTCTTACTGTCACTCTTGTACTGTCACTCTTGTACTGTCACTCTTGTACTGTCACTCTATGTAATGTCACTCTTGTACTGTCACTCTTATACTGTCACTCTTGTACTGTCACTCTTATACTGTCACTCTTATACTGTCACTCTTGTACTGTCACTCTTGTACTGTCACTCTTGTACTGTCACTCTTATACTGTCACTCTATACTGTCACTCTTGTAGTGTCACTCTTATACTGTCACTCTTGTACTGTCACTCTTATATCACTCTTGTACTGTCACTCTTATACTGTCACTCTTTACTGTCACTCTTGTACTGTCATCTTATACTGTCACTCTTGTACTGTCACTCTTATACTGTCACTCTTATACTGTCACTCTTGTACTTCACTCTTGTACTGTCACTCTTGTACTGTCACTCTTGTAATGTCACTCTTGTACTGTCACTCTTATACTGTCACTCTTGTACTGTCACTCTTAATACTGTCACTCTTATACTGTCACTCTTGTACTGTCACTCTTATACTGTCACTCTTGTACTGTCACTCTTATACTGTCACTCTTATACTGTCACTCTTGTACTGTCACTCTTATACTGTCACTCTGTACTGTCACTCTTATACTGTCACTCTTGTACTGTCACTCTTATACTGTCACTCTTATACTGTCACTCTTGTACTGTCACTCTTGTACTGTCACTCTTATACTGTCACTCTTTACTGTCACTCTTGTACTGTCACTCTTTACTGTCACTCTTGTACTGTCACTCTTGTAATGTCACTCTAGTACTGTCACTCTTATACTGTCACTCTTATACTGTCACTCTTGTACTGTCACTCTTGTACTGTCATGCTTATACTGTCACTCTTGTACTGTCACTCTTGTACTGTCACTCTTGTACTGTCACTCTTGTACTGTCACTCTTGTAATGTCACTCTTGTACTGTCACTCTTATACTGTCACTCTTGTACTGTCACTCTTATACTGTCACTCTTATACTGTCACTCTTGTACTGTCACTCTTATACTGTCACTCTTGTACTGTCACTCTTATACTGTCACTCTTATACTGTCACTCTTGTAGTGTCACTCTTATACTGTCACTCTTGTACTGTCACTCTTATACTATCACTCTTGTACTGTCACTCTTGTACTGTCACTCTTATACTGTCACTCTTGTACTGTCACTCTTGTACTGTCACTCTTATACTGTCACTCTTGTACTGTCACTCTTATACTGTCACTCTTATACTGTCACTCTTGTACTGTCACTCTTGTACTGTCACTCTTGTACTGTCACTCTTGTAATGTCACTCTTGTACTGTCACTCTTATACTGTCACTCTTGTACTGTCACTCTTATACTGTCACTCTTATACTGTCACTCTTGTACTGTCACTCTTATACTGTCACTCTTATACTGTCACTCTTATACTGTCACTCTTATACTGTCACTCTTGTACTGTCACTCTTAAACTGTCACTCTTGTACTGTCACTCTTATACTCACTCTATACTGTCACTCTTGTACTGTCACTCTTACTGTCACTCTTATACTGTCACTCTTGTACTGTCACTCTTATACTGTCACTCTTGTACTGTCACTCTTATACTGTCACTCTTATACTGTCACTCTTGTACTGTCACTCTATACTGTCACTCTTGTACTGTCACTCTTGTACTGTCACTCTTGTACTGTCACTCTTATACTGTCACTCTTGTACTGTCACTCTTATACTGTCACTCTTATACTGTCACTCTTATACTGTCACTCTTGTACTGTCACTCTTGTACTGTCACTCTTATACTGTCACTCTTGTACTGTCACTCTTGTACTGTCACTCTTATACTGTCACTCTTGTATGTCACTCTTATACTGTCACTCTTGTACTGTCACTCTTATACTGTCACTCTATACTGTCACTCTTATACTGTCACTCTTATACTGTCACTCTTATACTGTCACTCTTATACTGTCACTCTTATATGTCACTCTTGTACTGTCACTCTTGTACTGTCACTCTTATACTGTCACTCTTGTACTGTCACTCTTGTACTGTCACTCTTATACTGTCACTCTTGTACTGTCACTCTTGTACTGTCACTCTTGTACTGTCACTCTTGTACTGTCACTCTTGTACTGTCACTCTTATACTGTCACTCTTATACTGTCACTCTTGTACTGTCACTCTTGTACTGTCATGCTTATACTGTCACTCTTGTACTGTCACTCTTGTACTGTCACTCTTGTACTGTCACTCTTATACTGTCACTCTTGTACTGTCACTCTTGTACTGTCACTCTTATACTGTCACTCTTGTACTGTCACTCTTATACTGTCACTCTTATACTGTCACTCTTGTACTGTCACTCTTACTGTCACTCCTTGTACTGTCACTCTTATACTGTCACTCTTATACTGTCACTCTTGTAGTGTCACTCTTATACTGTCACTCTTGTACTGTCACTCTTATACTATCACTCTTGTACTGTCACTCTTGTACTGTCACTCTTATACTGTCACTCTTGTACTGTCACTCTTGTACTGTCACTCTTATACTGTCACTCTTGTACTGTCCT
>BQMB01000254.1:0-136327 GCA_027943415.1 Closterium sp. NIES-67
GTGTTGTGAAGTTAGACTAGGTAGGAATGGGGGGAGCCATGGAAATGGTGTGAGATTAGATCTAGGAGGTAGGCGAGAATTTCGAGAGAAAAAGAGAGACTAGGAAAGAAGAGAGAGGGATACAAAGAGGGGAGTTGTACCCTCTACAGTAATGTTCAGTAACCGCTACCAAGCCTACAATTATATACTAACATATATGATTTAACACACCCCCTAGGCTTGGTAGCAAGGACCCACACACCCCCACACCCCCTAACCTAGCACCCCCATTCCCATCAGCCACGTCTACTCCAGCTGGGCCAACCCCAAGGCCCTGGAGATGGCGACGGCTGCAGTCCTGGCAGCGGCGACAACGACGGCGACGACGGGCGTGCGGCGGCAACAGGCCTGCGGCGACGACAGCGGCGACGGCGACGGCTTCGGCTTACGACGGCGATAACGGCAGCGGCCCCCGCCCTTCCGGCGGCGTGTCCATACTCCGCAACAGGGGGACGATGGGCGAGAGTCAGGTGACGGCTGTGGCGAAGAGGAGGGGACGGAGGGAAGGGGCAGGGCTTTGGATCTTCAGCGCAGCGCCATTGCAGGCGCGGCGCTTACTGGCGTGCGGGCGGGCCGCAATTCCAGCAGCGACGCAGGTCGTGCGGGACGGCAACAGGCCGACGTCACGGCCGCGGCACCACGACAACTCC
Source organism: Closterium sp. NIES-67 (assembly GCA_027943415.1). Classification (NCBI taxonomy): domain Eukaryota; kingdom Viridiplantae; phylum Streptophyta; class Zygnematophyceae; order Desmidiales; family Closteriaceae; genus Closterium; species Closterium sp. NIES-67. The sequence continues at coordinate 690 of BQMB01000254.1, forward strand.
ACCACAGCGTGGCATTGGAGCCGCGGCTGCTCGTCGACGCTGGGACGACTGCACACAAAGGCCGCCGCGGCATCTTGGAGAAGGTGCCACGGCGGCAGGTAGTAGGAAGGCCGCGACGGCGGCGAACAGGGAACGAGAACGCAGCGGAAGCGAGGAGGGGAGCAGGCCCAGGACGGGCGTCCTGCTGTGATACCATTTTGTGAAGTTAAACTAGGTAGGAATGGGGGGAGCCATGGAAATGGCGTGAGATTAGATCTAGGAGGTAGGCGAGAATGTCGAGAGAAAAAGAGAGACTAGGAAAGAAGAGAGAGGGATACAAAGAGGGGTGTTGTACCCTCTACAGTAATGTTCAGTAACCGCTACCAAGCCTACAATTACGTTTATACTAACATATATAATTTAACAGATAGGTGCATGCTCATAGAGGGCACAACACCATAGCACAAAATCTCCCTGTATGGCACAATCTAGTTCATTGCATTATTCTAACATGGTATCACGCTAGGTTAGGTCCCCCTCCCCGCCTACGCTTCTGCCCCTAGCCTTAGCCCTAGCCTTAGACCACGCCCAAGCCTGCGCCCCGTCACACCGCGCTGGCCCCGTCACACCGCGCTGGCCCCATTACGCCGCACTGGCCCCGTCCCGCCGTGCCGGCCCCATCCCGCCGCGCCGACCCCCGTCACGCCGCGCCGGCCCTGCTAGACCGCGCCGGCCCCGTCACGCCGTGCCGGCCCCCTCCCGCCGCGCCGGCCTCGTCCCTCCTCGCCGGGCCCGTCATGCCACGCCGACCCTGCCATACCGCGCCGCGCCGAGCTGCAGAGCTGCTGCGCCACGCCGCCGAGCCGCGCCGCGCCGCCGCACCGCCAAGCCGCTGAGCCGCCAAGTAGCTGAGCCGTCGTGCCGCCGAGCCGCCGAATAGCCGAGCTGCCGCGTCGCCGAATGCCGAGTCGCCGAGCCGCCGTGCTGCCATGCCACCCGGACCTGCCGGCCTTGGTTCCCCCTTCTGTGCCGGCGCTCCCGCCGGCCATCTCCACTGCTGCTCTCCACCGCCCTCTCCTCCTCCTCCCCTAGCGGCAGTCAGCTGCTGCAGCCATGGCGATGGCAAACGCTGTGCTCCGCCTGGATGCGGAGGGTCGGGCGATCGATTTTGAGGCGTGGCTCGCTGAACTCCGCCGCTCGCTGAGGGGACAGCGCCACGATGGCCAGTCTCAGACCGTTCACGTCGACGGTAAGATCCCCTGCCCCGACCCGCCTGCTGCCCTCTCTGACGCCCCCACGCCCGCTGAGCTTAAGGTCTTTGCAGCGGCTAACCTTGCTCGCTCCGTCTGGGAGTCGCGTGACGCAGTTGCACAGCTTGCTAGCAGTCGTGCCCTCCCCCTATTTGAGCGCCCCCGCTACAAGGCCTTAGAGACTGCGCAGGCGTACTTAGATGCTGTTATTGCACGTTATTCTACTCCCTCCTCTGCCTCTTCCAGTCGTCTCCTCCTCCTCCTGCTGTTCCCTGACCTTGCGTCTTTTCCCACTGTCGCGGATCTCGCCACTCACTTGCGCGAACTAGAGAATAGCTACCGTGCTGCTAGCACTGAGGCTCAACTCCTTGTACTACCCCCCCACCCCCCCCCCTCGGCGCTACCCTCTACTTCCTTGCCACGCGCCTTCCTAACCTCCTAGCCACTGCCTGTGACCACTTCCTTGCCCTCCACCCTTCTGACCTTACCCTCACTAACTTTGTCACTACCCTGACAGCGATAGAGACCCGCCAGCGCACTATCGCTCAGTCGAGCAGTACTGCGGCGGTCCCTCTCTTCCAGGGCTGTGCTCCCTCCCAGTTTTTACTCTGACACCTTTGCCGCTGTTGCTGAGATGGCTCCTGCTGCTGAGAACACTCTGGCGGCCTCAGCGTAGTCTCGTCAGGGTAGGGGATGCTACTGCTTCGCTCTCCTTTACGCTCGACTCGGAAGCGTCTGCCTGCTTCATCCGCGACCATACTGCGCTCACGCCTCTTGCCGCCCCTGTCGCTGTCGCACTTGCTTACCTCTCCTCAGGTCCGGTATTTGCCCGTAGCTCCACCACCCTTCCCTGTCCAGCGGTCCCCTCGGGTTCTCTTACTGGCCTGCACATCCCCTCATTCTCCAGGAACTTAGTTGGTGTCGGCTGTCTTTAGGACCTCGGCGTCACCACTACGTTCCCCGGACACGAGCGATACGCGATCTGTACCGAGGCCGCCACATGTGCTCCTCTGACCACATTCCCCTGAAACCCTGTGTTTGGCCTGCTTACGCTTGACACTGTGTCCCCCCCGGTAAGGGCGTCCCCCCATGTGCCTGCGTCAACCCAGGTCCCTGCGGCTTGCTCGTGTCGGTCGCTCACTCACCCGTCATAGCTGTGGCACCACCGCCTAGGTCACCCTGCACTCCTGCATGTCCCATCACGGTCTTGTCTTCGATCTCCTTGCATCACTCCCTGCCCTCCCTCCCTCGCCTGCGTCGCCGTGCACACCTTGTGTTGAGGGCCGGCTGCGCCATGCTCCTCACTCCTCTTCGTTTCCCCGTACCACAGTGCCACTCCAGACCCTACACCTGGACGTCTACGGCCCAGCCCCCGTCCCTGGGCCGCGTCGCGAGCACTACTTTCTAGTGCTTGTCCACAACTACACGCGCTACACCACGATGTTTCCACGTGCCTGACGTTCGTATCTCGTGGGTCGTAGCTGCGCGAGTCCACCGCGGCCTCCCTAAGCTGCGTCTCCATTCCGACCGTGGCGGAGAGTTCGCCTCCGGTTGGCTTGGCCAATTCTGTCGTGCGGAGGGCATCTCCTAGTTGTACACCCTACCAGACTCCCCGCAGCAGAATGGGGTCGCTGAGCGACTCATCGGTTTGGTCATGGAGGTGGCTCATACCTCCATGTTCCATGCTGGTGCACCCAATTTTCTGTGGCCGTTCGCTGTTCGCTACGCCGCTCACCATCTTTTCCTCTGGCCGCACTCCCAGCGGCCGCAGGTTTTGCCGACCCTTCTCTTGACCGGGTTCCCTGGTGACGCGTCTGCGATCCATGCCTGTGGCTGCCTTGCTCACGTTCGTGCCTCTAGCACGGACAAGCTCAGTGCCCGCACTGTCCTCTGTGTCTTCCTTAGTTTCCCCCTCGACGCGTCTGACTGACACTTTTACCATTTGTCGTCTAACCGCTTCTTTCACTCCCATGACATCACTTTTGACGAGTCTTTCTCCTACTACCACCGCTTTCTCCACCGAGATCTCCCGGTTTCCCTACCCTTGTTTCTGGTTCCCACTCCCTTTGTAGCCCCTACACATCTCCCTCCCTGTCCTACCCCATCTGGTGTGTCTCATGTCACTCCCCTCCCGTCGGTTGTCCCGGTCGACGAGTCGGCTGACTCTGGTGGCCCCGCGGCGCCGTTCTCGCCGCCTGTCTCCGCCCTGGTGTCTCCTCCTCCACTGTCCTAGGAGCCACCGCCGTTGCCGCCTCAGCAGCAGTCGCCGTCCGCGCCACCGCAGCAGCAGCTGCCGCAGGGGTCCGCGAGCTCTAGGGGTGCAGGCATTGAGGAGGGTGCTATTTCTAGGGTTCCTGTTGTGGCTTGTCCCGGTGGTCCTGGGGTTGGCACCAGTGCTGAAGAGGGTTCTCGTTGTGCAGGTGCTGGTTCTGGGGGTGCTATTCCCGGGGTTCCTGTCGTGGCTCGTCCCGGCGGTCCAAGAGGTGGCCTCGATGTTGGAGAGGGTTCTCGCTCTGGGAGTATTGACGTGGAGTGTCCCGGAGGTAGCCGAGGTGCAGCTAGAGGTTATGGTGTTGGCGTGGAGCAGCAGGAGCAGCAGCAGTCGACGCCGGTGTCCGCCCTTCGCCTCCTTGGTCTAACCTCCCTTCACCACCCACCTGTGCCTTCCCGTCGCCGCCTCCACTATCTGTCTACGACCCTGTGTTTCCGCTGCCGTACTCGTCTCTGGCTCGGTTCCCCCATCGTTCTCCTCCTATGTCTCCTCTTGTGTCTCCTGACCCGACACCTCCGTCCCACTTCTGGTCTTGCTGTCCCTCTTGTGCTCGTCCTGTCTCTCCTGTTCAGCACTCTGACCCTATGTTGCTCTGTTCCCATGCGCCTCGTCCTCCCCTCCTCCCGTTGCCACCTCCGTCGTCGCTTGTTGTCACTCCGCCTCCTACGTCTGACTACCTTCGTGCCGCTAGTCCTCTGGTTCCTCGAGTCCTTGCATTACTCGTTACCGACCTGTCTATTCCTGACTCGAGTCTTGATGCTCTTGTCGCTGCCATTGCTGACTTTCCCTATACCCGCCGCCTTGACTACGCCACTGCTCTGGTTTCTGACCCTGCCCATCCTCTGTCCATCGGGGGTGCTCCTGCCCTTGGTAGTGACGTCCTAGAGGACCGGCAGTACAAGCTCGCTTTCTTGTCCGAGGCCGCTCCTCATCTCTGCTCCATGCTGCTAGTCCCTGAGGGTGGCCCAGACGCCTTTGACATACCGACCCCTCGTACTTACGCTGAGGCGACCTCGGGGCCCTGGGCCTCTCAGTGGATAGCTACCATGGAGTAGAAGATGGCATCTTGGAGATCCACCGGCACCTATGTCGACGCAGTTCCCCCACCTGGGGTGAACGTAGTCGATGGCCGGTGGCTCTTCAAGGTGAAGCACCCTCCTAGAGAGCCGCCGGTGTTCAAGGCGCGCTACGTTGCTAGAGGCTTCGGTCAGCGCGAGGGGGTTGACTTCTTTCAGACCTTCGCCCCGACCCCGAAGATGACCACTCTTCGGGCGCTGCTACACGTAGCAGCACAGCGTGACTAGGAGCTGCACTCTCTTGACTTCTCCACAGCGTTCCTCCAGGGCAGTCTGCATGAGCAGGTCTACCTGCGCCGTTCGCCGGGGTTCACCGGCACCTTCGCCCCTAGGACCGAGTGGCTCCTCCGACGCCCAGTTTACGGCCTGCGGCAGACGCCCCGTGAGTGGCACGACACGCTGTGTGCTACGTTAGCTGACTAATAGTTCTTCCCGTCGTCTGCAGACCCTTCATTCTTCGTCTGTTCAGGACAGACCCCGTTCTACATCCTTGTCTATGTAGACGACCTGGTCTTTGCTATTGCGGACAGAGACATCCTGACCTCGGTGAAGGCTGAGTTGTTGAGGAGACACATGTGCACTGAACTAGGGGAGCTGCGCCGCTACCTTGGCCTGCAGATCTCGAGGGACAGAGTAGCATGCACCATCACTCTCACACACTCAGACTTGGTGTGCCAGGTCCTACAGATGTTCGGTCTTCATTTCTCCTCCGCGCAGCCCATACCTCTGCCAGTAGATCACATGCTCTCGGCTCCAGTCCCTGAGGAGTCGGTAGAGCCTAGTGGTCCGTACGCAGAGCTGGTGGGTTGCCTTATGTACCCGATGACTTGCACTCGTCCAGATCCCGCATACCCTCTTAGCATCCTGGCTCGCTTTGTGGCGACAGGCAGACACCGACCACAATACTGGTTTGCCGCTAAGAGGGTTTTGCGTTATCTAGCAAGTACATCGGGCATGCTAGGAGGACGCAAGCCAGTGGTCCTGACAGAGCACACATATGCTTCGTGGGCCGACGGTGCTGAGACGCTCAGGTCCTCTCAGGGCTACTGCTTTAGCCTTGGTGCAGGCGTTGTCTCGTGGAGGTCCACCCCCTCGTCGTCTGTTGCACTGTCTAGCTGCAAGGGTGAGATCTACGCAGGTGCCATGGCGGCACAGGAGCTCCGCTAGCTGACGTTCCTGCTCACGGACTTAGGTGAGCGGCCTAGCTATGCCTCGGTCCTGTACGCTGACAACAGGGCCATGATCCTCCTGTGTCAGGAGCATTCACTGGAAGGTAGAGCGAAGCACATCCGGCTGCGGTACTTCCTCCTGCGCGAGCTTCAACAGCGACGCAGGGCCCGCGTAGTTCACTTGGCCTCCGGTGCCAACACAGCTGATATATCTTTACAGAGGCGCTTGCACTTAAAGATATATATTATAGGCTAGATAGGTGCATGCTCATAGAGGATACAGCACCATAGCACAAAACCTCTCTGTATGGCACGATCTAGTTCATTGCATTATTCTAACAGGGTAGCGTTTTTGCCAACATGAGAGGGGCGGTACTCGAAGTCGGGTATTCAATACCTGACGGGTCGGGTACCCGTTATCAGAAATCAATCACTAACCACTGAGTTAACATGGCTTATTTAGTAGCGGGTTAGTGCGCCCATAACCCTCCAGGCTCTGCACCTATATGTTAAGTGATATATTTTATATGATTGTAGGCTTGGTAGTTGTGCTACTTAGTGAATCTTAGTGTAGAGGGGACTACCCCCCTTCTTGTATCCCCTTGTCTTCTATTCCAACCCCCTTTTTCTCTCGACATTTTCTCCTTCCTAAACCTCACGCCATTCCAGGGCTTCTCTTCCTAGCTAGCTACTTTGACATGGTATCAGAGCAGGTTCAACCTGCTGGACCTTCTTCTCTCGCTTCCGCCGCGCATTCCTCCTCTCTCTCGCGCTGCCATGGCAGCCGGGTCGTGCTGCTGTGGTGGCGTCGTCGTGTTGCCGCGGCCGTCTCGACGAGCTGCCGTGGCAGCCTCGTTGTATTGTCGTGGCGGCGTCGACGCGCCAGCGCACGAACGGCAGCGGGCCGCGCATCGTGTTAGCCGCGTCCAGTCCACCCGCACGCCAGTAAGTGATGACGGCGCCATGGTGCCGCTCTGACAATCCGCCCCCCACCCCTTCCCCTTTCCCCTCCTCTGCCTTTCCCTTCCCCTCCGCCATAGCTGCTGGCGACCTCGTACCGTCCTTCCCCTCGTCGTCGCAGGTTGAGCACGCCGCCGTTGCCTTGGGTGCCGCAGCCGCCGTAGCCAGGTGCCTCGACACCGCCGCCGCCGCCGCAGTCGCCGACGCCGCCGCAGCCTCTGCGACCCGCTGTCGACGTCCCCACCTTGATTGCCGAGGGGTCGACCGGCTGGTCGATGCCACTGGTGCTGCAGGGAATGGGGGTGCAAGGATGTGGGGGTGCTGGGGGTGGGATGGGCTTGCCACTACCAAGCCTAGGGAGTGTGTTAATTTATATATTTTATATATAATTGTAGGCTTGGTAGTTGTGCTACTTACTGAATCCTACTGTAGAGGGGACTACCCCCCTTTCTTATATCTCCTCTTCTAGTCCAATCTCTCTTCTCTCTCGTAACTTTTCCTAGCACCTAAACCTCTCGCCATTCCATGGCATCCCTAGCTAATGTACCTAACTATGTTTAACATGGTAATAGAGCAGGTTCAACCTTCTGGACCTTCTTCTCTCGCTTCCGCCGCACACTCTTCCTCTCTCTCTCTCTCTCTCTCTCTCTCTCTCTCTCTCTCTCTCTCTCTCTCTCTCTCTCTCTCTCTCTCTCTCTCTCTCTCTCTCTCTCTCTCTCTCTCTCTCTCTCGCTACCATGGCGGCCGCGTCGTGCTGCTGGGGCGGCATCGTCGTGCCGCCGGCCATGTTGTGCTGCCGCGGCGATCTCGACGCTGCTGCCGTGGCAGCCTCGTCGCACTGTCTTGGCGTCGACGTCCAGCCGTGGCGGAGTCATCGTGCTGTCGCGGCAGCGTCGACGCACCAGCGCACGAGCGGCAGCAGGCTGCGCACTGTGTTAGCTGCATCCAGCCCACCCACACGCCAGTAAGCATCGGGTCAGCCATGGCGCCGCGCTGACGATCCGCCCCCCACCCCTTCCCCCTTTCCCTTCCTCTCCGCCGCAGCTGCTGGAAACCTCGTGCCGTCCTCCCCCTCGTCGTCGTATGTTGAGCCACGCCACCATTGCCTCGGGTGCCGCAGCCGCCGTCGCCAGGTGCCTCGACTCCGCCGCCGCCGCCGCAGGTGCCGCATGCCCTGCCGCCACCACTGCCGCAGTCGCCGACGCCGCCGCCGCCGCAGTCGCCGACGCCACCACCGCCGCCGCTGCGACCCGCCGTCGACGTCGCCACCTCGATTGCCGAGCGGTCGACCGGCTGGTCGACGCCGCTGCTGCTGCAGGGAATGGGGGTGCAAGGATGTGGGGGTGGGATGGGCTTGCCACTACCAAGCCTAGGGGGTGTGCTAAATTATATTATATATATATATATATATATATAATTATAGGCTTGGTAGTTGTGCTACTCACTGAATCCTACTGTAGAGGGGACTACCCCCCTTCTTATATCTCCTTCTCTTCTAGTCCAATCTCTCTTCTCTCTCGTAACCTTTCCTAGCACCTAAACCTCTCGCCATTCCACGGCTTCCCTAGCTACCTAACTATGTTTAACATAACCCCCCAGGCTCTGCACCTGTAACCCTTCCCCAAGGACCAAGGGCAACCCCAGCGTGTCTCATGACACCCCCCCTTGCTGGGGTAGGCGGAAGACACAAGGGCCTCTGCAGCGCTGCCACCTCGCTGGCAGGGCTAACGTTATCAAGGTATTTTACCTTGATTCTTTGATTTTACAGGGTATGTTTTTCGGCCAACCCTTCAGGGATGTAAGTTTTGTAAGACTGAGAATTTCAGGGATCGTGTTCTGTGGATACTGAGTTTCCAGGGCTTAACGCGTACCAACCCTAGATAGCAATGACATAGACTCACAAGTCATTCCATGCCATGCATGCACACACACAAACAAGGACGACAAGCCGAGTGCAAGCCATAGGGTTGCACCAACTGTACAGACACTCCCCCCACACACATTACAACCTACAAAAATCTTCCAAGTCCTCTTGTACAAGCACTCGCCCCACACACCCAACAACCTACAAAAAATTCGCCCCACACACCCAGCAACCTACAAAATATCGGCTAAGTCCTAATAGCCAGAGACATCACCCTCCTCAACAAAAAATTATGAAGTCCTCGTGTAGACATTTCCCCTCCCACACTTCCGCAATCCATATAATTTGGCTAAGACATCAACAACACCCCCATACTCCCCACAAACCCTGAGAATTTGGCAACCCAGTTGAGCAGTGAAATTTGTACATGGCAATGTAGTCCTTCATTGCAAGGGTACTAGTGACAACACCTTAGCATGACAAAAACCTTGCCTCTAGCAGCATTTGTTCATTTCGAGGGAATTTCCGCCAGCTGCCCGTGCGATATAACTAAAATTCCAACACGCTTTGACGGTCACAATCGATTGTGATCGTTTCGACATTTATCAATCGTCGATGGATTTGCATGAGTAACGGCCCATATCTCTCTTACCATTTGAAGTCAATTCCATGACGCTGCAAGCGAGCGAAGTCGCTCCCACGCATGGCGCTTATTGGCCGATTGCGAGGGCTCTGTCTCCCCTCACTTACGTCCACCCTTCCCCTCGATTTCGATCCCCCCCTCACCTGCGTTTCGATCCCCGTTCCCCTTTTGTTTCGCTGCCCCGCTCCCCTCAGTTTTCTATTCCCTTCCCTTTTCCCCTCGATTTCAATTCCTCCCTCCCCTCCTTTTTGATTTTCCCCCCTCACTTGAGTTGTGGGTCATCCAATATGTTAGACTTGGCCTAACGTGCCAACCATCGCTAAAGTTGTTTGCGATGCCACGTGCGTACGTTTCACTCGCAAAGGAATGTTCACTCAAGCCAGCACCATGCAACTCGCCGAAATTTCACGCGTAAAATGACACAGTATAGCGCTTTCACAAATGCCATTTGCATATTCGTTGATGCGACAAAACGTTCGCTATGAGTTTCCAGGTTAGCGGAATTCACACTGTAGTTCGCCGTGTTCTGCTGGTTGGTTCATAATCTTCCCACGCGTGCGAGATGCGTCCGTGCAGTGGTTCCAACCTGGGCAACTTAATCGATGTGGCGATCTGCCATTGGTGATGACGAATTTATTTTCCGACGGCTGCACTTTTTGCACCATAAACGATTCGCAAGCGTGTGCTGCATTATTTGACGTGAGGCAGGCAATACAGTACAAGGTACCTCGCGTCTAACGCGAGGTTGGTCTGACGCGAGGTTGTAGGAATTCGCCCTTAGTATTTTCACTTCGTCTGGGAAATCGAAAAGAAACATCCCCAACCCCCCACCCACCCCACCCCCATTCGTCTAACCGCTTAAGAAAAACGTAGCGAAAACCCTGTCTATAAAAGGAGAGGATGCGGTATGTATGCTTACGGCGGTTGCTGAATTTGACCCTGATCGCGTTCTGTGAACCCTGAGAATTTCAAGGTTTCGGGTTTCTGAACACTGACAGATCAGGGTTGGCAATTTTCGGGTTTCTGAACACTGACTAAGCCCTCGTGGATTTTATTTTTCTTCTTCTTCTTAAGTCGACAACTCAGGGTGTTTTTTTTTTTTTTTTTTTTTTTTTTTTTTTTTAACCATCGCCCTGCTCTCAGGTGCACACTGGGAATTGAACCCGGGTGGTCACCCAACTCCAATACCATATCAGAACCACTGAGTTAAAGGGGCTTATTAAGTAGCAGGTAAGTGCACCCACAACTGCTAAACAAGCTAGATAAGGAGAGGAGCCATGGAAATGGCGAGAGGGTTTAAGTGCTAGTAGAAAGTTACGAGAGGAAAGAGAGTTGGAGTAGAAGAGAAAGAGATACAAGAAGGGGGGGGTTGTCCCCTCTATAGTAAGATTCAGAATTGTAGTACATCTATCAAGCCTAATCAAATATATATGTATAAATATATACAATTTGACACACCCCCTCGGTTAGGTAGACGAAAGCACACCATACACGCTGCACCCCCAAAATCCTTGCCCCCCCATGCCCTGCAGCAGCGGTGGCTTCATCTGTTGAGAATAGCCCTGATCCTGCGAAGGTTGCAGAAGTGTGCTGAAGCGGCATATCAACGAAGTATGCGGACACGAGCCCTGCAGAAAGGCCCGTCAACGAAGAGCAGATTTTCCGACAAGGCGAGGCTCTGCGGGAAGTGGCAGAGGAGCAGTTTTCGTTGGTGGCAGAAAAGCGGTTCTGTCGGAGTGGCAGAGGAGGAGTGCTTGTTTCTGCATATGGCTTCTACATCGACATGAGCTTTTGTAGAATCGGTCTCGGCAGAATCGAGAGTGTACAAGATCCTTTGCCGATTAGGCACCAGGGGACATTCGCAGAAGGGTTGTCCTCTACCAAAGTATCGCCCAAAACACATTTCTGCAGGCGACCCTTTCGACAGAATCGACTCTCGGAAATGCGTTCCAGCAGGACCTCGGGCAGAGTGGCGCAAGGACCTGCTCGCGCAGAATTGCGTTCTGCCGAAGTTCGGCAGAAAGGCAATTCGGCTATCTCTTCTGTTGTCAACCCCCTGGGCAGAGACGAAATTCGGCAGAAGCGCGGCAGAGAGTCATCTCGGACTTCGCTTCTGCGAGCGACCCCTTCGACAGAAAATCGGGGACTTTGTTTTTCTGCGGAAGGTAGCGTTCCGAAATCGCGACAAGTTGGCCATAGAACCGAACTGGACCGAAAACGGCAAAATCTACCCGCGACATTGAGAAATTGAACACGTGACGCATATTTCGTAACTGCGGAAATGTGCGTAACATCTTACTGTTTCATATCTGAAACTGTTAAAACAACTACTTCTAAGTGGGTAAAAATTACCAACTAAGCATGTGCTGTAATTTTCACCTGCCATTGCTGACTTGGCTAAGCGCAGCTTAGAGTAGTTATGTAAACGTTCTCGTGCGAACGTTCTCTCCGTGTTCAATGAGGTTCAATGGGATAGTACTAGTGTTTGTCTTGCGTACCATACTTAGTAATCTTGATTCCAGTGAATTGGTGTGCCCAACCTTTCTCAAGCTACTCAGTGAAACACACAATTATGAAGGCAACTCTCTCCTTAGAGAACCACAGAGCTAGAGAGCTCTATCTGCGCCAGGCACTTCCGCAAAAGCTCACGTTATAGCAGAAAATTGTGCATCATCAGCCCGGTCGACCTCTCGACGTGCGAGGCAGCGATGTCAGCAGCGGGGGCAGCGGCTGCGGCAACGGCGACAACGACGGTACGACGACAGCGGAGGCTGCGACGGCGGGTGGCGGCTTCGACGACGGCGGCGGCGGCGACGGAGATCGCGGCACCCGGCGACGTGGCCCGGCTCAGCAACAACGGGGCCGCAAGGCACGAGACAGCCATTGGCTGCGGCGGGGAGAAACGGAAATGCAGAGGAGGGGGGGCGAAGCTGCAGCGAAGCGGCATGTCGGCACGGCGTTGGCAGGCGTATGGGCGAGCTTGCCGGCACTAACACATTGCGCGGCCCGCTGCCACCCGTCGACAACGCCACGGCAGCTCGATGACGCCGCCACGGCGCGGTGTCTCTGCCGCGGCAGCATGTCGACGCTGCCACGGCAGCACGACGACGCCACCACGGCGTGGCGACTGTAAAAATTTGGCAGGTATTGCAGGAGACTAAGTATAGAATCTGCAAACATGAATACTTGGAAAAGCTCAAGTGTTGCCTAGGATCTTTACTGGAATGGTAGACTAGTAAGTCAGCGGAAGTCTTATAGGAGTGAACCTGAGCACATGAACTTGTAGGTAGTCGAAGGTTGAATAACCTGAGCACATAATTCTATGAAAAGTCAAGGTTAATAATAGAAAGGCATTACAATGATTTATAGCTCTAGGGAAAAGTACCTATTCGGCTAGTTGCGCGCTATGCGACCTATTCGTCATACTATAGGGTCGCGACTGCTCGCGTGACTGAAACGACTCGTTACGCCTAATCGCGTAACTGAAGCGGTATGCTGACGTCATCCCGTAGACCCACGATGCTTTGCTGACATCAGCACTCAGGCATGGTTGCTTACTGAGAAACTCGATACCGCTAGCTACACCAAAAACGGAACTTGCAGGAATGCAAAACTTTATTTATCACAACACTCCCCTTCATTCTTGGAAGTTCGATGTAGTCACGTCATGTTTGGAGTCCGGCGGATGAAGTCTGCAATTTGGAATCTTGTGACGTGTCAACTTGATGTGCTGTAAGTAGTCGGCGGTCATTCCATTGGTTAAATGGTAGACCTATCACGTTCTTCCCTTGTTGATGACGAATTTTGGCTTTGACGAAGTGCGTGTAGATCCTCCTCCCCCCCTCACTTCGGTAGAGTAAAAATGAGTCGGGTTGAAAGTGGTTGGAGTTGCACCAATGAACGTGGCAAGGTCGAAGGGGATAAATGCAAAACCACGAGAGTGTTGCATGCGGTTGAGAGGAGGCTCGGCATCGTCCGGAGGCTTCTCAAGGAACCATGAAGTGACGGGCAGATCTGATGGTGCAGGTTCGGGCAGGGAAATATGTTGAGTCAGCAGTGCACGGAGCTGCTCACGTAGCTCGTGTAGTTTACTGCTCAACCGTTCTGCTTCGTTGCATTGTTGAACGCGATGATGAGGGGTTTGATAGCAGTTGATGCCCATGTCTTGCTTGTAAATGTTGGAGCTCGTATTGGGGTAATCGGCAGCTCTGTAGTATAGGAAAGTTTGCAGCGTAGAACTGAAGTCGCTTGCTGCTATACTCAGCCAAGCAAGAATCAGGAGGGTGAAATATGAAGGGAGTAAAAGCCTTGAGAATGCGTAACCTTTCTCTGGGAGAGGGGTAGTTGAAGAATTGTCAGAAGGCTTGTCGAAAAGAGTTGTAGCGTCGAAGAATAATTCAGGTGCGAGTTGCAGAGGTGCCTCGTCTTCTTGAATAATATTTCCCTCGATGTCAATAGCAGGTGTATCGGCAAGGATGTCGGTGGTGCCGCTGCTCAAAATTTCTTCTTCGCTGCTGTTGAGTTCAACGGGTGGAACGGTTACCAAAGCGGCTGCTATGATGATTGATGGAGCGTGAAGGGGAGCGGCATCTTCAGAAGATTTTGCTGCTTTGAATCGTAAGACAAATACGCCTTTTTTTTTTGCTGCTCTTCCAATGTACGCGTTGTCCACATCATGTATTAACTCTTGCTCTTGTGTCGTGCAGTTTCCGACCGTGCGGATTTTCTTCTTCAAGAGTTGAATAGTTGAGACTAAATTGAAGCCGAGATTGTCGACGAGTAAAACATTGGTAAGGCATAAGGAATTTCCCATGTCGATTGATGTCAAAAGTAGACTGCCGATATTTTCTGCTGCAATTGTTTGACCGTTGGCGAGTGTGATTGGGCAGGGTTGAAGAAGTCGACGATGGTTGTAGATGAAAGGGTTTGTTGAAGAGACCATGTGGTGGCCACAACAACTATCCAAGTATCGGTATCTGAACTGCATTTAACCAAGTGAAAGGATGAAGTAGGTAAGCAAAATTGTGAGGTTACCGTTTTGGTGGCAGATGTTGAATTATTTTCGAGCAGCTTTGATGTCGTGCTTGGAAGAGCATAGCTGAGTGATGTTGGTGTTGTTGATGTTGCAGATGCTGCTTTTGGAGGATCAGGCTGCTGCATAGACTGCTTCGAAGGATGTCATAGTTGATGGGATGATTGCGACTGCTGCGATTCTTCATGAGGTAAATACCTCTTCTTAAAATACACTGGCGGAAAGAATTATCCACATGTTTTGCAATTTTCAGAATTTTGACCGTAAAAGGGCATGTGTACATTAAGCCTTAATTGAAGGCCTTACCCACTATGTGCAGGCCAATCTAGAGACACAAAACAATGCTTCACATTTGATGAAACTACAGTCGTTAACAGTAAAAAGCAGAAAAAAACAATCCCGGTGCATGTGGACAATTAGTTCCAGGCGGAAGCATCAACTTGAACAACCCTTAAACTAGTACCTGGTCCACCTCCCTTTAGCCCTAATCACAGCTTTCACCCTCCTGGGCATGCTGTCGATCAAATTGGAGCACACCTCTGATGGGATCTTCTCCCACTCCTCTTGTACACGCTCCCACAGGTCCACCATACCAGTGGGAGGTGTCTCATGCTTAGCCAGCTCCCTCTTAAGATGAGCCCAAAGATGCTCAATGGGGTTCAAATCAGGACTTCCTGCCGGCCACTCCAGGACCCCAAACTCCTGCTCCTGAAGCCACTTCTACACCACACGGGACTTATGCTTGGGGTCGTTATCGTGCTGGAACATCACATCCGAGGGGGTTAGCTTGTAAAAATCGATGGTATTCTTCAGCTCGTCTTGCAAAATGCTCAGATACAGCGGCCCGTCCATTCTACCATCGATTTTGCACATGAAACCCACCCCCTCATACGTGACACAGCCCCAAATCATCAGGCCGCCGCCCCCGTGTTTGACGGTTTGCCTGAACTGGTGGTGTTGGAGAGCCGTACCTTCACGAACCCAGGCGTGCGCGCGGCCGTCAGAGCAGAACCGAATGATCCTCGTTTCATCCGACCAGATCACCCGCCTCCAATCATCTATGGTCCAATCCGCGTGGGACCGTGCGAACTCCAGCCTATTGCGGATATTTTTCTTGGAGAGTCGCGGCTTCTTAGGCTGCTGGATGGCAACAAGGCCGCTGGATTTGAGCGCATTACGCACCGTCCTAGGATGCACCGTGATGCCGTGCTGGGATTCGACGATCTGGGCCGCATGCCTCGAGGTTTTCGCCTCGCCGCTAGTGATCGCCCTGACGATCCCACGACGAATTCTATTCGTCAGTATGCGTGGACGACCAGCAGTGGGCATGGAAGGACGCACATACTCAAGACTAGTCTCTGAAATCGCCTTAAGTCCAACGTCGTGTACTGTGCTTTTCCCCACGCCAACCTCCTTCGTGATTCGCCGCGTGCTGTACCCCCTACGCAACACAGTTATGATCCGGGCGCGACGAGCCTCCTCTATCGGTCTCATCTTAGCCTAGTCGAAGCCTCGGGTATAAAGTCTATCCTGACTAATCGACGATTGCGGGAGGAACTACGGAGAGAATGCGGTAGTCGAAAACGGATCTAGGCTGCTGCTTGGCCGAAACTGTCCGGATGCACTCACGCGACTGAAATCTTGTTCACGCTATTAGTGCGACCCGTTCAAATTGGAAACGTGTTACCATAATGCAACTTGCACTCGTTACTTACTAGCCAGCTTCGAAGATTCGGTGATACCTCAGTTGAAAGCATTCAAATAATTATTTGAACCTAAAATTGGATTTTATCTTGGCAATACTTTTCGCCAGTGTAGCATCTGTTGGTAGAATGTCCTCCCTTGTTGCAAATCTGACAGAAGTATTGCGGACGTCGGGTTGGTGTTGAATAGAAGCTGAGTTGTATATCCCCCTTTTTGTTGCGTGCAGCCTGAAGATCAAGATCTTGCTACTCTGCTTGAAGATACGATGAAATCTCGACTTCAGAGAGATTCGGGTTCATGCGCAAAAAGGCGCGCGTCTGTTGCCACTCGGGACCAAGTCCAGCAAGAAGGACTGTGAGATACATCTCACAAGGGAAGTATCCACCACTCTTCTCCAATTGATCTCGTAGTGTGCGCACACGATTGACGTAATCCATGAAATTCTCGTTTGTCATCATCTGCACATTTGTCAGCTGCGAAAGAAAATTACTCACTGTGATTGTATCTTGCGCCATAAACACCCCTTTTAAATGTCTCCATGCTGTTTCAGCTGGCGTAAAGCTGGAATGGAAAGATCGAACGCCGAGTTGCTCCTTTGGCGATAAGTTTCGAACAAGAACCGTATACGCCCCGAGAGAGGCGTGCAAGAAACTCTGCTGCTCCAGGTGTGTTCCCGTAATAGGATATGTAAACTCGCCGGTGAAGAACGGTGTCACAGGATCGAATGTGTCGAGGAAAGGTTGCACTATCGATTAGTACAAGGCGCTTTTATACTTCCAAGGTACATCAGGTAACCAGGTTCATCCTATCCTAAGGGAATAGACCCTTCTAGAAGGTAGAATCACCGTGCGTATAGCCACGTGAGGCTATTGGCTTTAAGGGATTACGGCAGGATTACGCCAAATAGCGCACCAGTACATCCCAAGCCTGGTCGGTGATATAATTATCATAGCAGGATAAACCAAAGGTTAATGGAAAATGGAGAATAGGAAACCAAATGAGATGAGATAAAAAGAGAAATGAAAGAGAAAGGAAATAAGAAAAGGGACAAGTGGTGTAACGGGGTCGTACTCTCACACTTCCCCCCCTCAAAGCTGGGTGGTAGAAGTAACACCCTGCTTGACAAGGTAGTCATGCAGAGGACGACGGGGTTTACCCATGTCGGACTCAGGGACCCAGCTGTCCTCAGAAGGATCATAACCCTTCCAACGGATGAGAAGCTCCACGGTGCCATTCCGACGTCGGCGGTGTGCAAGCACGGACTCGACCTCGTACTCGGGTTCATTCTGGACGAGGACGGGTGGCGGCGGCGGCGGTTGGCATCCGACGAAGATCGTGTTCGGATCCCGATATGGCTTCAGAAGTTGGACATGGAAGGCGTTGTGAATCTTCCAGGTGGCTGGCAGACGCAAGCGGAAGGTAACAGGTGTAACCTGCGCTTCGACGAGAAAAGGCCCGCAGAAGCGAGGTCGCAGTTTAGACGGGAGGTGGCTGATGTCCAGGTTGCGGGTGTCAAGAAGCACCTGGTCTCCCACCGTGATGGTGTGGTCGTTGCGATGGTGATCGGCCTGGCGCTTTTGTTGCTGCTGAATGTCGAGGAGGCGCTTGTGGGTCCGATCCCAAAACTGATGCATGGTTGTGATGAAATCATGTGCAAGTTGTACTGCAGCGGATGTGGGCGGTTTCTGTGGTGTGAGTGGGTGGCGTCCGTAGCAGAGGAAGAACGGCGTCTGTCCAGTAGCGGCATGTGTAGCGTTGTTGTAAGCAAACTCCAGAACGGGCAGGTGCAGGTCCCATTTGGAGATCTCGTCCTTGCAGGCTGCTCGGAGGAGTTGCTCAACAATTTGGTTGAGGCGCTCGGTCTGTCCGTCTGTCTGCGGATGGTAAGCGGATGACATGGCGAGTTTGGTTCCGAGAAGAGACATAAGTTCCTTCCAGAACTTGCTGGTGAACTTGGGGTCTCGATCGGAGATGAGTGTGGTTGGAATGCCATGCTGTGAGATGATGTGACGAACGAAGAGTTGTGCTGTCTCCTCGGTGCGTGCCGTCGTGTGTGTTGGGATGAACTGTCCCATTTTGGAGAACTTGTCGATGACGACAAGGATTGCGTTATGACCACTGGTGGTAGGTGGTAACCCGGTGATGAAGTCCAGGCTAACCACTTGCCATGGTTGTTCTGGGACAGGAAGAGGCTGCAGTAGTCCCGCCTTTTTCTGCTTGCTGCTCTTCATCCGCTGACACGTATCATACGAGGTGACGAATTTCTGTACGTCATCTGCCATGTGGGGCCAGTAGTAGTGTTTGGCGATACCGGTGAGCGTCTTGTTGCTACCGAAGTGTCCCACGTATAGGGCGTCGTGGTATTATTCGAGTAGTAACTGGCGCAAAGGAGGGTAATTGGGTACCCAGATTTTCATTGATCCCTTCCGGTACGCGATGTCACTGTCCCACTGTAGCAGATGTCGTTTTTCAGCCAAGGGGATTTCGGGGTCGATGGAGTACCCGTGTGTGAAGAGTCCCTTGAGTAATGGATTCATCCCTTCAATCTGAATTGCGGCAACGTGCGCAGGCCGGCTAAGAGCGTCTGCTTTGTTTTTGTGGCCGGGCTTGTACACGATGTCGTAGTGGAAGTGTGTCTCGAGGAAGTCGATCCACCGGACCTGCCGCCTGGAAAGGTTGGGTTGTGTCTTCAAGTATTTCAGGCTGCAGTGGTCGGTGTAGACGGTTGTTCTTCGTCCTTCGAGATAACATCTCCACGCTTGTACTCTTCGCGAAGTCGGTCGATTACTGCCTTGTTGCAGACGGTGTGTGACGCTCCGCTGTCCACGAGTGCTTGGAGGCGTCGTCCTTTGCAGATGACCTCGAGCGCGAGGGGCAGGCGTTGCTCGGAGTACCCAAAAATAGTCTCATTGACTGGGTCATAGGGTACATCCCAATATTCCGTACACACCTTTGTGTTGCTATCTACTCCTGAGCTGGCAGCTGGCCGAGGCTGCTTGGAGAACGGCTCTTCTCCAGGGCCCGGAGTTTCCTTGACGACTGTGCGCGTCATTGATGCCGAAGAACTGGATGCATCCATAGGAGGAGTTCGGGGTTTGGGCAGCTTCTTGTAGACCCCCAGCTTCCTCTTGAGCTGCCTCAGCTCCACCGACGTCTTCCCTGGGGAACGGGTGGTCGTTGTGGGCTGGTGTCAGGAGAGGACGTTGTCTCCGTGGAAAGGTCGGCTTCTTTCCACACTCCATATTTTTTTCCCCAAGTTGTTCGGTACCGGTATAATCTCCACAGCTGTCTGCTTCTTTTGGAGTCCCTCCCGAAATTTCTCCAAGGCTCTAGCTCCTCGAAAATCATAAGTTTTCATTAAAGCATCTTTATAAGATAACTTTAACGAATCGTTATAATTTCTTGGGTCTTCAAGGAGTTTCCCTGTCTCGGCAGAGTCTTTTTTCGCAGAGTCGTATTTTTCCTCGGCGATTTTCCCTGGCGAAGACTGGTCGTGGGGTGGAGATTTTCCCCATCATTTCCTCCTTTTCGCGTTGAATCAGCTTCGTCGAAGTTGATTTTCCCGGAATCCCGCGGCCGCTTCCGGATCTTTTCTTTTTCGCCAGCTAGATCCGCAATCACTGGCGAGTCCCGTTTTTTGGCTTCTGATTGGCCGAAGGAATTCCGCCACTGTTGCGTGCCCGATACTCTGCGCGTGCGGCTTTCATTTTGTTGCAGTCGAAGATTCGATGACCCGGCACCCCGCAAAAATCACACGTGTAGTTGGTGTTTTTCGGACGTGGCCGCCCCTCGAACCTGTCGACTTCCATGGGGTCGGCGAACGTGGGGTGAGCCGAGCGGTCGCCCTGTCGCGTACTGCCGACGTGCGTCCGTCGTGTTCCGGCGTTGACCATGTCGAAGCGCTCCGCTGCCGAAACGACGTCACTGTAGCTCGCGTAGTTTGACGCTGCCACTTGTCGTTTGACTTCGGTCTTCAGCCCGGCGAGGTACGACTGTACTTTTTCCCCTTCGGTCAGATCGGTAATGCGGTTATAAAATTCCTCCATCTGTTGCGTGTACTGCGCTACACTCCCGAACTGTCGGTGTCGATGAATTTTTTCCCGGGCAAGGAAACTCGAATTTATCGGCTCGAATCGTTTCAGCAGGTCGGCGCGGAACTGCTGCCACGTGGCTTCACCGTGGATGAAGGTACTGTTGCCGCCAATCCACTCGAGTGCCGGCCCTCGCATCAGTGTCGCCGCAAGTCGTACGCGTTGACCGTCCCAGGCTGGCGAGCTCCATCCGACGGCTGCGAAGTAGATCTCCATGCCGGCGATCCATCTGCGGACGTCGGAGTTTCGATCGCTCGGATCGAATGGCTCAGGTGGGTGCTGTTTGGGAGCCTCGAGAAACTGCTGCGACTGTTGCGACGTCGCCGTTGTCGAGTCGTGCTACGCTCCGGCGAGTCGAGTTACTCGCTCGAACTCGTTTCGCCACGCTTCGTGGTCCGCTCGCATCTCCTCCTGAAGGGCTGCGATGCGCGCGAAGAGCTGCTGGGTAACCTCGGCGTTGTCAAGGTTCGCCATCCTGTTCAAAAACACGCGCGGAGGGGGTAATTCAAAAAAACGCGGAGCTGGTGCTTACCAGAATCGGCGTCGAATTGGTCGCCCGCGGCGGTTTTTCGAGGCAGGCTTCCCGCTGCTGCTGCTTAGCTGAACGCGGCGGAGTGAGAAAAGCTCTAATTACCAAGTGTCACAGGATCGAATGTGTCGAGGAAAGGTTGCACTATCGATCAGTACAAGGCGCTTTTATACTTCCAAGGTACATCAGGTAACCAGGTTTATCCTATCCTGAGGGAATAGGCCCTTCTAGAAGGTAGAATCACCCTGCATATAGCCACGCGAGGCTATTTGCTTTAAGGGATTACGGCAGGATTACGCCAGATAGCGCACCAGTACATCCCAAGCCTAGTCGGTAATATAATTATAATAGCAGGATAAACCAAAGGTTAATGGAAAATGGAGAATAGGAAACCGAATGAGATGAGATAAAAAGAGAAATGAAAGAGAAAGGAAATAAGAAAAGGGACAAGTGGTGTAACGGGGTCGTACTCTCACAAACGGCCACAGCCCGGCAGACTGCGCCAGAAGCTCAAATTCGAAGCTCTAGGAGTAAAAATCAACTTGAGGTATAAAACTTCAGCTCGAAGTTCTGGCTCAATTGCGTTTAAAATGTATAGTTGTCTTGATCTGTGTGCTGTTAAGCAAACTCGGTGGTTGAAAGATGATACCCTGTTGAGGCTGTTGCTGTTGTTGCTGTTGCTGAAATTGCTGTGGCTATTGCTACTGTTGCTGTTGCTGAAATTGTTGTGGCTGTTGCTGTTGTTGTTGCTGAGCAGGTGAACGCCCAAAGATGTAGAAGGGCTGCTGCTGCTGCGGCTGTGGCTGCTGCGCAAAGGGTGAGAAGGCAAATGAGCCAGAACTTGGAGCTGAAGCTCCAAGCATAAAACTTGAGCCGTCAAGACTCATTCCACTAAACGTTGACAATATTCCCTGAGTTGAAAACTGTGGTTGTGCTGCTGCCTGTTGTTGTACTGATGCTTGTTGTTGTACTGTTGTCTGTGTTTGTTGTTGTTGCGCTGCAGGGGTGGTCGATGAAGTCCCTGGAGTGTTAACAGGAGGATTTTGTTGCTGTTGCTACATACCGTTGTGCGCATAAGCCGGTGGAAACGGTCCAGAGGCGGAGAGACCAGTGGCGGTCGTGGAGACAGGTACTCCAATAGTTCCATAACTTGATCCGGTAGATTGTGCTGGCGTTGTTCCAGTCATTGTTGACAGTAGTCTTAATTCCAGATAGCTCTCATACCATGTAATAATTTGACAGGTGTTGCAGGAGCCTAAGTATAGAATCTGCAAACATGAACACTTGGAAAACCTCAAGTGTTGCCTAGGAACTTTACTAGAATGGTAGACTAGTAAGACAGCGGAAGTCTTATAGGAGTGAACCTGAGCACATGAACTTGTGGGTCGTCGAAGGTTGAATAACCTGAGCACATAATTCTGTGGAAAGTCAAGGTTAATAATAGAAAGACATTACAAGGATTTATAGCTCTAGGGAAAAGTACCTGTTCGGCTAATTGAGCACGAAGCGACCTATTCGTTATACTATAGGGTCGCGACTGCTCGCGTGACTGAAACGACTCGTTACGCCTAATCGCGTAACTGAAGCGGTATGCCGACGTCATCCCGTAGACCCACGATGCTTTGCTGACATCAGCACAGGCATGGTTGCTTACTAAGAAACTCGATACCGCTAGCTACACCAAAAACGGAACTTGCAGGAATGCAAAACTTCATTTATCACAACAGCATCGATGCCACAGCAGTGCGTCGAGACTGCCACGGCAACACCACGAAGCCGTCATGGTAGCACAACATGGCTGCCACAGCGGCGCGGAAGTGAGGAGAGGACGCTGCGGAAGCGTGAGGAGAAGGCCCGAGCGAAAGGCCCTGCACTGATACCATGTTAAACAAGCTAGATAAGGAGAGGAGCCATGGAAATGGCGAGAGGGGTTAGGTGCTAGGAGAAAGTTACGAGAGGGAAGAGGTTGGACTAGAAGAGAACGAGATACAAGAAAGGGGGGGGTTGTCCCCTCTACAGTAGGATTCATGATTGTAGCACATCTACCAAACCTAATCAAATACATATATATATATATATATAAATATTGACAATAACCCTCCAGGCTATGCACTCGTAACCCTTCCCCGAGGACCAAGGGCAGCCCCAGCGTGTATCATGACACCCCCCCTCGCTGGGGTAGGCGGAAGACACAAGCGCCTGTGCAGCACTGCCACCACTCCGGTGCGCACTGAGAATTGAACCCGGGTGGTCACCCTACTCCAATACCATATCAGAAATCAGTCACTAACCACTGACTTAAAAGGTCTTATTAAGTGGCGGGTAAGTGCGCCCATAACCCCCCAGGCTCTGCACCTGTAACCCTTCCCCGAGGACCAAGGGCAAACCCAGCGTGTATCATGACACCCGTTACCCAACATGTCATGTAAGATTTCGAGTAACGGGTATCGAATACCCGCCCGGGTAACCCGGGCCTGACCCGCTGGGTAATATTCGGGAATCTTGATACCCGAACTGCCCTAAAAGCGGATCCGTGTCCAGGTACCCGCCCCAGGCGGGTTATTTTTTCAACCCTAGTGCAAGGGATTGTGAAAGCTTGCGTAGATCCTCGTGTAAAGGCAGCATGCTGTCGAGTGACCCGCTGGGGTTACCCTTGAGAAGATCCTCGGGGAAGGGCCACAAGTGCAGAGCCTGGGGGGCTATGGGCGCATTGAGCCGCTATTAATAAGCCTTTTTAACTCAGTGGTTAGTGGCTGAGTTTCTTACATGGTATCAGAGCGTTGGTGACTCGGATTCAATTCCTAGTGCTAGCGCTGCAGAGGCGCTCGTGTGGTCCGCCTATTCCAGCGAAAGGGGGTGTCGAGTGACCCGCTGGGGTTACCCTTGAGAAGATCCTCGGGGAAGGGCCACATGTGCAGAGCCTGGGAGGCTATGGGCGCACTGACCTGCTATTAACAAGCCCTTTTAACTTAGTGGTTAGTGGCTGAGTTTCTGACACGTGCTTCATTTCATATGGGTCTTCTGAGACATGTGCAGAAGGGGTTGGCGGTGTCGTTCGATAGAGAGCTGGTGCTAATTGGGTGTAGGAGTGGCGGCTGCGTCTTGGAGTTGTGTGGAGGCTTGGAGCAGTTGGTGCTGCGCGATAGTAATGTAGAGCTCCTTGGCGTTGTCGCTGCGCCAGCGGCCGAGTCGCTTGAAGAGCCGGTCGGATATGCCCAAGCTGGCTGCCGCAGTCGCAGCACCTTTGTGGAAGGAGTGGGTGCCAAGATGCGCGCAGTCAAGGCCTGCCCTAGTTAAGGCTTCAAGGCACCAGTTCCGGATGGTGGTGTACGAAGGAGCGCTATCTTGTGGGTTTGCCTTGCTCTTGCCTCCGAAGACTCGGATCAACGGCCCATCTGGGGTGGTGGTATGTCCTGCGAGGAGAAGAAAATGGCGTGTGCAGCGCACTGGAGAGTAGGTTCCCGAAGTGGCAGCAACCAGGATCCACGTGCCCCTGCTTTCCGGGTCGGTCTTGGAGTGCGGGATCAGCAGCCACATTGCCGCGGGCTCGAATTGTATATCGTTCCATTAGAGGCTGACAAGATCAGAATAGCAAAGGAACGCTGCGAACATGAGAATGGGGATGAACCTTTCTGATACTCGGCAGGCCAGGTGGACTCGAGGAAGGGCCCGCCATGGTATGCACTTGGTGGAGCGACAGGGGTTCCTTGGTCCGGGTGGGGCGCGGGCCATGACGTTTGGCAAATTCACGCACTTGTAGCATGAAGGGACCGTTTGTAGGAGAGGGCTCATCGGTCATCCGATGTGCAAATGCGACAGCGGAGCATGTAACCGATATGGCAGACTAGGTGGCCTGGTGATTTAGCGCATGAACGAGCTAGAGTGCCAAGGTCATGTCCGTTGCGGGCACGTGACTCAACTTCACTTCCGTGCAGAAATTGCTAAATTTGAACCAATATGGTTTGTAAGTTTGGATGGTGGAAGGGGCACGGACATGAGCGGTTATATGCAGAAGTTGTGTTTGCAGCTTCGACAAGATGCATGAAAAAAAAAAATAAAAAAAAATGCATGCATACACTGCAGTTTTTTTTTTACGGTACATGCAATGCAATCATTTGGCTATGAGGAAGTCCTTGACCAGCAAAAGCGAGCAAATGCGTGCCCAGGCGGAGGCATTCGCTGTCGTAGGTGAGGGGGATGTGTGTCATCACTTCTGGCGCCCAGGCGTCAGGTGTTGGTCGGAGCAGTGGCCACCATGATGCTCTCGGCCACTCGGGGAGGATTAAGGTCAGCTCAGTGTGTGTGCGTTGGGCATGCCACAAGGTGGCTGGGATGAGGTTGGGGGGAGAGAGCGCGAAGCCGTGCTCGTGCTGACAGCTGAACAAAAATGCGTCGAACGTTGCAGCCGTGGGGTGGGGAATCTTGGAGCAGAACCTTGTTAGCTGCGCGTTGTGCACATTTGCGAAGAGGTCGATGGCATGGGGGTTGAAGCAACGGTCCAAAAGCCGAAAACAAGGGGTGTGGAGGGAGTAGTCATCGTGATCTTGGATTTTGGAAAGCTCGTTGGCGTGCGCGTTCAACTCCCTCAGGATCCATTCAATGGCAAGCCTTGTCCAATTCTTCAGGCAGAGATGAATGATTGCTTGGCATAGTAGCGTGAGCGTGGGATGGCGCGATCCACCCTTGCGTAGTATGAATATAACCCCTTGATTGTCCACACGAACTAGCACGTGACACTTAGGGATATGGGTAGCGAAAGTTTGAAGTGCCCATAGGACTCCCTCGAGCTCCCGTCGAGTACTGGAGGTTGGCAGGGGTTCCTCGGGCATGCGAGCACTGACTTCAAGGGCTGTCCCGGGAAGTTGCGTAAGGGTGGCACCCCAGCTATGTGCACTTGCATCGACGTGAATGACTGCGTCAAATTGGTGTTTGAGATGGAATGCGGTTCCGTTGAATCGGTCGAAGTGTGCCATCCAAAAGCGCAGCTCTTGCACTGCTGCCATCGACATTTGTGCCGTGTCGTGCCAAGATGTGGCTTCAGCAATCAGGCGGAGAAGCTCATGACTGAAGGCTTGGCCGTGGCGCCCAATGCCAGGGTCATTGGGGACAGCATTCCAATGGTACTTGCAAGGGACCGGACAGGGACCGGTCGTCCCTGTTGCCCCGGGGTAATGAGGGCTTGAAGTGTGACGAAGAGCTGTACACGGCGTTCAAGTCGAACGGAGAGGGTGCCATCGATCTCCAGGCCAAGGAAAGTTATTTGGTGCGAGGGTTGCAAATACGAATTTTTTCCATTGATGACAAAGCCCGTTGCCTTCAGGTCCTGTACGACTGTTGCGCAAGTCGCACGCGCGTGTGACTGGGAATTGTGAAGGAATAGAAGGTCATCAACGTCTGGAATGACCCGCACGCCGCTTTCCCGCCGTCGATTTGCCAGTTGTTCGATCAGTTGTGTGAATCGAATGGGGCTGTTGCGATGCCAAATGGAAGCTTTCGAATTGGAACCACAAAAACTTCCAGCAATAGAGGTGGATCTTGACGTGATAATAGGCATATTTAAGTTCGATGGAGAACATCCAGTCGCCTGTGCGGATGAGCTCAGTGACCCGGTTCAGGCCTTCGTACTTGAATTTTGGGATTTCGAGGTAGGATTGACTTTGCGCAAGTCGAGGATGAGGTGATACTTGTTGCGTTGCTCCACCACGATGAGTGGGCTGATGCACAGTAGCATGTCCTTCACGGAAATTCTGACGGCAGCGCTCGATGTTATAAGATCATGGACCGCGCCGCGAGTGAAGTCCAGGGTGAGTGCGGACTCCCACATGAAAGCTATCCTCAAAGGCATGTGGCGCGATGCTCTTCCAAGGTAGCCAATATCCTTTCATGATGATGGACCGGATGAAGCTGCTGTCACACCATGAACACCACCAGTGCAGGGTGTGATGCAATCGACTATGCATGACGGTCACGTCCTTGTCTGTACTAGCGTACTCATAGGGATCATCTCCATTGCGTAGCCATCCTTCGCCAATTTCTGCGCACCCAAGGATCGGGTGGCAGACAAAAATACATATGTGGCTCGAGTAAGCTTAAACTGGTCGATCGCACTAGGTGTGGGAGGCATGGCTTCCCTCCTCCCCTAAGCACAGAGGGGAGGAGGGAATGCAGTGAGCTGGGCCTACGTGCTAGCAGTGCGGTAACTAGTCTCAAATGCGTGCAGATGAGTGGCAAGGTCATCGGCATTGGGGAAGGACGCAAGATCCAAGAACAGCAAGGAGAGGATCAGACGGCTGGCCAAGTCAGAGGAGGGAGTGGAATAGCGCGCGATGACTGCATCTAAGTATTCCTTCGCATTCGTTACAGCAATAAAGCGGGGACATCAGACAGGGGGAGGGCGTGACTAATAGCAAGTTGCGTTACCGTGTCGCGTGACTCCCAGATAGCGTGGGCAAGCTCAGCAGCGGCACATGCCTCACGCTCAGCAGACGTGGGAGCGTCAGGGAGGGCAGCAGGTGCAGCGGGGCAAGGAAGCTTACCGTCGACATGGATGGCCAGGGAGTAGCCGTCCTGGCGCTGACCTGTAAGCTGATGGCGAAGGTCGACGAGCCACGCCTCAAAGTCGATCACCCGACCCTCCGCATCCAGGCGGAGCATAGCGTCCGCCATCACCACGGCCGTAGCAGCTGACAACGGCACTGCGGCACGATGGCCCGGAAGCACGGTGACACGGCGGCATGGCGACACGGCGACACGGCGTCATGGCGGCTCGGCGACACAGCGGTACGGCGGCACGGCAGTACAGTGGTACGGGGGCACGGCGGGAAAAGGGGCAGGCGCGAACTGGGGCCGGCTCGAACGGGGGGCGGTGTGAGCAGGGGCTGGTGCGGACTAGCAATGCCGGCGTGGAGGGACAGGGCCGGCGTGAAATGGCAGGGCCGGCGCGAGCTCGCGGGGCCGGCGCGAAGTGGTGGGGCCGGCACGGGCTAGCAGGGCCGACGCGGACTAGCGAGGACACCGAACTGACGGGACCGGCGCGAAGTGACAGGGCTGGCACGAAATAGCAGGGCCGGCACAAACTGACGGGGCCGGCGCAAACTAGCGGGGCCGACGCGAACGGACGGGGCCAGTGCAAAGTGACGGGGCCAGCGCGAAGCGACGAGGCCGGCGCAAACTAGCGGGGCCAGCGCGAACTGACGGGGGCCGACGCGAAGTGACGGGGCCAGCACGAACTAGCAGGGCCGTCGCGAAGCGGCAGGGCTGGCGCGAACTGACGGGGCCAGCGCGAAGTGACGGGGCCAGCGCAAAGCGACAGGGCCGGCACGAACTAGCAGGGCGGGCACGAACGGACGGGGCTGGCGCGAACTGGCGAGGGTAGCGCGAAGCGGCGGGGCCGACGTGAACTGACGGGGCCAGCGCGAAGTGACGAGGCCGGCGCGAACTAGCGGGGGCGGTTCGAACTAGCGGGGCCGGCGCGAAGTGACGGGGCCGGCGCGGACAAAGCTAGGGCACGGGTGCGGCTAAGGCTAGGGCACAGCTAGTACACGGCTAGGGCACGGGCTAGGGCTAGGGCTAGGGCTAGGGGCGGAAGCATAAGCGGGGAGGGGGACCTAACCTAGCGTGATACCATTTTAGAGTAACGCAATGAACTAGAATGCGTGATACAGGGTAATTTTGTCCTAAGGAGTTGTACTCTCTATGAGCATGCACCTATCTAGCCTATAACATATATAAATATATGTTGACAGTTATATTGTCGAAGATATTCCGATCTTAACATTCGGCTGCTGGTGAAACAGCACCGGAAACGCCTGGAGCTGTTGCGCAGTCAACGCGGGGGCGGCGGCGGCTGGCACGACCTCGTTAATGGGCGTGTGCTCGGTGGGGCCCGCCTAGCCTACAGTCATCGCGACGTGCGCAGGCACGTGGTCCTCCATTGGCAGCACGCTCGGGGGAGGGACTGGGTCTTCGCCAGGTTGGATGATATCAGAGGAAATTGAACTAGAGAAACTAGAAATGAAGATCGTGGGTGAGGACGAATGGACTCACGTCCCTCTTTTGAGTAGGGCTTCGATGCTGCCTTTAGTGCATTGGCCCTCGCTACACATTCACAATACACATTTTCAGAAAGCGCTAGCACTGGGAATTGAAACCGAGTCACCAACGCTCTTATAGCATGTTAGAACTCAGCCGCTAACCACTGAGTTGAGAAGGTTTGTAAATAGTGGGTCAGTGCGCACATTGTTAAATTATATATTTTGTTATATAATTTGTAGGCTTAGTAGGTTTATCCAACTCTATTGTAGAGGGTACAACTCCCTCCTTGTATGCCTCTCTCTTCCTAGTCTCCCCCTCTTTTTTCTCTCCTCAACTTTCCTAGTCCATAACCCTCACGCCATTCCATGGCTTCCTATCGTTCCTACTAGCCTAGCTTTCTTAACACCCATAGCCCCCTAGGCTCTGCAGCTATGGCACTTAGTCGAGGATCTTCTCAAGGGTAACCCCAGCGGGTCTCTTGACAGCCTTTGCTGCGTTGGCCCTCGCTACACTTTCACAATACACATTTTTAGAAAGCGTTACGCTTTCAAAGAAATTACAAATCTGCACTGTCCATCTTGTGTGGCCATGCTTTCTCCAGTCCGCCTCCCATCACATATATATGCAGCCGCCAAGGCCATGTGCCATGGTGATGAGTGTTAGAATGAGAGAATGAACTAGAATGGGAGAGTACAAGGTACTATAACCTAGAAGCTGTACCCTCTAAGACACAAACCTATACAGTCTATACAAACATAATAATATATGTTTGACACACCCCCTAGACTGTATAGGAGCAGTTCCTAACGAGAGAACGAGCAGCTCAAGGTGGCACTACTAGTCCAACCTCTAAGGCAAGGGTCTAAAGACCAGTCAAACGAGTACAGACACAAGCCACAAGCAAAACCAGGGCGGCACTACTAGTCCAGCCACTGGAAGAGGCCACAAGGCCAGTCGGAATATAATATATAAAAGGTCTGTACCTAGTCAAGGCCCTAGCAAGTGAGAGGCTACAGGAACAAGACCTAGCTGTACACAGTGCCGCTGATGATCTTTAGGTGCAAGTGCCTTCGTGAAGATATCAGCTGTGTTCGCACCGGAGGTCAAGTGTACTACGCGAGCCTGGCGACGCTACTGGATGTGCTTTGCTCGCGCAGGAGGAAGTACCGCAGCTAGATGTGCTTTGCTCTGCCCTCAAGTTGAGGCTCCTGACATAGGAGGATCATGGCCCTGTTGTCAGCGTATAGGACTGGTGCAGAGCTAGGCCGCTCACCTAAGTCAGTGAACAGAAAGGTCAGCCAGTGGAGCTCCTGTGCCGCCATGGCACCAGCGTAGATCTCGGCCTCATAGCTGGACTGGACAACAGACGAGGAGCAAGTAGCTCTCCACGAGACAGCACCTGAACCAAGGCTAAAGCAGTAGCCCTGCGAGGACCTAAGGGTCTCGGCGTCGTCTGCCCACGAAGCGTCTGTGTGCCTAGTAAGGACCATTGCCCTACGCCCTCCTAGCACTAACCCCATGCCCGATGTACTTGCAAGATAGCGCAAAACCCTCTTAGCAACAGACCAGTGCTGAGTTGGTGTCTGCCTGTGGCCACAAAGCGAGCCAAGATGCAGAGAGGGTATGCAATATCTGGACGAGTGCAAGACATCAGGTACATGAGGCAACCCACCAGCTCTGCGTAAGGACCACTAGGCTCTACTGTCTCCTCAGGAACTAGAGCAGAGAGCCTGTGGTCTACAGGCAGAAGGGTGGGCTGTGCAGAGGAGAAATGAAGGCCGAACCTCTGAAGGACCTGGCGCACCAAGTGTGACTGAGTCAGGGTGATGGTGCGCGCTGCTCTGTCCCTGGAGATCTGAAAGCGAAGGTAGTGGTGCAGTTCTCCAAGGACAGTGAAGGTGTGTCTCTTCAGCACCTCTGCCTTCACCGAGGCCAGTGCTTCCCTGTCTGCAGTGGCGAAGACCAGGTCGTCTATGTAAACAAGGATGTAGAACGGGGTCTGGCCAGCACGAACAAAGAGCGAGGGGTCTGCAGAGGACACAAAGAACTACAGGTCAGCAAGGGTAGCACGCAGCGTGTCGTGCCACTCACGGGGAGCCTGCTGCAGGCCGTAGACGGGGAGCCGCAGGAGCCACTGGATCCCAGGAGGGAAGGTACTAGTGAAACCCTGAGGGAGGCACAGGTAGACCTGCTCGTGAAGACTGCCCTGAAGAAACGCAGTGGAGAAGTCGAGGGAGTGAAGCTCGTAGTCACGCTGAGCTGCTACGTATAGCAGCACCTAAAGAGTAGTCTAAAGCGAAAGTCTGAAAGAAGTCCACCCCCTCACGCTGACTGAAGCCTCTAGCTTGTAGCGCACCTTGAACACGGGCGGCTCTCTAGGAGGGCGCTTCACCTTGAAGAGCCAGCGGCCATCGACTTCGTTTATCCCAGGTGGAAGAACTGCGTCGACGTAGGTGCCGGTGGATCTCCAAGATGCCATCTCCTGCTCCATGGCAGCTATCCACTGAGAGGCCCAAGGTCCCGAGGTCGCCTCAGCGTACGTGCGAGGGGTCGGGATGTCGAAAGCGTCTAGGTCACCCTCAGGGACTAGCAGCATGGAACAAAGATGGGGAGTAACCTCGGACAGGAAAGCAAGCTCGTACTGGCGGTCCTCCAGGACGTCACTGCCGAGGGCAGGAGCACCCACGACAAACGGAGGACGGGCAGGGTTGGAGACCAGAGCAGTGGCGTAGTCAAGACAATGGGTGGAGGCGAAGTCAGCGACCGCAGCGACAAAAGCGTCAAGACACGAAACCTGAACAGACGGGCTGGTAACGAGAGAGGCAAGGACCCGAGGAACAAGAGGACGAGCGGCACGAAGGTAGTCAGAAAGAGGGGGAGGCGCAACAAGGGTGGATGGAGGAGGCGAGGGCAGGAGGGGAGGACGAGACGCGTGGGAACAAAGCATAATAGGGTGAGAGCAGGGGACAGGGGGGGAGGGACGGCGAGACTAGACGTGAGA
The DNA here is from genome assembly GCA_027943415.1 of Closterium sp. NIES-67. Classification (NCBI taxonomy): domain Eukaryota; kingdom Viridiplantae; phylum Streptophyta; class Zygnematophyceae; order Desmidiales; family Closteriaceae; genus Closterium; species Closterium sp. NIES-67. The sequence continues at coordinate 32,294 of BQMB01000254.1, forward strand.
AAGAGGCGTCGGGTCAGGAGACAGAGGAGGAGACACAGGAGGGGAACGAGGGGGAAGACGAGTCCGGGGGAGGGAACACAGGGCCGTAGACAAGAAGAAGAGGGGACGGCAGGAGAGGAACAGATGCAGGGTCAGGGGACGGAAGGCCGAGCAGGCGAAGGGCTGACACCGGCGGTCACTGCGCTTGCGGTGGCACAACATCGACACCGGGGCCGCAAGTTGCTCCACAGCTACCTCCGGAACACTCCACTCCTGCACCCCCAGAAGGAACTCCCCCAGAGCCCGAAGCACCTTGAGCACCAGTACCACCCCCAGGCCTGCCACGACAAGCCACGACAGGAACCCCAGGACTAGGACCCACCCCAACGCCAGCACCCCCAGAGTCAACGAACTGCTGCTACGACGGGTGCGGTGACGGCGGCTGCAACGACGGCCGCGGCGGCGGTGACGGCAGCAGCGACAGCGGTGGCGTCGGCGGCTGCGGAGGTGGCAGAGAAGGAGACACCTGGGGAGGGACAGGCGGCGAGGACTGCGCCGCAGGACCACCAGAGTCAGCAGACTCCTCGACCGGGACAACCGACGTGAGGGGGGTGACGTGGGACACACCAGACGGTATAGGACAAGGAGGGGGAGGGGGAGGGGCAGGGGCCACCGGGGAAGGGGGGACCAGGAACAGGGGGGGAGTAACCGGGGGACCTCGATGAGGGAAGCGGCAGTAGAAGGAGATGGACACGTCAAAGGTGACGTCGCGGGAGTGAAAGAACTGGTGAGACTGCGGGTGGTAGAAGTGCCAGTCGAACGAGTCTAGGGGGAAACCGAGGAAGACATAGGGGAGGGTGCGGACCGTGAGCTTGTCCGTGCCAGAGGCATGAACGTCAGCAAGACAGCCCCAGACGTGGAATGCAGATGCGTCACCAGGAGACCCAGACCAGAGGAGGGTCGGCGAAACCTACGGCTGCTGGGGGTGCGGCCTCAGGTTTAGCTGGTGAGCGGCTTAGCGAACGGCGAACGGCCACTGAAAATGGGGTGCACCAACATGGATCATGGAGGTACGAGCCACCTCCATGACCAAACCGATGCGTCGCTCAGTGACCCCATTCTGCTGCGGGGAGTCCGGCAAGAAGAACGTCTGGGTGATGCCCTTCGCACGACAGAAACGACCAAGAACGCCGGAGGCAAACTCGCCGCCACGATCAGAGTGGAGACGCAAGACAGGGAGACCGTAGTGGACACGTGCAGAGACAAGCCACGGGATGAGAACGTCAGGCACGTCGGCCTTCCGCTCAAGCAGAAAGACGGTGGTGTAGCAGGTGTAGTTGTCGACAACCACTAGGACGTAGCGCTCTCGACGCGGCCCATGGACGGGGGCGGAGCCCCAGACGTTCATGTGTAGGGTCTGTAGCAGTGCGGTGGTAGGGGGGAACGAAGAGGAGTGAGGGGCACGGCGGAGCCGACCCTCGACACAGGGCATGCACGGTGGTGCTGGGGAGGAGGGCAACTAGGGGAACGACCCTGGGAGACCTAGGACTCGACCGTGCTGTGACATATGACGCAGACGGGGAGGGCAGGGTGACCTAGACGGTGGTGCCACAGTAGTGTCGGGTGAGTGAGCGACCGACAGGAGCAGGCCGCAGCAACCTGGGTAGACGCAGACACCTGAGGGGACATCCCAACCGGGGGGGTCGCGGTGTCCAGTGTGAACAGTCCAGACACAGGGTCTTGGAGGAACGTGGTGAGGGGAGCACCAGTGGCGGCCTCGGTACAGACAGCGTACCGCTCGTGACCAGGGAACGTAGTGGTGACACCAAGGTCCTGGAGTCAGCCAACGCCAACTAGGTTCCTGGAGAACGAGGGGATGTGCAGGCCTGTAAGAGAGCCCGAAGGAACCGCCGAACAGGGAAGGGTGGTGGAACTGCGGGCGACTACCGGGCCAGAGGAGGGGTCGGCAAGGGAAACTGCAGCAGGAGCAACAAGTGGTGTCAGCGTAGTGGAGTCGCGAAAGAAACACCGAGAAGTGCCAGAGTCCAGGGTGAAAGAGAGCGCGGCAGTGACGGCCGGAGTCGGAGCAGCGACAGAAGAACCAAGGCTAAACAAAGCAGAGGATCCTATGCCTGACGCAACAGGGGAGGCACGTCTAGACACGCCTACACTAGGCAACAAGGGGTAGTAAGAAGCAGTCACACTAGAGTCATGAGCATACATCACATGCAAGGTAGCAACAATCTCATCCATGTCCATATAAAAAATCTGAACGCTACGGCGAAGGAAGCTGTGCCAGTCGGGGAGGTCGGGCGACGGGCCGAAGCGCTGATGAAACAGGTTGTCTAGGCGACGAAAACAGCGGACCTCCGTCCGACCGATCTTAACGCAAACGAAGCCACGGCGAGGACCGGTCTGAAGCAGGTACTGGCAGTGCCCGTCACCCGAACCGCCACCCAAGAGCCCACCATGCGCACGACCACCACAGACAGTGCCACCACTAGCGCCAGGCCACCCGTGTGGGAGACCACCCGCTCGCCTTTGCTGCTGTGGCTGGTGCAAGGGCTGCTGCTGCGACTGGTGCGTGTCCGGCTGCGACACCAACGGCTGCTGAGGCGGCTACTCGGCTGCACCTATCAGGTTCCCCTCGTTTGTGCTACCACTAGGCAACCCGACTCCACCACCACCTCCACCTGCACCGCCACCCCCACCGCCGCGCCCAGCCTTCGGGCGGCGACCCTTCCCGGAACGGATCTGCGCTGCAGCTGCGGACTCAGCCACAGCAGCAGAACCGTAGCAGAAGGTGCACTGAGCGAGGGCACAACCCTGAAAGATAGGGACCGGCACAGTACCGCTGGTCTGGGCGATAGAGCGCTGGCGGGTCTCTATGGCAGACAGGATGTCGACTAAGTGAGTGAGGGTGAGCTCACCGAGGTGGATGCTAAGGAAGCGGTCGCGGGCAGTAGCAAGACAGTCAGGGAGGCGGGTGGCAAGCAAGTAGAGGGTAGAGCATAGGGGAGGCTGAAAGGCTCTAAGCTGGGACTCAGTGCAGGCAGAGCACCAGGTCGCGTCTATCTTGCGTAGGTGAGCAGCCAGGTCAGCGACAGTGGGGAAAGACGCAAGGTCAGGAAAGAGCATGGGCAGGATCAGGAAAGAGCATGGGCAGGATCAGGCGACCTACAAAGGCAGCGGGCGGGGTGGAATAGCACTTTTCAATAGCATCTAGGAACTCCTGCGCAGTTCTAACCGACTGAAAGCGAGGGCGCTCAGACAGGGGGAGGGCATGACTGATCGCAAGCTGCATTACTGCGTCACGCGACAACCAGGCTGAGCGGGCAAGGGCAGCAGCTGCAGCGGACTCATGGTCAGCGGACGAGGGGTCAGCAGGCAGGGCAGCAGGGGGGTCAGGACACGGAAGAGTACCGTCGAAGTGGACCGCCAGGGAGTGGCCATCCTACCGCTGACCAGTGAGATGGCGGCGGAGGTCGACCAACCACGTGTCAAACTCGAACTGCTGACCCTCTGCGTCGATGCGGAGCACGAAGTCCGCCATCAGGATCAATACAGCAGCGGTGCAGTGCAGTGCGGAGAGGTGCAGAGCGGTGTGGTGCAGTGCAGTGCGGTACTGTGCTGTGCAATACGGTACTGTGCGGTGCAGTACGGTGCTATGTGGTGCAGTGCGGTACCGAGGGGTGAGGTGCGATGCAGTGCTGTACCGAGTGGTGAGGGGCGGTGCAGTGCGGTGCCGTATGGCGCGCAGTTATACAATGGACGCTGGGGTCGGAGGTGGACCGGCGGACGAGAAGGGACGGGCGCGGGGGCCGATTAGGAACGGGCGCAAAGGGGCCAGCTGGACCGGGCGTGAAGACCGGTGAGGGACAGGCGTGAGGGTCGTCTAGGAACAAGCACACGGGGCCGGCTAGGAACGGGCGCGAGAGGCCAGCTAGAACGGGCACGAGGGGCCAGCTAGAAAGGGGCGCGAGGGGCCGGCTAGAACGGGCGCGCGGGCCGGCTAGGAACGGGCGCGAGGGGCCGGTGGGACGGGTGCGAGGGGCCGGCGAGAACGGGCGCGGGGTCCGGCTGGAACGGGCGCAAGGGCCGGCTAGGAACGGGCGCGAGGGCCGGCTAGAACGGGCGCGATGGCGCGAGGGGCCGGCTAGGACAGGTGCGATGGCTCAGGGGGCCGGCTAGGGCGGGCGCGACAGCTCAAGGGGGCGGCTAGGACGGTCGCGACGGTGCGAGGGGCCGGCTAGGACGGGCGCGACAGCTCAGGGGGGGGGGGGGGGGGGCGTGTGTCAAACATATATACAGTTTATGTTTGTGTAGACTGTATAGGTTCATATCTTAGAGGGTACAACACTTAGGGTTATACCCTTGTACTGTTTTCTCTCGACATTCTATTCTACGTTAAGATGGTATCACGCTTGGTAGGTAGGACCAGGCCCACGCTTCCACCCTAGGCCCTCGTCGCGCTGCCTCTAGCTAGTCTTGCACGTTCCTAGACGGCCCCCTGAGCCGTTGCGCCCGTCCTAGACGGCCCCCTGAGCCATCGCGCCCGTTCCTAGCCGCCCCCCCCCTGAGTCGTCGCGCTCGTCCTAGCCGGCCCTCTGAGCCGTCGCGCCAGTTCCTAGCCGGCCCCCTGAGCCATCGCGCCCGTCCTAGCCGGCCCCCCAGAGCTGTCGAGCACGTCCAAGATGGCCCCCTGAGCCGTCGCGCCCACTCCCAGCTGGCCCCCTGAGTCGTCGCACCCGTCCTAGCCTGCCCTCTGAGTCGTCGAGCCAGTTCCTAGCCGTCCCCCTGAGCCGTCGCGCCCGTCGTAGCCGCCCCCCCCCCCCCCCCCCCTTGAGCCATCGCTCCCGTCCTAGACGGCCCCCCCCTGAGCCGTCGCTCCTATTCCTAGCCGGCCCCCTGCGCCGTTCGCACCCGTCCTAGCCGGCCCCCTCAGCCGTCGCGCCCATCCTAGCCGGCCCCCAGAGTCGTCGCGCCCGTCCTAGACGCCCCCCCCCCCCCCCCTGAGTCGTCGCGCTCGCTCCCAGCCGCCCCCCCCCTCCCCCCCCACGAGTCGTCGTGCCCGTCCCTAGCCAACCCCTCGCGCCCCCGTCGCGCTCGCTCCGTACCGGCCCCTTGCGCCCGCCCCTTGTCGTCCCCGAGCCCTCCCCTAGCTGGCCCCTTCACGCCCGATCCGCGCCGGCCCCGCGTTCGTTTCGCCACCGCCCACCTCCGACTCGTGCTCGGCTCATCCTTCCCAACCAGCACCACACTACACCACCCGGCACAGCTCCACACCGCACTGCACCGCACTGTACCGCACAGCACCGCACTATACCGCGCTGTACCGCTTTGCACCGCACTGCACCATACAGCACCGCACTGCACCGCTCTGCACCGCACAGCACCGCACTGCACCGCTCTGCACCGCTCTGCACCGCACAACACCGCTCTGCACCGCACAGCACTGCGCCGCTACTGCATCGCTCCTGATGGCGGACTCTGTGCTCCACTTCGACGCAGAGGGACAGCCGATCGAGTTTGACACGTGGCTGGTCGACCTCCGGCGTCACCTCACTGGTCAGCGGCATGACGGCTACTCCCTGGTGGTCCATCTTGACGGTACGCTCCCCTGCTCTGACCCCCCTGCTCCCCTGCCCGCTGACCCCTCGTCCGCTGACCGTGAGTCCGCCGCAGCTGCTGCTCTTGCCCGCTCATTTTGGCTGTCACGTGACGCTGTCGCGCAGCTTGCGATCAGTTATGCCCTCCCCCTGTCTGAGCGCCCACGCTTTAGGTCAAACACGATTGCGCAGGGGTTTCTAGAGGCCGTCGTCAAGCGCTATTCCAACCCGCCTGCTGCCTCTGTAGGTCGCCTGATCCGGCCGATGCTCTTCCCTGACCTTGCGACCTTCCCTACTGTCGCTGACCTAGCCGATCACCAGCGCACGATAGACGCGACCTAGCGTGCTGCCTGCACTGAGATTCAGCTTAGAGCCTTTCAGCCGCCCCTCTTCTCTACCCTCTACCTGCTTGCCACCCGCCTCCCTGATCGTCTTGCTACTGTCCACGACCACTTCCTTAGCACCCACCCTGGTGACCTCACCCTCACTGACTTTGTCGACACCCTGAGTGCCATAGAGACCCACCAGCGCTCTATCGCCCAGACCAGCGGTACTCTGCCGGTCCCTATCTTTTAGGGTTGTGTCCCTGCTCAGTGCACCTTCTCTGACGGTTCTGCTGCTGTGGCTGAGTCCGCAGCTACAGCGCAGATCCGTTCCGGGAAGGGCCGCCGCCTCAAGGCTGGGCGCGGCGGTGGGGGTGGCGGTGCAGGTGGAGGTGGTGGTGGAGTCGGGTCACCTAGTGGTAGTGCTGACGAGGGAACCCTGACGTGTGCAGCCAAGCAACCGCCTCAGCAGCCGCAGGTGTCACAGCCGGACACGCATCAGCCGCAGCAGCAGCCCTCGCACCAGCCTCAGCAGCCGCAGCAGCAGAGGCGGGCGAGTGGCCTCCCGCCCGGGTGGCTTGGCGCTGGTGGTGGCGGTGGACGTGGTGGTCGTGCTCATGGTGGGCTGCCAGGTGGCAGGTCGGGTGACGCGCGCTGTCAGTACCAACTCCAGACCGGTCCTCGCCGTGGTTTTGCTTGCGGTAAGATCGGTCACACCCCTGTCCGCTGTTTCCATCACCTGGATGTCCTGTTTCGTCAGCGCTTCGGCCCGTCGCCTGACCTTCCGACTGGCATAGCTTGCTTCGCCGTTGCGTTCAGATCTTTGATATGGAGATGGATGACGTTTTTGCTGCCCTGCATTTGATGTATGCTGATGACTCTAGTGTGACTGCTTCTTACTACCCCTTGTTGCCTAATGTAGGCATGTCTAGTCTTGCCTCCCCTGCTGCGTCAGGCATAGGATCCCCTGCTTTGTTTAGCCCATGATCTATTGTCGCTGCTTTGTCTTCAGACGCCACCGCTGCGCTCTCCTTCATCCTCGACTCTGGCGCTTCTCTGTGTTTCTTCCGTGACTCCACTATGCTGACGCCTCTTGCTACTCTTGCTGCACTTTCCCTTGCCGACCCCTCCTCTGGCCCGGTAGTCGCTCGCAGTTCCACCACCCTTCCCTGTCCGGCGGTTCCTTCGGGCTCTCTTACAGGCCTGCACATCCCCTCATTCTCCAGGAACCTAGTTGGTGTCGGCTGCCTCCAGGACCTTGGCGTCACCACTACGTTCCCTGGTCACGAGCGGTACGCTGTCTGTACCGAGGCCGCCACTGGTGCTCCCCTCACCACGTTCCCCCGAGACCCTGTGTCTGGACTGTTCACACTGGACACCGCGACCCCCTCGGTTGGGATGTCCCCTCAGGTGTCTGCGTCTACCCAGGTTGCTGCGGCCTGCTCCTGTCGGTCGCTCACTCACCCGACACTACTGTGGCACCACCGTCTAGGTCACCCCGCCCTCCCGCGTCTGCGTCACATGTCACAGCACGGCCTTGTCCTAGGTCTCCCAGGGTCTTTCCCCGAGTTGCCCTCCTCCCAAGCACCACCGTGCACGCCCTGTGTCGAAGGCCAGCTCCGCCGTGCCCCTCACTCCTCCTCGTTCCCCCCTACCGCCGCACCGCTACAGACTCTGCACATGGACGTCTGGGGCCCCGCCCCCGTCCATTGGCCGCGTCGAGAGCGCTACTTCCTAGTGCTTGTCGACGACTACATGCACTACACTACCGTCTTCCCCGTGGAGCGGAAGGTCAACGTGCCTAACGTTCTTATCCCGTGGCTTTTCTCTGCGCGTGTCCGCCGCGGTCTCCCTGTCTTGCGTCTCCACTCCGACCGTGGTGGCGAGTTTGCCTATGGTTTCCTTGGTCGTTTCTGTCATGCGGAGGGCATCACCCAGACGTTCTTCTTGCCGGACTCCTCACAGCTGAATGGGGTCGCTGAGCGACGCATCGGCTTGGTCATGGAGGTGGCCCATACCTCCATGATCGATGTCGGTGTACCCCATTTTCTGTCGCAGTTTGCTGTTCGCTACGCCGCTCACCAGCAGCCTCAGGTTTCGCCGACCCTTCTTTGGTCCGGGTCTCTTGGTGACGCGTCTGCGTTTCACGTCTGGGGCTGCCTTGCACACGTTCATGCCTCTGGCATGGACAAGCTCACGGCCCGCACCCTCCTCTGTGTCTTCCTCGATTTCCCCCTTGACGCGTCCGACTGGCACTTCTACCACCCGCCGTCTCACCGGTTCTTTCACTCCCGTGACGTCACCTTTGACGAGTCCGTATCCTTCTACCGCCGCTTTCCCCACAGAGGTCCCCCGATTACTCCCCCCCTGTTCCTGGTCACCCCTTCCTCGGTCGCCCCTGTCCCCCCCCCTCCCCCTCCCCGTCCTGCACCGTCTGGGGTGTGTCACGTCACTCCCCTCCCGTCGGTTGTCCCGGTCGAGGAGTCTGCTGACTCTGGTGGCCCTGCATCGCATTCCTCGCCACCTGCCCCTTCCTAGGCGTCTTCTCCTCCGCCGCCTTCGCAACCGCCGCTGCCGCCGCTGCAGCCGTCGCCGCAGCCGTCGCAGCAGAAGTTCGTTGACTCTGGGGGTGCTGGCATTAGGGTGGGTACTAGTCCTGGGGTCCTTGTCATGGCTTGTCCCGGCGGGCTCTGGGGGTGTTCCTTCTGGGGGTGCTGGAGTGGAGTGTTCCGGAGGTAGCCATGGAGCAGCTTGCCATCCCGGTGTCGGTGTCGAGCCGCCGCAGCAGCAGTCACCGCCGGTGTCCGCCCTTCGCCTGCTCGACCTCCCGTCCCCTGACCACATGTCTGTGCCTCCCCTGCCGTCTCCTCCCCTTCCTATCTACGGCCCTGTGTTCCCTCCCCCGGACTCGTCTCCAGCTCGTCTTCCTCCTCGTTCCCCAACTGTGTCCCCTCCTCTGTCTCCTGATCCGACGCCTCCGCCTCACGTCTGGTCTCGTCGTCCCTCCCATGCTCACCCCGTCTCCCTTGTCCCGCGCTCTCATCCTATGTTGCTTCGTTCTCACGCGTCTCGTTCTCCACTCCTACCATCGCCGCCTCCGTCCTCTCTTGTTGTTGCGCCTCCCCCCCTTTCTGACTACCTTCGAGCCGCTCATCCCCTTGTTCCTCGGGTCCTTGCCCCTCTCGTTACCGACCCGTCTGTTTCGGTCTCGTGTCTCGACGCCGCGTTGAAGCAAATTTGGACAACCAAATTTGAATTCCTTCATTTGGTGACGAAATTTGCGCACAAATCATCTGCAACGTCATAAATCTGCCAGAGTATTACCTACTTGGTAATAGCTGCAAGCAGAAAACTGACAGGAGAACATGGATCGTCGGATCGTTGCGGAATCAACGGCACGAACCCAGCAAAGACTACACTATAGAAAATCATCATCATGGACACAACATTCGTGACCAGGGACTGCACAATCGACGCATCTTCTGGCTAGTGTCGACAACGATCGATTTATTTTGACTGAGTCATATTCGTTAAAAATGGATCGACATCAACACAGCGGATCTTCACCCATGAAAAACAATGGAGCTGCGTGAAGACATGTTCTCCATCCATGAGACACTTCTTCATAAATTTGATCGACAACCTATGGGATTGTAGAGAAGTAGCCGTTTTCTCTTGCAATATTCCCAACATCAAGTTTCTGCGAAGGAGCAGATTTCGCACGCAACGATGACGCAGTGAACCCGTCTCATCAAGGCCAGCGAGACACTACTTCGTAACAGGAGCTGACCGATTCGTCTTCATCAAGAATTTCAACCATCCGAAGTGATTGATTGGAGCAGTCTCAACATCGATCACACAAGGCGACACACCAATCATGCGTCGCGATTCTAGGTGTTAATGACCTGCGTGGAAATTTTTCCGTGCATGTTATGATGCTTGACAGATTGAGGAGTAATTAATCTCTAATCTGGCAAGTACTCGTTCACTGAAGACCCTACGGCACATGCATTGGAGGCGATTCTATCAGAAGCCGAAGCGTTCCAAGCACCAGCGTAACTTCCACGATGCAGGAGAACGCCAAGTAATACGAGGTGTCAACAGATGAGGGAGATGCGGACTACAACATGATCACGCGCTCTACCGACCGTACATCGGAGGCATGGATGCCAGGAATTGCTACCCGTAGATACATTGAGGGGAGAAGCAAATTTCTCTTCATACTCTCGAATGAAACAATCACCGGCAGCAATGGAGCAACCCATGTGTACCAATATGCATGTGTTTTTTGCAGTTATGCTTGTTACAACCATCAGGAAAACTCTACTGGGAAGAGGGAGTTATGGATTCTCCTACAACCATTACGAGTTAAGAGAATTCTCTGCAGCAGCTGCCGCCGTCGCCGTCGTCGCAACCGCCGCCGCCGCCGCAGCAGAAGACTCGACACAACAGTCATATCCAAACCCTGATGGATGATTCTCCGTTCAATAGAGATAATGCTGGATTATATTCCAGTGGATTGTAAAGTCCCGGCCAAGCACAATTATATGATTTCCAGCTAGTGGGAAGGAGATACCACTATGCGAGGGAACAACATGGCAATGCCACATACCCTCAAGAGCAGAAAAGATTTGCTCTTATGAGGATGGGAGGACAACGGTACTCTACCGATATACAAGTCGTCATGGCCTATGGCTTTCCTTAAAGTCATAAAATCTGCGTCGCAACCACTCCATCACCAGCACCACCTCCACGGAAGCAGATAGGCGTAAAATGGAGCGCCAACGCCACTCCGGATAGTGGACTCCGCGTATCTCCAATAACACCCCTATTTGCCAAAATGGAGCAGACTTCAACACTGATGCTGCGTAGCTGAGACGTCTTCAACATCAACGCTACTTCAAGGACAACGACAGAATGAGATAACACATGATGGCACTAGAAGACCTATCCCAATATGTGTGCCCAGACACCGATGCCTACCGATGGCCTCCATGCTAAACTGGAAGTGCATAAGGCCATACTGGATTGGCTGTCAACAATGCTCATTTGGAAATGGGAGAGGATTATTTGGGAACACCCCTAATATCCCCAGATGCCCTAACCCATCATCGTGAGATATCTTTGTAGCTGAGATTCCTTGCTTGAGCAACCACCGAGGAAAACTACTTGGCGCCGATTCTGGAAGTTACCAGCTCCGCGTTTATGGTACCAACCCTTCGCATGGTTCTGAACACAAGGGATACATTGAGCAGCACTTCGCATGCACTGTTGTACTCAAGGTAGTGTGACTAGCAGACCGCGTGGTAGACAGGGTTACTACTAGTGATTCTGCTCTTCATTCCCGCAGCACTACGATGCCGAGTGGGTACGACTCGCGACAACACTACGGCATGGACCAGCATTCGACAGAAGCTGCATGTATCGGATACAAGACTGCCAAAATAAGCAGTACTACGACACGACTGCCATACCACCACCATTTGGTGATCTTCAGGCTTGGACGAGATGCAAGTGATCTTCAGGCATGCACAGAACCGACAACATAGCCATTCATCTGCACGTTATAGCACACTATTCCAACCATTCACATCTCCAACTACAACTTGCACCTGCCCATACATCATTGACGGCGATACACACCATCCTTCCTTGCTGTGGACGGAGCTCGCTCACTCCGTAACAACAAGCAGTTCTTGCTACATTCCAACATGCTTACGATTTCATCGCCATCGTCCACCATCTCGAAGGTCGGCCACAGAAGCACCTCTTGAACATCCAACAACAACAGAAGCATTTAGCCGCTCTTCAATACAGTTATCCACACTATAATCACGACATCTGCAAGAATCCATACAAGATTCGACCTTGCTTCTATCCTCGTTGAAGCAAAGGTCACTTTAGTCACCTTCCGCTTCCGCCTACCAGCCAATTGGAAGATCCATAATGCATTCCATACCAGCTTCTTAAAACCTGTCAAGATCAAATACGCTCTACCCCGAATGCCAACCATCCTCGCCGCTCGTGTTCGTCCACGCCATGGGACAACTACGTGCTCGGACATCGTCGTCGTCAGAATGGCACTCTGGAGCTTCTTCTTTGCTGGAAGGGTTATGATACTTCAGAGGCTGTGTCTCTGAATTCGGCATGGGTAACACCCGTCGTCCTCTTCACGACTACCTTGTCAAGCAGGGTGTTACTTCTACCACCCAGCTTTGAGGGGGGGAAGTGTGAGAGTACGACACCGTTACACCAATTTCCCCTTTCCATATTTCCTTTCTATCTCATTCCTCATTTTATCCTGATTCATTTGGTCTTTATCTGAGCTCATTTGGTCTCCTAGTCCTCCTTTTCCATTATCCTTTGGTTTATCCTGTTACTATAATTATATCACGGACCAGGCTCGGGATATACTGGGCGCTATATCTAGCGTAATCCTGTCGTAATCCCTTAAAACCAATAGCCTCGCGTGGCTGTACGCTAGTGATTCTATTTCTAGAAGGGTCTATTCTCTTTGGATAGGATAAACCTGGCTACCTGATGTATTATGGAATTATAAAAACACCTTGTACTGATTGATACTGCAACATTGAGCAAACCTTTCCTCGACACATTCGATCATGTAACAGCCGCCCTCAGGGTTTCACTAGTACATTCCCTCCTGGGACCCAGTGGCTTATGCGGCGCCCAGTCTACGCCTTGCAACAGGCTCCCCGCGAGTGGTACGAGACGCTGCGTGCTACTCTTGCAGACCTGCAGTTCTTTCCGTCTTCCGCAGACCCCTCGCTCTTTGTTCGTTCTGGCCAAACTCCGTTCTACATCCTTGTTTATGTAGACGATCTGGTCTTTGCCGCTGCAGACACCACCGCGCTGGCCTTTGTGAAGGCTGAGCTGCTGAGGAGACACACCTGCACTCACCTAGCAGAGCTGCGCCACTACCAGGGCCTGCAGATCTCCAGAGACAGAGCAGCATGCACCATCACTCTCACCCAGTCACACTTGGTGCGCCAGGTCCTTCAGTGGTTCGGTTTTCAGTTCTCCTCTGCACAGCCCACACCTCTTCCAGTAGATCACAGGCTCTCTGCTCCAGTTCCTTAGGACTCAGCAAAGCCAAGTGATCCTTACGCAGAGCTGGTGGGTTGCCTCATGTACCTGATGACTTGCACTCGTCTAGATCTTGCATACCCTCTCAGCATCTTGGCTCGCTTTGTGGCCACAGGCAGACACAGACCTCAGCACTGGTCTGCAGCTAAAAGGGTTTTGCGTTATCTCGCGAGTACATCAGGCATGGGGTTAGTGCTGGGAGGACGCAGGCCGGTGGTCCTTACTGGGCACGCAGACGCTTCTTGGGCAGACGACGCTGAGACCCTTAGGTCCTCGCAGGGCTATTGCTTTAGCCTTGGTTCAGGTGCTGTCTCGTAGAGAGCAACTTGCTCCTCGTTCGTTGCCCAGTCCAGCTGTGAGGCCAAGATCTACGCCGGTGCCATGGCGGCACAGGAGCTCCGCTTGCTGACCTTTCTGCTCATTGACTTAGGTGAGCGGCCTAGCTCTGCACCAGTACTGTACGCTGATAACAGGGCCATGATCCTCCTGTGTCAGGAGCCTCACTTTAGGGCAGAGCAAAGCACATCCAGCTACGGTAGTTCCTCCTGCGCGAGCTGCAGCAGCGTCGCCAGGCTCACGTAGTACACTAGACCTCCGGTGCCAACATAGCTGATATCTTTACGAAGGCCCTTGCGCCTAAAGATCATCAGCGGCACTGTGTACAGCTAGGCCTTGTTCCTGTTACCTCTCACCTCCTACGGCCTTGACTATGTACTGATCTTTATATTTTTTTTTTATTCTTGACTGGCCTTGTGGCCTCTCCTAGTGGCTGGACTAGTAGTGCCGCCCTGGTCTTGCCCTTGTACTGGTCTGTACTTGTTTGACTAGTCTTTAGACCCTTGACTCAGAGGTTGGACTAGTAGTGCCGCCCTGAGTTGCCGTTTCTCTCGTCAGGAACTGCACCTATGTAGGCTAGGGGGTGTGTCAAACACATATATAGCTTATGTTTGTATAGACTGTATAGGTTTATAATTTAAAGGGTACAACACTTAGGCCTATACCCTTGTACTATTTTCTCTCGATATTCTATTCTACGTTAAGACCGACTAGGGCGGGCGCGACGGCTCAGGGGGCTGGCTAGGAACGAGCGCGACGGCGCGAGGGGCCGGATAGGACGGGCGCGACGGCACGAGGGGCCGGCTAGGACGGGTGCGACAGCTCCGGGGGCCAGCTAGGACGGGCGCGACGGTGCTAGGGGCGCAAGGGGCCGGCTAGGAACGGGCACGACGGCGGCTAGGGCCTAGGGCGGAAGCGTGGGCGGGCTAGATGGACCTAACCTACTCATGATACCATGTTAGTTAAATAATTTGACAGGTGTTGCATGTGACTAAGTATAGAATCTGCAAACATGAATACTTGGAAAACCTCAAGTGTTGCCTAGGATCTTTACTGGAATGGTAGACTAGTAAGACAGCGGAAGTCTTATAGGAGTGAACCTGAGCACATGAACTTGTGGGTAGTCGAAGGTTGAATAACTTGAGCACATAATTCTGTGGAAAGTCAAGGTTGATAATAGAAAGGCATTACAAGGATTTATAGCTCTAGGGAATGAACTTGTTCGGCTAGTTGCGCGCTATGCGACCTATTCGTCATACTATAGGGTCGCGACTGTTAGCGTGACTGAAACGACTCGTTACGCCTAATCGCGTAACTGAAGCGGTGTGCTCACGTCATCCCGAAACCCGTGACGCTTTGCTGACATCAGCACTCGGGCATGTGTACTTACTGAGAAACGCGATACTGCAAGCTACACCAAAAACGGAACTTGCAGGAATGCAAAACGTCATATATCACAGCAGCTAGAATGAGAGAATGAACTAGATTGGGAGAGTACAAGGTAAAATATCCTAGAAGCTGTACCCTCTAAGACACAAACCTACACAGTCTATAAAAACATAACAATATATGTTTTACAATGAAATGAGTCATGAGTCATGAACCCCTGCAGTTCTTTTTGTGCTTGAATAGAATCACTCAGTAAAAAGTGCAGAAGCAAGAGGAAACCACTTTCAGTGGGGCATGTTCCAACACTGTAACAACCTGTTGAGCAATCAGATGCGATGCAAGTCTGACAAGATGCTGTCAGAAAGCTTTTAGCGTACTACACATGAAACTAGTTCACATTGAAACTCAGGGTGTGTACATTTCCCCCTAGCACCGCAGACAACATAGCCCATCCGTTCCCCCACCTCCCTATCCACATCCTACTGCATGCTACGGGTGCATACGGGCGCATGCTATGGGTGCAAACAGGTGCATGCTATGCCATGAACACATGCAATGCATACTATTGGTGCTGCCGGGGTGCACACATGCACACCATGCGTGGGTGCATGCTATGCTGCACATTCTTCTAGCCAGCCAGCCTGGCTGACCAGAGACCACCTACACCACAGCTGCATGTTGCATCCACCTTCCCTTCTACCATGCTATCTAGCTGCACAGCGCTACGCTACTCATCCCTCCCCTCACTTTTGAGCACCACCCAACACAACCATGCCACAACCGCAGCCCGGCACATCCAGCATCACGCACAACACCCGATCCTTTCATAAAATCCCATCATCCCATCACTCCTACCCTTAATCAAGTCCATTCACCTACGCACATGTCCCATACAACCCAACCCATCCCAGGTGCATCCGCATGCTATGCCACAGCCCCATTCTCATTCATCCCTGCCCCTTTCACCCCAAAGGGCTGTCCCCTACCGCTAGGCGTTCCACCCCACCCGATACGTCCTCCACTCCATCACCATCGTCCCCCTCTCCTCCCTCTAGCCCCTCTGCTCCCCCCCTCCTTCGCCCCTCCTCCTCCACCTCCGCCTCCTCCCCCCCGTAATGTTCCGGCTCCACAAACCGCAGCCAATTGCTGGCTTGGCTCCGGAAATCAGCTGCTTCTGAATCCTCCTCCTCACTCTCGTTCCCCTCCTCGCCCTCCCCTTCCGCCTCCCCTCCACCCCTTGCACTCCCCTCCTCTGCGCACCCCCCAAGAGGTCCCCCAGTGGTACCTTCCCTGGAAAGCACCTCTCCTTCCGCCCCTTCCAGTGCCTGCGCTGCTGTACTTGTCACCTCCTCCCCGTCCTCCTCTCCCGCGGTTACATCACTACTGCTAACACTCACTGCTCTCACTGCCTCTCCCACTTCTGCTCCTGCCCCTCCTGCTCCTGCTCCTGCTCCTATCTCCGCTGCTGTCCCACTAAGATAGCGGGAGGCATCAGAACCCACCATCATGTCTAGGCCCACTGTGAGCAATGCACTTGTGTCTCCAGACCCTGCGACATCATATACTGGAGGTACAGTCAGCATTGCCGCGGCGGCAGTGAGAGCAGTAGCAGCAGCCACGGAAGCAGAAGCAGCAGCTGCAGTGGCCGCAGGCTTCTCGCCCCCTGTTAAGCTACTACTGATCCCGGCTTCTGGTGCGGGGACCAGTGGCGGTGGTGGCTGCAGCGGCGAGCCTTGCCAAGCCAAGCCAAGAGGATCGGAATCAGCAAGCGGGGGAGAAAGAGGATCGAGGGGGTTGGCCGGAGCTAGCAGCGAGGCTTGGTCTTGCAGGGGACCAGGAGTGGTGAGAAGCGAGGAGGAAGGGGTTGAAGAGGAGGGCACGGCGTGAGAGGTGAGAGGGGAAGAGGTGGATGTTGAAGGGATAGGAGACGAGAAGGCAGAAGCGACCGAAGCGAAAGAGCCGGGAGCGAGAGAAGGGTCCAAGCCAAGGGCCGTAGCCTCAACAGAAGGGGAAGTAGAAGCTGCAGAATCAGCAGAGCCAGCAGGAGCAGCAGCAGCGGTGGCAGCAGCAGCAGGCGGTGGTTTCGACGGGGCTGGCGCGAGAGTGTCGCTGTGGCCGGGCTCTCGCTCGGCGTCGACGCGCCTGAGGTGCAGGAAGAGGTGCAGGTTCACCTCGTCCGCGCGCGACAGGAAGGGGAAGTCGCCGCCACTCTTGAGGAACGCACGCGTGGCGTTCGGATAGCGAGTGTACAGCGCGTCCCGCAGTTGCCCTGGCGGGTGGGGTGGGGGAGAGGAGGGATGTAGAGATGTGAGTATGGTGAGAAGGAAGGTTCCGGGTACAGAGCATGTTTCACTCATGACGCAAGAGGCGGGTTAGCGACCATGAGTGTAGCCGTGACAGCCGCAACAGGTCAATGCCAAACCAGGAAGCAGCCATTCCAAACACACACCGCCATTCCCCCCCCCCACCCAAGCCCTGCCCTGTTCCGTCCCGTTCAGCCGTGCTGTATTGCTGTGTCTCACAAGCGACCGTGGCAAAGTTGTGATGAGTAACCGTCCATGAGCGTAATGCTCTGCTCGGGCAGCTGCTGTAGCGGCTCCAAACCAATCCCAGCCTAATCTACCACCATATCAAGCACAAGCAGCAACCCAGCACACCCAACCCAGCCAGCCAGCCTCGCCAACCCTCTCTCCTTCTCACAAGCGACGGCGGCAAAGTCGTTGCAGTCCATGAGAGTAATGCTCTGCTCGGGCAGCTGCTGCAGCGGCGGCAGCACCACGGGCAGCGTGTTGAGCGTGAGGCGCGACGCCAGGTCGGAGCGCGCGAGGGCGTCCAGGCGCGATACGACAAAGTCGATGGAGTCCGCTATCAGCGGCTCATGCGGGCCGTCACGCAGACCTGACAGCACCACGCGCTTCAGCACAAAGTCAGGCGCGTAAGAGAACCTGGGGGAAGGGGGGAGGGGGGAGCAGGGAGTGCGAAGGGGAAAGGGAGGTGAGAGAGGGAGAGGTGGGTGCGTAGGGAGTTGCGGAGCGAGAGGAGTGTAGGCAGGGGAAGAACGTGCATGGAGGGGTGTAAGGAGCATGGTCATGGGTGCATGGGTGCATGGGTGCATGGACGCATGGATGCATGCACGGATACATGGGTGCATGGATGCATGGGTGCATGGGTGCATGGGTGCATGGATGCATGGGTGCATGGGTGCATGGATGCGTGGGTGCGTGGGTGCGTGGGTGCATGGGTGCATGGGTGCATGGATGCACGGATGCATGGATGTATGGGTGCGTGGGTGCATGGATGCATGGGTGCATGGATGCATTGGTGCATGGATGCATGGGTGCATGGATGCACGGGTGCACGGGTGCATGGGTGCATGGGTGGACGGGTGCACGGGTGCACGGGTGCATGGGTGCACGGATGCACGGATGCATGGGTGCATGGGTGCATGGATGCATGGGTGCATGGTCACAGGGATGCATGGATGCATGGGTGCATGGTCACAGGGATGCGTGGGTGCATGGTCACAGGGATGCATGGATGCATGGGTGCATGGTCACAGGGATGCATGGATGCATGGGTACATGGTCACAGGGATGCATGGGTGCATGTGTGCGTGGGTGTATGAAAGCATGTGAGCGCACATGGAGGACCAGGAGCCGAAGGCGACGTTGAAGAAGTGGGTGTCGAAGAAGGCGTTGGACAGCACCAGCGACAGCACCCTGCGCGGCCGGTGGTACGCGTACAGCTGGAACAGAAACCCGCCCAGCGACGTGCCGTACAGATGCACCTGAGAAAAAGGGACGGGGACAGGAGCGGAAAGAGGAGGGGGGAGGGGAGGAAAGGGGGGAGGGAAGGAACGGGGGGGGGGGGGGAAGAAGGACGAGAACGGGAGGGGAGGAGGAGAGTGTTGTGTGTTATGGAGTATGAATGAGAACGAGGGAGGACGGGGGGAGAGAGAGGGAAGGAAGCGGTGGGGAAGGGGGGTGGGCGGGGGGCTGGAAGACGTCTTGGAACAGGGCCTGGAGGAATGGAAGTGGTTGAGCTGGTGAGCTCTCGGATCCACTCACCAGGTACAAGACACGAGACACCGACCCAAACCAACCCAACTACCCCACCCAGTCCCCATCCCTTCCCCTCAACAACCACCTTCCCCGCCTGGCTTCCCCCCCTTTCCCCGCCCCCTTCCCTCCCCCTTCCCATCCCCCTTCCCTCCCCCTTCCCATCCCCCTTCCCTCCCCCTTCCCCTCGGCCGCTCTCCCCCCCCACCTGGTGCACCCTCAGCGCGTCAAGGAACTGGTCGACGGCTTTGACCCACTGTTGGTGCGACCACACGGGCGGGGGGTCCGCGGCGATCACGCGGAAGCCCTTGGCGGCGAGCGCCAGCACCTGCTTGTGGAACGCGTCCGCGGTCGCCGCCACGCCGCCCAGACACAGCAGCGGCGGGATGGCCCGCGGGCCGAAGTCGTAGTAGCGCCAGCTGCGGGGGTGCCGCGGGAGACGATGCGCGGGGGGGAGGGGAAGGGTGGGGAAGAGGGGGAAGAGGGGGAAGAGGGGGAAGTGGGGGAAGAGGGGGAAGAGGGGGAAGAGGGGGAAGAGAGGGGAGGGGGGATGTATAGTGGAGAAATACGGAATGGAGATGGGGGATGGGTGGGGGAAGGGGAAGAGACGAGGGTATTGTGGTGGAAAGAGCATGAAACCGTGTTCTCGTGGCGAGCAAAACACAGACATAACAGAACTGCAAACAGGCAAGACGGGCGCATAGGAACAGGGCGTATAAAATCACGTGCGGGCTCTTGACCCCCTCGTCATCCCCCGTGCTATTCCCGCAACCGAGCGCCCTCAGCCGCAACCTACCGCCCTCAGCAGGCACCTACCGCAGCTGGTTCCCTGCGCCGACGGAGATCTGGCGCTCGGGCACCGTGGCTTTAAAGTGCTTGTACTGGTAGTCGTGCTGCTGCCCCATCGCCGGGCCCCACGGAAATGATTCGCCTATCGTGACGTCCCGCTGCTACACGCAGACGCCCGACAAAGGGGGGGCACGAGGACACGGTGGCACGAGGACACGGTGGCACGAGGACACGGTGGCACGAGGACACGGTGGCACGAGGACACGGTGGCACGACGACGCGAGGACACTCCTCAGATAGTTTTGCTTGCACGTCTCGCGAGATGCAGCAAGAACGACTCTACGACCCGGCCGACGGCTTCAAGGAGTAAGAAGCGGATGCGGTGCGGGTGATGCTCAGCACGGCGTACGTACGGCTCAAGGAACCCCAGAGCAAACGATTTTTTAGGCGCCTTAAAAATCAACGAAACGCAGCGGAGACGGGAGGCTTCCCTAGTGGGGTGCAACCGGCCTGACAGCACCGGGAGGAAGACGGCAGCCTCCTCGATTCCCGCATATTACGGCGCGCATCCAGACGCCTGGCACCGACAGATCGTTGAGCCCACTATCCTAGCGACCGTTGAGGAAAAGAATTTAGGGACACACACGCACTAGTGATTAGGGGAAAATAGGGGGTGCATGGGGGACAGCGGTAGAAAAGGGTTGTGTTGCAGTAGAAAGAAGCGCGATAAAAGCATGTAACCGAACATTTTGGAAGTGCAACGAGTGGGGAATGATAAAGGAGATACGTTAGCTAACTTGGCAAAACTAGACAAACATTTGATATGTTCACAATCTAACTCCTAGGTACACCAACTAGTGTACACTTGGCATACATCAGTCACTACTCATCCTCCTCATCCTCCCCATAAATGGTATACATATCCTCATGCCCGGCATCATCCTCCTGCATCCCACTGCTTTCCTGTGTTCCCAACACCCTTGGGTGCGGATCACTAGGCAGCACTGGGTCCAGTGTTGCTGCAGGAAACAACTGTGATGGCTGCCACAACTGCGACGGCTGGGAGGGTTGTGAGGGGTGTGAGGGCAGTGGGGCACTTGCTGTGAGGTTTGCCGCAACAGAGAGCGGCGACAGGTGGCCCAATAGCGTGCTGAGATACTCCCGAGGGATGTGTACGTGCCCTTCACCGTCACCCCGTGCTTCTGCCTGGGTGTTTCCTCGCCTGTCTCCCTCCTCTTCTTGTTCCTCCCCTCTTTCCTTCCCCTCCTGTGCTGTTGAACTTCTTCCTCTCTCTTTTCCTTCAACGCACTCCCCATCCTCCTCCTCTTCCCCCATAACCATCTCATCCTCCTCTTCCTCTTCCTCCTCCTCACCCTCCGCCCACCCACCTTCCCTCATCTTCTCCCCATCTTTGTCCCAACCATCCCTCAATGGACCTCCCCTCTCCCCCTCACTACCCGCTCCTCTCTCCGCCTCCCCCACATCCCCGCCATAGATTGCCAGGAGGGGACCATCTGCCCCCTCATCCATCCCTTCCTCTTGCTCCATCCACTCATCTGCATCCCCACCAGATCCCACCCCTGCCGCAAGATCCCTCTCTTCTTCTCCACCCGCAACCTTCTTGTTCTCCGCATCCCTTTCTGCACCCCCCTCTCCATTGCCCTCTGCTCCCACACGTCCGTCCCCACTTCCCCATCTCCCACCACCATGCGTAGCAGTGTCGCCTGCGTCCTCCCCACCTGCTTCTCCCCCTCCCAATCCCAACCCTCCCTCCTCTTCCCCTCCTCTTTCCTCCTCGCCATTGTCATCCCCTCCCACGCGTCCTTCCACTCTTCCTCCTCTCTCCTTCACCGCTCCCCTCCCCTCCCCCTCCCCCGCTTCTTTCCCACCTCCCACACCCCCACCCTCCCCTCCCCCACTCTCCGGTTTCCTCCACACGCTCCCATACCTTTCCCCGGTCAGATACGCGTTTTCCTCGGGCAGGCTGAGCTCCCCAGGGGGCAGCTTGACGGGTTTGCGCACGGAGAAGCCGCGGGTGTTGCGCACGCGGGGGTAGAAGAGCGAGAGCTCCTGGTGGTTGGGCAGCAGGCGGTAGAACGCCAGGCGCACCGCGTCGCGCATGCGCGCCAGCGTCTGCTTGTGGAAGAACCCCGACGTGGGCTGTGAAAGGGTGAAGGGGAGGGGGGCAGGGAGGGGTTGGTGAGAGAGGAGGGTGGGAGGAAGGGAGGAGGGTCGGATGGGACGAGGGACGAGAGAGGGAGGAGGCCGGGCGAGAGGGATGGAAGGAGCCAGGAGGAAAATGAAGCTGGGGGATGGGGAAAGGGAAGGAGAGAGCAAGGAATGAAGGCAGATTGTGAACAGGAAACAGCCTCCCTCTCTCACACTCAGTCACCCTCTCCCACACACACACCCCTTCCCTCACTCCCTCACTCACATCGCAGGTGTGTCGCTCGGGCGGAGCGGCAAGGGTGTCCTGGATGAGTGGGAGCGAGAGGTCGCAGAGCGTGAGGAAGAGTGTACGGCGGTTGGGCAGGCAGCGCAGCGCGCAGATGTCGGGCCACGTGTTGCTGCGCGCCATGGCGGGCGTGATGCGCAGGCCCCAGGAGGCTGGCACGCGGAAGTCAAGCATCTGGTACCTGTGGGGGGGGATGGATGGGGATGAGAGAGGGTAAGAGGGGGGAAGAGTGGCGCAGGGATGGAAAGAGCGGCAGGCGAGTGGTAAGGAATCTGGTGAAAGAAGAGCCAGGATTGGAAGATGAAGGTACAGTTGGTTAATGAGCGGTTTTGAGATAGTTGGGGAAGCAAGAAGACACATGTGATGACACATGCAACCGAGGAGCATGCACTCGCAACACAGCTCCGCCAGTAGGATGGCTCGTGCAATGCCAACAATTGAGAACTCTACAAATTATGACCATCTGACCAACATTGGGAAGCAGAGTGAAGGGACGCTGGGAGGAGCGAAGTGTGCATGCTGGCACACAGAGGGAGGAGCGATGGAGGGCGGGGATGAATGGAGTGAAGGGAGGGGGGGGGGGGTGAGAGGGCGCGTACTTGCGGTTATCAGGGTTGGTGCGCGGGTCATAGCCATTGAGGATCCACTGCATGCGAAACGGCCCGTTGCAGAAATAGTATGCAAAGCGCAGCAGAGCCCTGGGAAAAGAGTAGGTGAGGAAAGTGAGGTGAAGGTGTAGGTGTGAGAGCAGGTGTAGGTGTGCCAGCACCCGTCCACCGTCCACCGTCCAACGTCCACCGCCCACCGTCCACCATCCACCGTCCAACATCCACCGTCCACCGTCCGCCGTCCACCGTCAACCGTCCACCATCCACCATCCACCGTCCACCGTCCACCATCCACCATCCACCATCCACCATCCGCCGTCCACCGTCCACCGGTGGACACCGTCCGCCGTCCACCGTCCGCCGTCCGCCGTCCGCCGTTCCCCGTCCACCGTCCACCCCGTCCACCGTCCACCGTCCACCGTCCACCGTCCGTCCACCGACAACCGTCCACTGTCAACCCTCCACCATCCACCGTCAACCGTCCACCGTCCACCGTCCACCGTCAACCGTCTACTGTCCACCGTCCACCGCCACCGTCCACCGTCCACCGTCCACCGTCCGCCGGTGGACAACGTCCACCATCCACCGTCCACCATCCACCGTGCACTGTCTACCGTGCACCGTCCACCGTGCACCGTCCACCATCCACCGTCCACCGTCAACCGTCCACCGTCCAACGTCCACCGTCAACCATCCACCATCCACCGTCCACCGTGCACCATCCACCATCCACCGTCCACCGTCCACCATCCACCATCCACCATCCATCATCCGCCGTCCACCGTCTACCGGTGGACACTGTCCGCCGTCCACCGTCCGCCGTCCGCCGTTCGCCAACAGCGTCCACCGTCCACCCCGTCCACCGTCCACCGTCAACCGTCCACCGTCCACCGTCCACCGTCCACCGCCCACCGTCCACCGTCCACCGTCCACCGGTGGAAACCGTCCACTATCCACCGTCCACCATGCACCATCCACCATCCACCATCCATCCACCGTCCACCGTCCACCGTCCACCGTCTACCGGCCACTATCCACCGGTGAACACCGTCCACCATCCACCATCCACCGTCCACCATCCATCGTCCACCGTGCACCATCCACTATCCACCGTCCACCGTCCACCGTCAACCGTCCACCGTCCACCATCCATTGTCCACCGTGCACCGTCCACCGTCAACCGTCCACCGTCCACCGTCAACCGTCCACCGTCCACCGTCCACCGTCCACCGTCCACCGTCCACCGTCCACCGTCCACCGTACATCCACCGTCCACTGTCCACCGTACATCCACCGTCCACCATCCACCGTACATCCACCGTCCACCGTCCACTGTCCACCGTCCACCCTCCACCGTCCACCGTCCACCGTCAACCGTCCACCGTCCACTGTCCACCGTCCACTGTCCACCGTCCACCGTCCACCATCCACCGTCCACCGTCCACCGTCCACCGTCCACCATCCACCGTACATCCACCGTCCACTGTCCACCGTACATCCACCGTACATCCACCATCCACCATCCACTGTCCACCGTCCACCGTCCACCGTCCACTGTCCACCGTCCACTGTCCACCGTCCACCGTCCACCGTCCACCATCCACCGTCCACCGTCCACCGTCCACCGTCCACCTTCCACTGTCCTGCATCCACCGTCCACTGTCCACCGTCCACCGTCCACTGTCCACCGTCCACCGTCC
Source organism: Closterium sp. NIES-67 (assembly GCA_027943415.1). NCBI lineage: Eukaryota > Viridiplantae > Streptophyta > Zygnematophyceae > Desmidiales > Closteriaceae > Closterium > Closterium sp. NIES-67. The sequence continues at coordinate 56,644 of BQMB01000254.1, forward strand.
ACCATCCACCGTCCACTGTGCACCGTCCACCATCCACCGTACATCCACCGTCCACCGTCCTTCGTCCACCGCCCACCGGTGGACACCGTCCACCATCCACCATCCACCGTCCACCGTCCATCGTCCACCGTCCACCGTCCACCGTCCACTGTCCACCGTCCACCGTCCACCGTCCACCATCCACCGTCCACCGTCCACCGTCCACTGTCCAGCATCCACCGTCCACTGTCCAGCATCCACCGTCCACTGTCCACCGTCCACCATCCACCATCCACCGTCCACTGTGCACCGTCCACCATCCACCGTACATCCACCGTCCACCATCCAGCGTCCACCGGTGGACGCCATCCACCGTCCTTCGTCCACCGCCCACCAGTGGACACCGTCCACCATCCACCGTCCACCGTCCACCGTCCATCGTCCATCGTCCACCGTCCACCGTCCACCGTCCACCGTCCACCGTCCACCGTCCACCGTCCACCGTCCACCGTCCACCGTCCACCATTCACCATCCACCATCCACCATCCAGCATCCACCATCCACCGGTGGACACCATCCACCATCCACCGCCCACCGTCCACCGGTGGACACCATCCGCCGTCCACCGTCCACCGTCACCGTGTCCTCCCGTCAATCTTCCACCCTCCTCTCCCCTTCCCTCTCTGTTCACTTCCCCGCCACACCACCTCCCGCTCCCCCGCTCCCCCTCTCCCCCTCTCCCCAGCTCCAACCACCCACTGCCCCCAGGCCCCATCGTCTTGTCCCACTGCCCCCGCCGCGCAGTCACCCCGTCCTTCTCCCAATGGATCTCTCTTACCCATTCTCCTCACCAAACTAACGAAACTCTTCCCCCTCCCCACGCCTCCCCACCCTTCCCCACCCCTCCCACCCCTCCCCACCTCTTCATGCTGCCGTCGTTGATGGGCAGCAGCAGGCGGTGGCGTGTTTGCATGTGGTGCTTGAGAGAGTTGCGCGACCACACCGGGCGCTCCTGGAACAGCGGCCGCAGCATGCGCACATACTCGCCCTCCTCACTGCCCTCCCGCACTGTCTCACGCTCCCGCGGCCACCCGCGCAGCTCCTGTGGGGCCACAGGGGACCAGTGGTGGGTTGAGAAGAAAGGGGGGGGGGGGGGAGGGGCAGGAGGGGAGAGGGAGGGGGCAAGGCTCACAGGAGAAAGAACGTGCAAACCCTAAAACCTGGTGATTAGGGGCGAGGCTGGGAGAAGCGGGAGGGAAGAGGGGTGGTGCGGAGGGGTGAGGGCAGGGAAGCCAAGGGGAAGAGGAGTGTGAGAACGAAAGCATGAGGGATGAGAGGGGTGGTCAAGAAGGTGAAGGGGTTTCATTTGGTGAGGATGAGTGAGGCATGTGGAGTGGCAGCCAACACGGGCAAGACCCCGAATGGAAAGCAGGGAAGTGAGGGGAGTCAAGGGGAGGAGAGAGAGAGAGAGGAGAGAAGGGCGTGCAAGGAAGTGGAGGAGAGAATGCGAGGAGAGAGGACAGGAAAGAAGGCGCAACGGAGGAGGAACGGAGGAGGGCAGGAGGGCAGGAGGGCAGGAGGGCATGGGGGCAGGAGGGCAGGAGGGCAGGAGGGCAGGAGGGCAGGAGGGCATGGGGGCAGGAGGGCACGAGGGCATGAGGGCACGAGGGCAGGAGGGCAGGAGGGCATGAGGGCATGAGGGCACGGAGGAGATACTTGAGTGGTGGAGCAGTCGAGGCCAGAGAAGAGAATGCGCTTGGACTGCTGGCTCTGAGCCACAGCAGCAGCAGCGCCCCCCTTGCCACGGGATGGCCAATGCACGGACGCAGGCAGGTCGCTGTGCCCACCCACAGCTGCTGCTGCTGCGCCTCCCTGCCCCTCCATGCGGCACTCTTCCGGGGTTAGGTGCACAACGCTGCTTGACGGGGCCTGCTTGCACGACGCGGGGAGGGATGGAGAAGAGATGGAGCAGCAGCAGGACGATGCAGTGATGACGCAGTGATGATGCAAGTGATGACTTTTGAATCAAAGCTGAGTTCAGTTTTCTGAGATCTTTGGCTATTCACACGGGCAACTTGAGTATTTTACTGTCAAACTTTTGCTAAACGTTTTGTTTACACTGCTGCTCATCTCGATCATGGCTAACGACACTGTGATGATGCTGTGAACTAGCATGTCAGTGCCCCAACCATGCATGCGTGTGGTTGTACATGCATTCAGGCACCTTGGATGGCAGACCGTACGTGCATGCTGTGCTGACATGCATGCATTTGTACATATAAACATGCAGACATGCATGCACACACCTTCGGAGCAGCAGCAGCAGCAGCAGCAGCAGCAGCAGCAGCATGCGGGTACAGGCCTGGCTTGGACGCATCGCGGTGAATGTCAAACGCGCGCAGACTGAGAGGCAGCACACGGATGACAATGCATGGGGCAGGAAAGTGGAGGTTTGGGGTATGTGACACAGACCTGCTCTGAGAGGCACTCAGAGGTGAGTGCCTGCAACGACACGAGCATGACAAACCCAGGGGGGCAGCAGGAGGGGGCAGGTGGGGGAGAGAGTTTGGGGGAGAATGCAGGGAGGGTGGAGTGCACGTGCGGGGACAAGGTGGGAGCGAGGCAGTTGAGGGGATAGGCGAAGGGGGCAGGATGGATGGATGGAAGACGCAAGGAGGGAGAGGGGTGGAGGGGCGAGGGCGGCATGAGAGAGCAGAGGTACATTTTGTCAGGAGGGCCGTCCTTGCGAGTGAAGAGCAGCGGCACCAAGGGGGAGAAGGGCGAGGCCGCTGCACGGCGACACACAGATGGGTGGGTAGGGGGGCGGAGGCATGGAGATGTGTAGGAGACCGACGGACGGAGGGGTGGAGGGGTCGGGAGGGAGATGGGTAAGTAGCGAATTAGATTATGCGCATGGAGTGCTGAGAGAAGTAATGGAAACAGAGAGAAGAGATGGGCAAGCTACAGTGGGGGCATTTGCCTCAGACAGGCACTTGGACGAACCCCTAACCAGTGGGGCACTGGAAGCCACGATTGAATAAACCTACCTTCAACGGGTGGTCCGGGCAGCTTTACGCTACCCGGGAGCCCATAGCCATGCATGACCCTACTTTGTACCTTGCACCCACTTACAAGGGTAATACAAAGGACCGGTTGAGAGATGGGGATGGATGGCATGGCAGTAAGTGGGAGGAAGAGCGGCAGGAGGAAGGAAGGTGTGTGGGCCATGATATAACAAGCTGACAAGCTCCCACTCCCGCTCCTCCCCCTCATGCAAGCACGATGCAACGTGGAAGATAACACACCAAATGCAAGTGGTGACACATCACATCACATCACATCACATCACATCACATCACATCACATCACATCACATCACATCACATCACATCACATCACATCACATCACATCACATCACACACACGCATAAACGCACCAGTGGCAGCAGGGGAGGAGTGGAGGTGGGAGTGGAAGGGGGAGGAGTGCTGCCGCGGTGGTGTGTGGGAGGCATGCAGCGACGGCACCCACTGAAAGTCGGTCAGCGCTGGGGGGAGGGCGGGAGGGGGGAAGCGGGGAAGAGAACGGGCGGAAGTTGGAGAGAAAACAACAAGGGATGGATGAGAAGGGCGAAGAGGGGCATGGCGGAAGGAAGAGAGGTTGGAAGAGAGAGAAGCGGGAGGGGGGCAGATAAGCAAAGGGGAGGAAGGGGCAGAGAAGGTTCGTGACAGGGACAGGTTGAGCTGGGATGCCAAGTGATGACGGCGGGGCGCATGGCAGGAGCAGTACGCGTTTGAGTCGGCTCAAAAGCAGCACGCGTGCCACTCGGTCAGCAGCGCACGCTGACAGGGAAAGGGCCGATAAGGGGGCTGCTGGACGAGTGGCGGGTGCCAGCGGTGGAAGAAGGGGAAGGGGGTACACGGGGGTACAGGGGGGAGGGGAAGTGGGGGAAGTGGAGGAAGTGGGGGAAGTGGGGGAAGTGGGGGAAGTGGGGGAAGTGGGGGAAGTGGGGGAAGTGGGGGAAGTGGAAACGGGGGAGAGGGGGAGGATGGAGAGTGTTAGGGAGATGAGGGTCCTCGTGTGCTTACACTCAAACCGGTACGTTTCCTCTATCCGTGCCACCACACCTACGCCAATCTCCCCCTCCTCCCCCTCCTCCTCCCCCTCCTCTCCCTCCTCCCTGCCTCCACTCCCCGCACACGGACTCCCCTGCTTCTTCGCTCCTTCTCTTTCTGTCCCTCCACCACACTCCTCCCCAAGCCCGTCCCTGCCCCCCTCATATCGTCCCCCGACCCCTCGCTCTCCCTCTCCCCCCTCTTTCTCCCCCTCCCCCTGACCCTCATCCGTTCTCCCCTTCTTGTCCCCTCCCTTCTCTCCCTCCTCCTCCTCCTCTCTCCCCCTCTTCTCCCCCCTCTTCCCCCGCCCCCTCCGCCTCGTGATGCGCACCAGCACCCCGCACGTGTCACTGGCGTCCCCATACGCCCCGTGCGCCGTCCCCCCTCCCCCCCCAAACCGCACCTCCAGAAACCGCCGGCCGCGCGACCGCTCCTGGCCGCGAAGAAGGGGAGGGAAGGGGAGCAGAACGGGAGGTAGGAAAAGAGAGACGGGGGGGAAGGGGTAGGGATTTCAAATTTACAAGGGGATTAATCGAGTAGGCGGGAAAGTGTGTGTGTGTGTGGAGGGGGGGGGGGGGGGGGAGAGGGAATAGAGGAGCGAGGGGATGGGTGGGGGGGAGGGGGGAATGCAGCGTTGGTCATTCCTCAGGTCGCTGTGGCGCGCTGGCTCACCTCCGCAATGGCCTCCTCCCCGCCCATCGTCCTCAAAGCGCGCCGATCGTTGCGCACGAACCCTGGGTACTCCACCATGAACACGCGCCGCCCCGCCGGCACCTGACAAACCACCTGCGACGCGCCATGCTCTGCGTCGCCCATCCTCCTCCTCCCCGATAGCCGCCTGCGACAGCCGGTAGGCTACTGCGCGATCGACGCCTAACGACAACGCCAAGCGAATAAACTACAGGATCGAGCGGAGGTTCTTATACGGTACTTGCGGCGGCCATCTGGGTAGCCTCAGACGGTTAGGCCATAATAGCCTCGGACGGAGCAGTCGCGTGAGTACTGCGAAGCTGGAGGAGCAGGGAAGGGGCGAGGTGTGCGGCTGCCCGCGATATGCGGCGGGTGTGGTGTGACTACTAAACAAAAAATCCCGATAAGAGCTGCCTCTGCCAAGTAGAGCTTGCTTTCCAGTGTATATCTCGAGAAGTATGGACGAGCATGCAAACCGCCAAAGGGTTGCACATGACACTCGTATCGTATTCTAGCAACAACATAATCCACCACATTGTATTGAAATGTCTAGGTACAATACAACTGTATCCGAACTCCCAACGAGCAGAATCTCCCCTAGCAAAGCAAACGGCAGTTCTAGAAGTGATGCGACTGCACTGCACATCGTGCATTCTTGAGAAATGCAAAAAAATGCATAATCAACAAGGGTGACCAAACGGGAGTAGGGAGAGCAGGGGACCAGCAATACAAGTGTGTTAAGGTACAGTCCTTGAAGGGGTAAGGCGGATGCAAAGCTCATCATAGGACGAATGAAGGGGGTTGGTTGGAAAGGGGTTGACCGTCGAGCTGAAAGAGGAACGAATAGAAACGGAGGGACGTCGAGAGGGGAGAAAGGGAGATCGCAGGGGAATGAATGGGACCTGAGGCTGCTATAATCCCTCCCTCAAGACTCCTTCCCCCTCCCCCCCCCCCATCATCATTCCCTTCCCTCCCCTCTACTGGTACGGATTCTTGCAGTGGGAGGTGAAGGGGTCAAGATCCGGGAAGATGATGGAGGGAGCAGCAGCTCTGGACCTGCGCTGCTGCGCGCGCTGCTGCAGCTCCATCTGCGCCGCCACCAGCGCCTCCCTCTGCGCCCACATGCCGCTCTTATCCGGACTCCCACCACCCCCGTGCTCCTGCTGCCCTAGCACCCGCGCCACTGGCCTGCCCAGGTGCCCTGATTGCGCCCCCTGCGCTTGCTGCAGCACGTGTCTGCTGCTCATAGGGGAGCCGTCCCTGCCAGTGCTGCCGCAGTAAGGGTCGTCGGAGGGAGAGAAGTGTTGCGGGATGGCACTGGCGGCAGCAGAGACAGAGGCGAGCGTGCTGCGGCGCGAGACAGCGCTCATGGACTTGCTGCCAACGCCCATGGACAGCAGATTGCCGCTGCCGCCCCCTGACTGTAGCCGCTTCTCTTCCTGCGCTAGGTCGGGGAAAAGGCTGCTGCGCCGGTGATGGTGGTGGTGCTGCTGCTGCTGCTGTTCAAACAGTTGTTGCTGCTCCTGCTGCAGTTGCTGCTGCAGTAGCAACTGCTGCAGCTGCTGCTGCTGTTGGATCAGTAGCTGCTGCTGCTGTTGCAACTGTTGCTGCTGCTGGAGCTGCTGCTGGTGGTGCTGCAGCTGAGCATGATGGGCGTCCTGACCCCAGGGGCCTGGATTGTAACCATTACTCGCCATGCCATCTCCCCCATACATCCCATCATCCACCAACCCTCCTCTGCGTGACCCTGCCACAGTTCCTCCCATCGAAGTCCCAACCAGATCCCTATACAGCCCACTGTCTGCCCCCTCGTGCCCTGCCCTTCCACAACTACTCGTGCTCTTCCTCCTGCTGCTGCTGCTGCTGCTTTTCCCAGGATTCGCAGCAACGGCCGCAGCAGCCGCAGCAGCAGCAGCCGCGGCAGCAGCAGCGAGAGCGGGGTCGACCGTGGCCTCGGTGCTGTTCCTCCTCCCGGACCTGCTCCTGCTGCCGCTGCTGCTACGCCCACTGCTCTCCTTCTCCCCGATAAGCCGCCCTGCCACCGAAAACTGCTCTGAATGCGGCCCCGAGCGCGAGGACGGCTCGTGCGCCGCAGCAGCTGCCGCTGCCGCAGCCATAGCAGCCGCAGCTAGAGCATTGGGGTCTGGTGCTAGAGAATCCGCCTGAATGCTGCTTCGCCGGGACAGGGACGAGCGCCGCCTGCTGCTGCTGTTGCTGCTGTGGCTGCGAGTCACAGCGGAGAGCCCGTCATCGTCACCCGTGACTGACAAACGGTGCCGGTGCTGCTGGTGGTGGTGATGGTGGCGCGAGCCGTGGGGGGAGGGCGAGCGAGATGAGGTCGACAGGTGGTCGTGCTGGTGGCGGTGGTGGTGGCGGCGGGAAGGGGAGGCACTAGGGGAGTCCGTTTCCAGGCCTGAGGCGACTGATGCAGCCGAGGAGAGATGGGACGACGAGCGCCTTTGGGGCTGAGAGCGAGAGCGTGACATGGGGCCAGGCTCCGACTCGCTATCCCCAGCCTCAGTGTCCACTATCTCTGTGGCAACCGCCAGCCCATCTCTCGACTTGGATCTGAGCATGCGACTGGGCTTGCTGCTCTGCTCCTTCTCCAGCGCCCTCTCTCTCTCCCTCTCCCTCTCCTCGGTCCGCATCAGCTCCCTCACATCCACCACTCCAGGAGGGAGCGCTGGGGAAGTCACCCTGCCACCTGTCACGTCCCCATTGGCTTTGGAAGAAACCAGGGAGTTTCTACTGGAGGACCGTTTGATGGGAGGCACTGCAGCAGCTGACGCTTCAGGTGCAGCAGCGGTGGCAGCAGCAGGCGCAGCCGAGGTGGCAGTGGAGAGCAGTTCGGCGGCGTCTACAGCGCGCACACTGCTGGTCCTCCCCGTGCTGCTCATGCTGCTGCTCCTGCCGCTCGCCGCGCTCCCAACAGCTGCCTGCCCCGAGCTTGCTCGGCTGCCGGTGCTGCTGCTGCTGGCAAACTGCTCTGCTGCCTTGCTGCTTTGCCTTGCCTCATCCCTTTCTGCCGCTGCCTCTGCCGCCGCTGCTGCCTTTGCTACTGCGGCAGCTCTGGCTGCAGCGGCCGCCCTGGCAGCAGCAATGGCGTTGGCAACAGACGACCCGGAAGAAGTGGACGACGTGGCAGCAACAGGTTGCCGCCTTGGCGGCTCTGCCTCCTCCTCGTCCTCCTCGTCTTCCTCCTCCTCCTCCTCTCGCTCATCTCTCCCTCCCTGCCTTTTCCTCTCCTCCCTCTCCTCACCCTCACTGCCTTCAGATCCTTCCGACTCTCTTTCCACGTCCCTTGCCTCGTCCCCCTCCTCGTCCCCCTCCTCGTCCCCCTCCTCGTCCCCCTCCTCGTCCCCCTCCTCTTCGTCCTCCTCGTCATTCCGTGCCGCCAGTCCGTTCGCCATGGCTGCTGCTCCAGACCTAGCAGCCTCTGCCATCTCATGCTTCCGCTCCGCCTTCCCATCTTCCTCTTCCTCTTCCTCTTCCTCTTCCTCTTCCTCTTCCTCCTCCTGAGCCTCTTTCGCTTTACTTGCGTCTGTGCTCTCTTCCTTCTTTCCATCCGCCACTCCTCTCGCAAATCCTGTTCTGCCGTTTTCCTGCCCCGCCTTCCCCGCTCCTCCTCGTACCGACCCCTCTTCTTCCTCATCCTCCTCCTCCTCCTCCTCCTCCTCTTCCTCTCCCTTCCTTTTCTCCCTCCCCCTCTCGTCCTCCTCTTCCTCTTCCTCCTCTTCCTCCTCCTCCTCACTACTCGACTCCACGACTGGTTTGGGAGGGGGTCGGGCAGGGGGCGGAGGAGCGATATTACTGAGGTCCACGAATTGCCCCATCGTGTCCTTCAGCTTTTGGAAATTCACCGGTTTCGCTAGAAACGCATCCATCCCCGCCGCCTTGCACCGGTCTTGATCCGCCTGCAGCGCATTCGCGCTCACAGCTACAACCGGCGTGCGCGGGCGGAAATCCCCGCCTTCCCCATCCCCCCCGCCTTCGCCTCCCTCCGCCCCTGTCCACTCCGCGAGCCCAGCTTTCTCATCCCCCGCAGGCGCGCCAGACACTTTAGCCTTAGCGATTTCCTCCGCGGGGAATTTCCCCGTGCGCTCGTACTGGCGAATGAGCTGCGTGGCGGTGAGCCCGTCCATGAGCGGCATGCATATATCGGAGAGGATTATATCGAACTTGGTGTTGTGCACGGCCTCCACGGCCTCCACTCCGTTCTTCGCCACCGTCGCCTTGAGCCCCATGCGCTTCAGCATCGACATCAGCACCATCACGTTCACCTGGAAAGGGGGTGGGGGGGAGGGGACCGGGGGGGGGGGGGGGGGGGGGGGGGAAACGGAGGAGGGGAGGAGCGGAGTGAGAGGAAGGAGAAGAGAAGAGTACGGAAGGGGTACATAAGGGGTTTGGAGGAGTCGCATGTCATGAGTCATATGAGAACATGAGACCGAGGGGGTGACGGCGGGCGGAAACCAGAGCCAGGCGGGGTGAAAGCTAGGCGGAGACGGACAAGACGGGGGGGGGGGGGGGGGGGGGGGGGGATGGGACAGGCGGGACGCATCGGACGAGCAAGGACAACCTAGAAAGGCGAGGGCACGAGGAGGCGAGAGATCCAGGCTTGGTATCGAGGGCCCGCGGGCAATGGGACGAGAGTGAGAAGAGGATTAGAGGTTTGTGGGGGGTGGGAGGACGCTGCAAAAGGGCGAGAGGTTGCAGAGCGGGAGGGGTGGAGACACTGAAAATGCGAACGGATGACGAGGGGTTAGCCGGGTGGAAAGGCGGTGGAAGGGGAACTGGAAAGCGCGAAAGGAGCGGAGGCATGGAAGGGCAAGGAAGGGTAAGACGGGAGTGCGAGGGGTGAGGGAATTGGTGCGAGGGCTTACTGTGTTGTCTTCGGCCACTAGAATCTTGAGCTCTGATGGCGCGGCCATGATGGCGGGTGATTGTAACGAGGGAGGTGGTGGCAGTGAGGATGCGGTGACTGGATCGCAGTGGACTGTGTCGACGGCGCCCGGAGGAGAATTGAGGCGAATTTCTGCTACGATTCAGCGGGAATCTCGAGGAGGGTTTAGAGAACGAGGAGCAGGAGGAGCGAGTAGATGCCTCGGCTGCGTCGACTACTATTGAACTAAATCCGACAATGGCGACGGGACAGTATGTTGCTGATGCGTGCATTCCGACAAGAAAGGCACCAGGAGAGGGTTAGCACAAGCAAAGCTGTAGTCAGAGAACCGGCAGCACGCGCTGGAGAAGGAATCGAAAGGTCTGCGAGGAAGCGGATGCGGAATTGGTTCAGGGCTTGAGGACACGGTGAGCGAAGCTAATACGAACATGCGCTTCGATACTGATCCTGCGTGGAGGAGCGGAGTGCGGCGTCGCGACGGCTGGGACAAGCCAGACCGACGACATTCGCAGGGGTCGCCTCGCCTATAAATGCGACACGTAGACTAGAATGCTCCGGGAACGGAGTGAACATCGCACTTGGTCTTTGACAATAAGGGCGGAATGAATAATTTAGTCCGTACTGGTTGTGTGGTGGATGGGGGAGTGACAAGGTGCTACTCGTTGCTCCATGACAGTTGTGACTCTGCTGTGCTGTGCTGAGTGACTCGCAGAATAGAACAGAACCCAAGCCCAAGAGTCCATCTGACAGGCGGGACCTTTCTCGGTGCAGAGGAGGACCTTTTGATTCGGCAGGTGCCCCCCACAACCCCCAGATAATGATGTGGTCTTCAATTTGCTGCGGTAAGTTGCTGATGAGCAACCATGGGTCGAGGACTCGAGGCACGCGTGACTCCCTCACCACCACCCGATCCGATGTGTGGTGGGGAGGATGTGATGATGGCGAATGGGCATCCACTCCATGCCTCGCATGCCACATCGTGTCATCAATGCTGCCTGCCCGCGGTTACACTTCCCCCCCTGCCTTCTATTTTCTTTCCGCCAAACTCTGGGAATTTCCCGCCCACCTTCTCTCCTCCCCCTTCTCTCACCTGCCGCGCCCAACCATCTCACCAACCCCCTCGGGAATTCCGCCTCGCACGCACTTCCTGATCGTCGTCAAGTGGACGTGCGCTCGTCTAGCGGAATCCGCAGGGCAATAAGGCGGGAACGTTCCGCAGCTGACATCGCAGTTTCCGCCTGGCTTGTGGCCCGTGTTGACGTCAGCGCCAGGGGGGGAAATCAGTTTCGCAGGGCGCAGCAGCACAACGCGAGCAGATTGTGCGAGGTCGGGGACGGGACTCGAATCAGGAGGCGAGATCGAGGTGCTTGGCGGGAGCCGGAGGTTGTTGAAAATCCAATTATGGATGACTCCTCCTCCTCGAGCAAGTGGGCAGTTCGGTTTTGCTACTTTTGGAAAGTTTCTATGAAGTACAGTGCACAATGAACGGGCTTTCCTTACAATGTTATCTTTATCAATCAACTTCGCATGAGTTGGGTGTGTTTCGAACCGAAAAGCGTCCCAAAAGGTATCCATGCAAGTACGTATATAATCGTGCATACCAAAGGCAAAAGGATTTGAGCAGCACCTGTAGTGAAGTGATGGCCATCCCATCCGTGTATCCTTATCACTGTTGTCCTCATCTCCCTCTTGGTTCGAATATAAGTCTCCTGCTACGAAACAGGTGCATCGACTTACAGCGTAAAACCAGAAGCTGTAACTCAAGGTACATTTGCCTTCCACTCAACCTCCTCTGGGAGGACCAGACCCTCCCTTGAACCTACACGCAAATCTCACCCTGAGGGAATCAACCCTCTCCCAATGCTCTCCACTCAACTCACACTGGGGGTTTAGCCCCCTCCCTTTGCCCTACACTCAACTTATTCTGGGGGTTTTAGCCCACCCCATTTGCCCTACACTCAGCCTACCCCGGGAATTTTAGGCCCCTCCCTTCTCCCTACACTCAACCTACCCCATACATCGCTATCCCCTAGACACTTATCCCTAGTATCCCAATTCCCCATATGTCTATCCGCCATATCTCATCCCCCTGTCCCCATCCCAACATCCCCATTCCCCAAAACCCTCACGCATGGTTTCTGAGGCGCCTCACGCATGGTTTCTGAGGCGCCTCACGCATGGTTTCTGAGGCGCCTCACGCATGGTTTCTGAGGCGCCTCACGCATGGTTTCTGAGGCGCCTCATGCATGGTTTCTGAGGCGCCTCACGCATGGTTTCTGAGGCGCCTCATGCATGGTTTCTGAGGCGCCTCACGCATGGTTTCTGAGGCGCCTCAGAAATAGACTTCTCACGCAGCGCGCATGAATTGCAACATGGGGATGTGCATGCGGTGGGCCAGCACGACTTAGCTTCAAAGGAGGCGTTGACGCACAGAGGAGCCACCAGAATCTGCTGCCTCCTGCCAGGTGCTCGTCACTCCCCTTGCGCCCCATGCGTACCAGCAACCTGTGGGCGGGGAGAAGGGGGGCGGGCAGACAGAAAGTGAGGCGAGGAGCAGGGCGGAAACAGCCTCAGCGCAACAAGCAGAGGACGGGCAGAGGAGCCTTCCTTGACCCGCCCTTTGCTGCCCTTTGCCGTTCTGGAGGGAAGGGAGGAGGAAAGGGGGGAGGAGGTGGGCAGAGCGCATTGACAGTGCGTGAAACCACGGAGCCAAGAATTGTTGGCCCGAACGCGCATGGTAGGGCGAGCAGGCAGAAACGCAACTGTGGGGAGGACGGGGGGGGGGAGAGGGGGGTCGCCCATGGCACAGAGGCACGAGCAAGCAGCGGCAGCAGGGAGGGGGACGCAGGGGGGGAGGGGGCTTGGAGATGGAAGAAAGACACCAACGCGATGCATGCGCGCATGCAACTAAGACAGGACTGGTCTAACCCACTAGCGACACACAGCTATGGCGCTACGCAAGCGGCTCACGCGCCCGGTGCCATGGGCGGAGGGGGAGGGGGGGAGAGGTGGGGGAAGCGGGAAACGGGAGATATGAGTGAGATGCATGGTACGAATAGCAAAGGCATAGCGCATGGGCAAACCATGGCGAGCAGCGAGGGTGTGAGTGCGGGGGGCCATGGACTTAGCTTCACTGGGAGCTGCAGAAAGACCGTCGCCGCTCATGGCAGACCGGCGCTTCAGGATGGCGCGTCATCGTTGCGAATCGCTTCGCCGCTTTTCGACCGCCGATGTCGCTGGCGCCATTCTGCGGCGAAACGGCTGCCGATTCCGCCGCTAAATAGCCGCCGATTCTGCCGCTAAATGACCGCCGATTCCGCCGCTAAATGACCGCCGATGTCGCCGGCGCGATTCTGCGGCGAAACGGCCGTCGATTCCGCCGCTAAACGACCGCCAATTCCGCCGCTAAATGGCCACCGATTCCGCCGCTAAATGACCGCCGATGTCGCCGGCGCGATTGGGCGGCGAAACGGCCGCCGATTCCGCCGCTAAACGACCACCGATTCCGCCGCTAAACGACCGCCGATTCCGCCGCTAAACGACTGTCGATTCCGCTGCTAAATGACCGTCGATTCCGCCGTTAAACGACCGCCGATTTTGCCGGCGCGAGTCTGCGGTTAGACGGCCGTCGATTCCGCCGCTAAAAGACCGCCGATTCCGCCGCTAAACGGCCGCCGATTCCGCCGCTAAACGACCGCCAACTCCGCCGCTAAATGACCGCCGTTTCCGCCGCTAAATATCCGCTGATTTCGCCGGCGCGAGTCTGCGGCTAGACGGCCGTCGATTCCGCCACTTTGACTGCCAATTACGCCACTAAATGACTGCCGATTCCGCCACTTCCTCCGCTTAGCGACCACCGAATTCCGCGGCTAAGGACCGCCGATTCTGCCGTCAAACGACCGTCGGTTTCGTCATTAATTGACCGCCACTTCCGCTAAGCGACAGCGGAATCTGCCTGAGCGCGGAGGGATGAACGCCGAGAGCGCCGAGGTCGCCAACGGGAGCGCGGAGAGCGCCGAGGGTGTCGAAGCTGAGATCCTCGACGCCGGTTAGGAAGGCTCGGGCTCACGGCGTTTCGCGCGCAGCGCAGAGCGTGGCGAGTTGAGTGCAGCGAGTTGAGCGCGTAGAGCGGAGAGATGCGCGTGCGGTTGCTTGGTTGGCGAAGCTCCGCGGGGATGGCGTTTCGGGGGGCCCTGGCAACACAAGAGAAGGACGAAACGCGTTAGCGCTGGACAGCAAAGAAGCGAGGTAAGTGAGGAGAGACTCCAGCAAAGCAATGAGGAAAAGGAAAGTTCAGAGCTGCGAGGCGAGCAGGAATAAAAGCTATGCGGTAGATGCGATTATCTAGAGAAGTACACAGGAAAGGAACGGCACGCAATCTTACCTCACTGGAGAAATTCTGGCCGGAAAGGGACCCTTGACGCGGCACTTGACGGTAGGAACAACGACGCGGTATTTCTCAAGCGGCCATGGAGTTATTCGTCCCGTTCGTCCCACGCATCCCCAGCCGACGGTTGTTTCCGCGCGCCGATAAGTTACGCGTCGTTGATAATGTCGCCTCGGCGCGTCGCGGGCGGAGGCAGGTGACGGAATGGAGGAAAAGGAAGAGCAGCAGCCACGGCGTCTGCCTAAATGAGCCGTCGATGGCGAGCAAAAAAGGGCTAGTGAGTGAGCTGAGAGAAATGTGCAAGCTAGGAGGAAATGAGAAACAGAGCGAATTGGGAAATGTGGGCGGACTGGGAGGAATGGGATGCGGCTTGTGTTGTGTTGAGGAAGCAAAAGGGAGCGGGTTGTGTAGAGGCGAGGTGGGCGAGGGGAAGGGCGAGCGGGGATGGGGGCCTGGTTTGGGTTTCTTTGGTTTCCATTGTTCCGCCGCTCTGTGCTTGCCATCCGCCGAAAGCCCCAACCAGGCGGTAGTGATTGCTTGGAGTTGAGGGGGTGTGCTTCCGCCTAACCAATAGAGTCTCGCGGAGATTCTTGAGAACCCAATTGGAGCCCCAGCCGCATGCAGCCAATCTCCGCCAAACTTGGTTTGGGAAATGGCTTGGTTTGGCAGAGCGGGTGCTTCTCCCGCTCCCCGCTTGCAAACCAAACTACGCGCTTGCGGCTTCGCGATTCGCCGCAGTCGCGCGGTGTGGACTCGACAAGGCGGGGAACGGCGGAAAAGTTCACGGGGAGTTTTGCGAAAAGCCTTGTGTTGACGAAGAAACGAAACGCCTCGTCATCGAGAAAACATTCGATGAGCGAATATCGCTGTTGTCGCCACACCCATGCAACCCCACCCGTTGGGCTGCTGAATGCGCCAATTTCCCCAAAATTTCTGACACAGAGCTGAGAGCTTCGTAGATTTTTTAGGGCTCTATGAATCAGGCTAAATAGGGAGTTTGCAGAGGCGGAACTCCAAATGATCAGACTGATGGCGTGACTGAAGCGATAGAGTTTGTGCGATTTGGGAAGCTCGATTGCTGGCTCAGCCATGGAACCCCATCTTTTTTACAGCTAAACGCCAAATATTCCCTAAAGTCTGGCGCACAGCGGATTTCCTGGGGGTTTTGTAAAGGCGTAGTTCAGATCTGTATGACACCAACGAGGGGTTGCGCAGAAAGTTTGGAGGGGTCGAGGGAACGTTTCCTCTGGTTTCTAATTTTCGAACATCATTAACGTACACGTGTACCCTTCTGAATGGACTCTCCAAATAAGCACAGATCATACCTATATAATATAACGGGTGAAATTTACAACAGAATGTAGCTTTGTCTGTAAAAGGTTTTCCTTATTCCCTTTGGCGTGTGTCAGGTGCGCAGGGTATTGCGTGGTTTCCCCACAAGCCGCTCCATAGCTCTGCGCTGCTGTTGCCAAAGCAGCCACTGGCGCAACTTTCTCCCCCAACCTCCGCCTTCCGCCACAACCAACTTCTCGCCTCTGATTCCTCTCGCCTCTAGAATTTACTGCAATTCCAGATCAGAGGTTTTTGGCGCGTTCAGTATCGTTCGCCGATCTCTCAGACCGCCGTCATACAGTTCTTAGTATCTCGCTTTGCTTCCTGGCTTCCGCTTATTTTAGGACTTATTGATGCCGACGTCCTTTTTGCATCTCGCTTACTGGAGCTAACCTGGCGATCTGACAGCGTTCTAACATTCAGATGCGACGCAAGCACGGGGTTGCAATGAAGAGCCGAGGAAGAAGTAAGGACTATTTTCCCTGATTGCCGTTGACGTGGATCTGCGCGCGGCTCACGCCTCGCGCACCTGTGCGTGTGGTTGAGCAGATGAAAAGGAAGGTGCGATGCCCGCCGGAACCATCGCTCGGACCGAGTGCAATGGGCGACGGTGGTCCCATCAACGGCCGCAAGAAGGCCAAGGCGAGATCGGACGGTACAGAAGACGGTACCTTGCTTTTGGGAGACGGCGTGTCAGCTGTGAAGCGATCAGCTTGCAGCAACTGTTCTGTGGTAAACGCGGAAACCCTTATGCTTTAATTCCTTGTCATCTTCCTCCAGTTTTTTCGATGTAAGTCGCCCCCCCTTTTCTTCTGTACTCCGCACCCCGTGTCCTCCCTCTCCTCGTTCTCGTTCCTAATTTCTCGATGTGCTCCTTGCAGCTCCAGCAGAGGCTCGACAAGGCGGAAGAAGGTAGGAGGAAGCTTCGCGAGGCGATTGGGCTATTGAGGGATCGGATCGAGGAGCTAACGCAGACCGTCTCCACTCTCCAGCAGGGTGAGTTTTCGCCTTGTCGTGCTCTCCTTTCGTTCCCCTGTCGCTACGGTTAACTCCACTTTATTTCGCATCCACGAAAAAAATGCTTGTTCCTTGCGTCCGTGCGCTCCTTCGTTTTGACGAGTTAAGATTTTGAGCATGCCGCTGATTTCCGCCGAAAATCTGTCGCCTTGGTTCACATTCCATGCTTCGTTTTGCGTCGCTGGCTATTCTGCGTGCACAGACATACGACAGCAGCGCGAGGAGAATGACGAGTTCCGGCAACGGGTGGAGCAGGCAGAAGGACGGGCAGACGAGGAGTGTCTACGGGCAGTCAAAGAAGCTCGCCGGGCGGCTGACGCGTCGGACGAAGCAACGCGGGAGCGAGGGAGGGCAGAGGAATACTGCGCACGGGTGAAGCGCTTAGAGCGAGAATTAGCGGTGCTGCGAACGCGGGTAGGACGAGACGAGAATGATAGGAGTGTTGACGTAGAGGGAAGAGGAGATTCGGGGAGGTTGAAACCGGTCTCGACCGGGCGAGAGCCGTGTTTAGCTGGTGATGTGGTGGGGAAGGAGCGGGGCGACGTGCGAGACGGAGAACGCAGCGGTTGTAGCGGCGGAACAAGTGGAAGTGGATGCAGAAGCAGCGGCGGCGGGGCGACGAGTGGAAGCAGTCGCGGCGGCGACTCGGATAGCGAAGCCGCCTCGCAGCGGAAAGGCGGGGCGGAAAGAGCGGGCGACGGCGAGGAGAGTAGCAGTGAGGAGAGCGATAGTGATGATGGGGGGAGTGACAGCGACGGGAGCGAGAGCGACGAAGAGGCGAGGGGCGAGGAGGGAAAGATGGATGGGGAGGAGGAGGAGAAGGAGGAGGAGGAAGAGATCGATGTGGAGGGGTGTGATGGGGACGCACGACTCGTGCGAGAGGAGGTCGAGACGCCGCCAGGGGAAGCCATGCGAGTAGACGTTATTCGAGCGGAACTGATTAGATCGGTGCCCACGGGCGCAGATAGAATAGAGTTAGAACCCGTTGTGGAGGGTGCGGGTAATAGAAAAGGGTCGCCATCGCCGCCGACGTTCGAGAGTTTAAGGGGTCGGCCGGAGTTGCTCGGGCGTTCGTGTGGGGAGAAGAGGGAGGAGGAGGAGCGGGATGATTTGGGCAAGTTGGAAGTGATAGAACTGGGAGGGTGGAGTGATGGGGAGGGAGAGGAGGAGGAGGCGGCGGAAGGAGGAGATGTCAGGGGGGAAGCTGCCGGTGCAGGTGCGGGGGGGGGAAGGGCAACGGGAGGAGAGCTCAGGACGGGTGGCGATGGCGTGGAGGGGATGGGGGTGGCTGATGAAGCGGAAGACGGAAGAATGGCGACGCACGCAAGAAAGGACGAGTTACGTGCGGGTGGGAAATTGAAAGCAGCCGATGCAAGGGATGCGACTCAAGCAGATGTGACTGAAGCGGATGTGACTGAATCAGATGTGCCTGAAGCAGATGTGACTAAAGCAGGTGCAAGGGATGTGAGGGAGATTGACAAGTTGCGAGCGGGTGGTGAAGGGAGGGACGCAAATGTAGCGGAGGAGACTATAACGCGTGCTGCTGCAGCTCCAGCAAGCACCGGCAGGCTGTTGCGCGGTGACGCAATGGGGCATGGTGAGGGAGAAGCGGGGGAGCAGTTGTTGCAGCAAGTGGACACAAGCGCGGATAGCGCCACAGAGCAGATGCGCGATTGTGCTGCTGCTGTTGATGCTGCTGCTGCTATGGCTGATACCCTAGAACCTGATGCTAATTCAGCTGCCGCTATCGCAATCCCTACGTCTCCTGCTGTGTATCCCGCGACTGCTGATGCGGCTAGTGCTAATGCCACTGCTGCCGCTGCCGCTGCCACTACTGCCACTGCTGCTGCTGCTGCTGCTGCTACAGTCCGGGATGCTGCCGTTGCTGCTGCCACCGCTGCAGCTGACGTTGAACCTAGCTGTGCTGCTGTAACTGCCACGTCCCCTCGTCCTGCCGCCACCGCTGATACCGCCGCCACTCTTGCTGTGTCCCTTTCTCATGGCGGCGGCTGGGGTACTGAGAGCGCTCAGAAGACGGGGCGAGCAGGCAGCGCGTGTAGCCTGCGAGCAGTGAAACGCCTCGCCAGGAAGCGAGGGCCACACGCCCTCTCCGTGAAGCCGCCGTTGGTCCCCCTCATGCCTGCGCCCTCTACACCTGCGCCCTCTACACCTGCGCCCTCTACACCTGCGCCCACTACGCCTGCGCCCTCTACACCTGCGCCCTCTACGTCTGCGCCCTCTACACCTGCGCTTCTTGCACCTGCGCCGTTACCACGTGTGGGGGGAACCGCTGCCACCCCCACTGAGACAATAGAGGCCTGCATGGGCGAGCACATGGGTACTGCAGAGCGTGTGGGTGCCGGGGTGGCTGAAGCAGCTATGCTGGGGAGCTGCGAGGGAGGACGTGGGGCGGCAGGGGCAGATGAGGGACGGAAAGAGGAGGGGAGCGTAAGGGGCAGAAAGCGAAAGGAGGTGGGGGCTTCTGACGGGTCTCCGCTGGCGCATGTGCTGGCAGCAGCTCAAGCGCCAATGGAAGCGCATGCGGTTGCACAGGCGCCGGGAGCAAAGGGATCGGTGGCAGTAGAGAGAGCGGTAATGGAGGAACCGCCGCTGGACGATGTGCGCTCGTTCTTTGCGTCGCTCTGCTTCCCCCTGCCGTGCTCCCCGCGTGCCGCCACCCCGCCGCTGCCACTCTCTGCATGCCAGGAGCTCATTCGGCCTTGCAGAGAACGCAAGGACCAGCAGCCGCAGCAACAGCAGCCGCAGGAGCAGGAGTCGCAGCAGCAGCAGCCGGCAGCGCAGCAAGAGAAGAAGGGGTATAGCATGCCCACCGTGTCCATGCCAGCTCCGCTTCCCCTGGGCCCTCTCCCCCCTCTACTCCACCTGCCGTCCGTGCACCACCTGCACGCTCCGCGGTTGCCCGCGCTCGTTGCCCCTGGCCACACCGCCCCCCGCATGGACCATCGCAATGCCCCACATGGGGGCCACACCCCGTCCAGCACGCATGGCAGCTGCACTGCCACAGTCACTGCCATTGCCACTACCACTACCACTGCTGCTGTTGCTGCTGGGGGCAATGCTGGTGCTGGTGTTAGTGGTAAAGCAGGTGTTAGTGCCAGTGCTGCAGCCAGTGGTGCCAGTGGCGGCAGTGGCGGCAGCAGCACTGCAGGCAGCATGGCCACTGCCGTCCCCGCGCATGCTATACTTTCTGCCGTATGCCCCATGGCAGCCCCCCCCTCAGGCTCGTCGCACTCCCTCTCAGCCACCCACCCCCCTCCTCTCGCTGTTCCCGCGTCCCCTCCCTCTGTTGCTGGCGCAAGCGCATCCCTCCGCGATGCCTCTGCGAGCCATGGTTGCTGTGGCGAGCACATGCACGCACACGGGCGCATGCAGACGAGAGCGCAGACGGAGGAGGATATGGCAGCGGCGGCGGAGGAGAAGGAAGCGCGGGGCAGCTCGTGCGGCGAGGGTGTGGCGGCGCTGCTTGGCCATCTGGCTGCTCTGGGGGACCTGGGGGATGGTGGCGCGGGGAGGGGTAGGGGCTTCAGTGAACGGGACGGAGGCAGGGGGAAGGCGGGAGAGAGGGGGCAGGGTGGAGGAAGAGGGAGACGAGGAGGCGAAGTGGGGCGCGGCAGTGCGTTGGAGAGACGAGCATCGGGGAAGAAGGGGCAGTGGTGGGTGGACGTTGGAGGGGCAACGGATGGGCGCGAGGACAGTGCAACGAGGGCTGCTGCTGCTGCTAGTCTCACGCACGGGCTCGCCCCTGCCTCTGCATCCCTCCCTGCTGCTCTCTCCCTCATTTCACGCTCCTCCGTGTCCGCACCTGCCATCCAGATCGCCCACCCCAATACGCCCCTGCTTCCCAATACTGCTGCTCTATCCCCTGCGGCTCCCCCTTCCCTTGCGCTTCCCCCTGCGCCGGGCTCAGGCGCGGATACGGGATCAGCGCGCGTGGCAGGGGGGGTGGGTGGTGGCGCTGGTAGCGGCATTGCAAGGGCGCGGTCAATGGGGGGCGGGCAGATGGTGGTGGCGGCAGGGGTGGCAGCAGCGGTGGCGGTGAGGGAGGTGGAGAGGCGAGTGCAGGAGCGACGCCAGCGCGTGCTGAGGCGATTGCGGAGGGGGTTGAAGCGAGGAGGGGAGGGCGTGGGAAGGGGAGGTGGGGGGTTTAGAGGAGCACTAGGCACCGCAGCCAGGAGAGGAGGGGCAGGGGGAGGGGTAGGAGGAGAAGCATGGGGAGGTAGAACTGGCAGAGGCGATGGTGGTGGGGGTGCTTTCTGTCAGGCGCTTCTTGCCTGTTCCATGTCGGCCGGTGCCCTGCCTGCTGACGCCACCACAGCAGCACCTGCACAACCATCACCAACCGCCGCTGCTGCTGCTGCTGCTGCCGCTGCTGTCGCACCTGTCTTGCCGTCTGCTGGGTCCTGTCCTGAAAGCTCAACTGCTGCTCTCCCACCGTCTGCAGCTGCCAGTCTTGCTCCGATGTCCGCCCCTCCCCACACGTCTGCGCCTGCACCTATATCTGTGGCGGACGCATTGGCAGCAGCCAAGGCAGTGCAGAGGGAGCGGCAGGCGCGAGGGCAGGGGTGGGTGGGTGCAGGCGACAGGGCATCAGAGGGCAGGGGGGGGGGGTGCAGCAACAGGGTGCGACTGGGCACTGGCCAGGTGGGAGAGCAGTGCAGTGAGCACGTGAGAGGGGCACCTTGGAGTGGTCTGGACGTGCTTGAATGCGCTACCATGGCCTCTACTGCGCCCCACACCAGCACTCCCACCATGCGCGGGTGCTCTGCTAGGAGAGGGCTTGCATGGGCGCAGGCAGCAATTGGGCCTGGAAGGGGGGTGGTCAGTGGCAAGGGGAGCAGCAGCGGCGGCAGCAGTGGCGTGTGGAGTGAAGCGGGGTGCTGGGAGGGCCGGGATGGGTACTGTAGTGATGGCGGCATGATGAGGGGGGGGAGGATGGGGGTGGGGAGGGCAGGGTTGATGCCTGGGGATGGGCGAGGGAGAGATGAGGGCTCTTGGTTGGGGAGCGACGGTGGGGGGTGGGAGAGTGACGTGGACAGTGGATGGGAGAGTGAGGGGGGAGGGGTGGAGGTGCGAGGAGGGTATGGGCAGTGGAAGGGGCGAGATGAGAATACTTGGTGGACATCCAGTCTCCCTCCTTCCCCCACGCCCCCGTCACCCACCCCGCGTTACCCCAATCCTCCATCCCCCACTCCCCCATCCCCCTCACGGCATGTGTTCCCCACACCGCAAGTATGACACTCGCCTGCTGTAGTCTCAGCGCCCTGCGCCCTCTCGGCGTGCCGTGCCGCCAGTGTGGCCATCTGCATGCAGCCCTGCTCCGCTACTGCACTCGGTTGCTGGCCTCCACCCTGCTGCTGCACTTGCCGCCCCAAGTCCCTGCCTTGTGTCATCCCCCTGCCTCGTCTGCTCGCTGCTGCCTGTGTGTCTCTGGAGGAGGGGCGCCATCACCAGCACCAGCACCGAGAGCTAGATTGGGGCGCGGACGAGGGAGAGAGTGCCCTGGCGCCTGTTCTGCTGCCTGCGGGATGGTTGGTTGGATGGGCGTGTTGGTTGGATCGCTGGGCGAATGGCCCAGCCAGTGGGTTGCCGGGCCAAGGTCTTGACACGCCTCAGACCAGGTGTGTGGTTTGGTTGCCCCACCAGGGCAGTGTTGCGCGAGGGCAGTTTTGTGGGGAGCATACTCCCCTGAGTGTGAGGCAGGTAGGTTTTGCTATTTGGAACAGTGGTGTACCGTGTACGGGAGGCAGAACTAGTGCTTTGGCCCAGAGCTGTGCGTTGGTTGGTGTACTAGGTTAATGAAGCGGGTGCTTTGATGAGTGATCAAGAAGAAAGAATGCTTTATAAATGGAACAAGTACAGTGGCAGCAAAAATGAGGCTCTAATGAATAGAAACTGTACAAAGGTACACAAAGAAGTGGTGAAGAGACAAATTGAACAAAGGAGTGTGCAAGTGAAACCCTGTGCCTACACAATTGGGGAGGGTGGGACTTGAGAGTGGTTCTGCCCTACAAGGAGCTTCCAAGGGAGTGAGGAGGAAGCATGAGGGGGGTCAGCAGAAGTAGGATCTACAAAACTGGGTGGAGACGTGGGCGACTAGGAGAAGGGTAGGGAGGTGGATGGGGGGATTCCAAAGCTACAAAACTGGGGAAGGGCGGATGCTAGGCAGGGCCAAGTTGACATGTGTGTATGTACACAGGGTTGACAGGGTTGAGTTGAGCGGGCGGTGACATGGAGAGGGTGGAGAGGGGGCAGGTGAAGGTCAGGTGCCTGCCAGCTGAGGTGAACGCGGACAGTTGAGGAGGGTGCAGCATTGAGGGCAGATTGTCCGGTGCTTCAATTTGAGCAGCCCTTTACGGGAAGATGCCGCTGACGTTGTAGGAGCGCGCAATGCGCTCGATGGAGATGAGATAGGCTGCCGTGCGGAAGGAGCAGTTCTGGGGAGTGAGGCGGGAGGGGGGAAGTGTGGGGAGAGAAGAAACTCTGAGAGGAATCCTGGTGCAGGAAAAGGACAAAGCATAGGTGTGGGTGGACTGTGGGTTTTGGACAGAGCAAGAGTAAGAAGGATACAATGTGGTGGGTGAGAGGGTGACTGAGTGAGCAGGCTTTGGTTGGGAGAGGAGTGGCAAGCAAGCAAGCATGAGAGTGAGTGTGTGCATTGTGCAACAGGCGGGCTTAGCGCACGTACCCTCTCCTCGGCCACGCGGTCCACGTTCTCCCACCCCTCGATCATGTGCTCCTCCAGCCCCGACCACACAAAGTCCTCCTCCGTGTTGCTGCCAGGGGGAGGGGGAGGGGCAATGGTTACAGATGAGACAGGTGCCGGCAACGAGAATGTGAGGACGCTGTTTTAGAGGGGGGAAAGCAAGCGCAGCAGCAGGGAGGATTAGGAGCAAGAGAAGCGCGCCAGGGCTGGGAGAGTAGCGCAGCTTACCCGCGCACGATGGACTGGCGCGTGGTGTGGCTGAAGCGCATGCCGCCGGCCATCTCCTGCTCGAGGGCGTCGACGAGCTGCTGCTTGCCGCGCTCCTCCATGCGGCGGCTCATGCGGCCGAAGTGGATGTGGTTCAGGTTCTTGAGCCACTCGAAGTACGACACCGTCACGCCGCCCGCGTTCACCAGCAGGTCCGGCAGCACCACCACGCCGCGCGCCGCCAGGCGCTTCTCTGCTGCGGCGGTGACGGGCCCGTTGGCGGCCTCCGCCACCACCTTGGCGCGGATGCGCCCCGCGTTGCTTGCCGTGATCTGCCCCTCCAGCGCCGCCGGGATGAGCACGTCGCACTCCCGCTCCAGAATGGCGGCGCTGTCCAGCAGCGTGGTGGCGCCCACACAGTGCAGAATGGAGCCCGTGCGCGCGTGGTGCGCCGCCACCGCCGCCATGTCCAGCCCCGCGCCCGTGTCGTCCACCAGCCCCCCGTTCCACTCCGCCAGCGCCACTATGCGCCCGCCCGCCCCCACTATCGCCTCGATCGTGTGCCGCCCCACGTTGCCGTACCCCTGCACTATGAACGCCTTGCTCTTGATCCCCACACTCATGCCCAGCCGCTCCATCCACTTCTGTAACACCCACAAACACGCTCATGCAGGAGAGGGGGGAAAGAGGGGGAGGGAGTGGAAAGTGAGGGGGTAGGCACAGGAAGGGGGTGGGAGTGTTGGAATGGGTGTGGCGAGGGGGCGGCGGAACAGGGACGAGACAGGAAGAGCAAAAATGGAGACGAGGGAAGACGAAAGGAGAGAGTCCGGTGGGCATGGGTGGTTGCGCTGACCTCGCTCTTGAAGAACTCCCTCAACACAACGAACACGCCCTGCCCTGTGGCCTGCGTGCGCCCCCTGATGCCGCCCTGCAATGAGAGAGAGAGAGAGAGATAGAGAGATAGATAGAGAGAGAGATAGAGAGAGAGAGAGAGAGAGAGAGAGAGAGAGAGAGAGAGAGAGAGAGAGAGAGAGAGAGAGAGAGAGAGAGAGAGAGAGAGATGAGCATGCAGGGAGTAGCCCGCACACTGTTAGCTCCTGATCTGAAGCGACTAAGTCATGGAATGGCCCACTTGCAAGCATATGGAGGAGCAGAGGATGCGAAGAGCAGGAGAGAATGAAGAGGGGAATGCGGGAGAGAGTGGGAGACTGTTGCGGGGACGCTGGAATGACCAGCGGCATGGGAAAACGGTGTGCATGGCGCCTCACCTCCTCCAGCGGCTTGCCAGTGACGCACGCGAAGGAGTTGAGGTCGTTGGGGCGAAGCATCTGGTATGTGTCCTGAGGGGGTGGAAGGGGAGGGGAGACGAAAGGGGGGGGAAGGGCTCGCGTTATCACCACTTCGTCATGTGCATGTACTGTGACTTTCGTTGTAATGATTTTTCTGTTTCTTTCGGTTGGGTTTTCTACAGAAGACTTTTCGTAGTGTGTGATGGGCATGGTGAACAGCCCATACACATGATTGGGTTAGGTTCTGCTCACTTATGCGCTCACATAAACGTACGAGGAAAGCCCCACTTCAGCATGCCATAACCCCACAGCCATTTCACCTGCCTCCCATTGCGCGCCTCACCTTGATCCACGCCATCTCCTGCGGGCCGGTGCCGTAGTCGGGCGCGGGGACGTCCTGGCAGCGAGACACAGGGGGCAGAAGACAGAGGTGGCGTCAGCGGAGCGCGTCGCTGGATAAAGCGGGATTTGCGGCCGTAAGGAATGTTTGCAGTGGTGTGTTTAAGGCACGAGGCAGCAACGCTGGGAACCGAGTGTGTGCGACGGATGTAGCGACTCACGATGGACGGTCCGATGAAGTTCTTCTTCACCAGCTCCGATGTGTACCGTCGGATCACCGCCTCCTTCGCTTCCGGCGAGATCTTGCGCGGATCTGACGGCAAGGAGGGAGCCGAGCAAGAATAATGAGACGCATGTCAGGCGCGAACGAGAGACGCGGAAAGGATGTGGCAGACTCGAGCGGGCCATGGCGTGGCCCATCATGGCGTGGCCCATCATGGTGTGGCCCATCATGGCGTGGCCCATCATGGCGTGGCCCATCATGGCGTGGCCCATCATGTCATCACAAAAATGTGGACCTCTCCTATATTGTAGGTATAGTTGTTCGTATAGCAAGGCTACTCCGTAGCAGACGTACCTATGCCATACCTACTGTATACCTACTCCGTATTTCTGATCCTGGAATTTTGGGATGTGGCGTGGCCCATCATGGCGTGGCCCATCATGGCGTGGCCCATCATGGCGTGGCCCATCATGGCGTGGCCCATCATGGCCTGGCCCATCATGGCGTGGCCCATCATGGCGGGCACTGACCGATTTTGATGCCGC
Organism: Closterium sp. NIES-67; assembly: GCA_027943415.1. Taxonomy (NCBI): domain Eukaryota; kingdom Viridiplantae; phylum Streptophyta; class Zygnematophyceae; order Desmidiales; family Closteriaceae; genus Closterium; species Closterium sp. NIES-67. Next base: position 82,390 of record BQMB01000254.1, read on the forward strand.
CCTTGGCGCCTCCGAAGGGGACGTCGAGCAGCGCGCACTTGAAGGTCATGAGCGCGGCGAGCGCCATGGTCTCCTCCGCGTCCACCGTCAGCGACATGCGGATGCCGCCCTTCACGGGCAGGCGGTGGTGCGAGTGCTGCGCGCGGTACCCCTCTACCAGCTCCACGCGGCCGTCCGGCAGCTTGAGCGGAAACTGCACGCGGATGATGCTGTTGCACGCCTTGATCTGCGCCAGAATGTCCGGCGACACGTGCGATATCGCCGCCGCCGCGTCGAAGTACAGATCCACCGACTCCAGGAAATTCGGCTCCGGCTCCGGGGGAACCTCGATCTCTGCGGGGCGGGGGGAAGTCAGCGCAGCAAGTCGCAGGGCGGAGCGTCGAGGAAAGCAGGTTGATTACGTGATCGCGACGCAGCGAACGCGAGCAAGCAAGGCGCGTCGTCACTGTGACGGGTGCGGTGAGGGTGACTGACACTTACTGGCGGGAGGGTCAGCGGGAGACGGCAGGGAAGCCATGGGGCTCTGGCATTGGAAGCTCGGCATGACGGCCTGCGGCGTGAGGCATTGGATGACGGGAGCCATTGCTACGAGCGATGATGCTTCCGGACGCCTGATGGTCAGAGTTGATGGGAGATGATGCAGCGGCGATGGTGTAACACGACGCGAATACGAAGTTATGATCTGCTCTGTTTTTCCCAGCTCGGTAGTAACAGGTGGTATCTCGTGTGGTCAGGCCTCGTGGGTTGCTCTTCAGGTGAACTACGAGCTCGGATTAGACGACTAATTGTTGCTCAGAAACGAACGCAAGTGACAATGTCAGGTGAAACGAGCGGGCGAGAGGAATGAATAATGGGAGTGCAGCTGAAGGGACTTTTTGAAGCCAACGAAACGAGCGAATTTCCTTCGGGCATTTCCTCGCGAGCCGCGTTTTGGCCAATGTGGCATGTGGACGAATTCGCGTCGCGATCTCGATGGTGCGCTTCGCTTATGATGCCAGTGTGACGAAATTGGTGGGGTGGGAGGTGGGGGATTCTGCTGCCAAAGAAAGCTGAGGTGTGAAACGGTTGGGATGACTCGGATGTTGTGGTCGATTGGAGAATTTGTGCGGTACAGATTTTGCGTGGCTTGGCACCACATCCCCACGATATCTGGAAAGGCCAGGTCGACGTGCCAGCGGAAAGAGGGGAAAAACCAGCGATTTCTACGGCATATGACGGGTAGATATGCGTGGATTCCGGAACCATGTCGGGGCTTGCTTGGCATCACTTTGTTGCTTATGCGGAAATGACATGGCACAGCGTTGGATGAAATAGCGGGGATGTGTTTGGCTTTGGAGCCACAAAAGGGAATTCTCTCTATCAATCCCGAGTGTAATGGATAGTAACGTTTCGCGATAGGTGAGTGGATTCGTTTGATGCGCTTAAGAGCTGATTCATTTGTGAGTTTACTTTCACCTTTGAAAGTATCCACGCTGTATTCCGAGACTTAGTTTTTCCTAATGCTCGAACAAATATAAATATGTGCTGGCCCACCTAAATTTATTACAGCTCAGCCCCCACCGTACATTGCGCTGTGCCATATCATCCAAGCGTGTGCGCAATCCCCCATTGACACGCACAGAGAGCTTTCCACGACTCGTCCACGTTCTTGAGTACCCAGCATCACAGACTGGGTCCAGCGGGCCATGGCGGCTCGTGCCTGCCCTCGCAACGCTTACGTGGCCGTTCCACACATCCCACCAAATGTTTTCCAACAAGTCGCTTCAAGAGCTCTCTCTATCTGAAAAATTACCCTACAAATATTGCTGTTTCCAGAGTCCTATTGCTACCATGCTTGATATTACGGGGTACTTCGCTTTGATTTCGTACGAACTGCACTTGTAGAGCAAAGCTGTCAATTGTGGTTTATGTTACAACCCTCCACTAACGAGCTGAGAGAGAGAGAGCAGTTTCTTTCCCTGCCTGCAGTTTTATATGCAGGTTTCGGGAGGGTTTTCTACTCTCGCGACCGCCTGAGGCATAGTAGGATGGAGAACGCCTCTCCAGCCGTTTATTACGGGTAGTTGGTTGTCTATTCGTTCCGCTATGGGTAATTCTGAGGCCGATCTCGTCCCGTAACGGAATTCCCGAGGCCTTAGCGAGAGCCTGAGCGCTGCCAGGGCTCACACGAATGTCCAGAACTCGCGGCGCGGCGACGGGTTGCCCCTCCCGTGCATATGGGGCCAGCATCCACATTCTCCTCTCACGCATTCCACTCGCCTCGCATCGTTTCGCATCTCGTTCGCTGGCCTCCATTGACTTCGATTCGAGCCCCGCCTTCGCTTCTTGAGAAACTCGCCTCCGTGTCACTCATCCCTGCTTCAACCAACCAATTCTGAATTTGTCGGTCCACTGGAATTCGCGTTTCCGAGGATTCATCTCGACGATCGCCATCACGGATCAACCGCCATCCAGTGCAGCCAGCGGACTCAGCCATCGCCGCGAGTGGAACCCACAGCAATTGATCATCGCGCAACAGCGGGCAATCACCAAGTTCTAGTGGCAGTCTCACCGCGACTCATCCCCAACGTTTGACTGGAAGCGCGCGTCGGCATCGCCATCATGGCGCCCGTGGTTCCGTGCCAGTCCCAGCCTCCCACCATGGCCTACTCGTGTCCCGTCATCTCCGCCACTAAAGCGGTGCCCGTCACCGTAGCGCCGCCGAGTGAGTATCGCATTGCGGAGTGCAATGCGTAATCATGTTCCTCGCGCAGCGACCACAGTGTAGCATGTCATGGTGTGCTGTACAATCAACAGGCGTACTTGCCCTTTGTGCTCGTGAAGTTTACGCGAGATCTGTGCGCTTTGGGTTGACTCACGAAACGCCGTAACCACGTTGATTGACCCTTCCCCTGCAGAGGAGGAGGCGAAGCCGTCGGAGCCGGAGCCGAATTTCCTGGAGTCGGTGGATCTGTACTTCGACGCGGCGGCGGCGATATCGCACGTGTCGCCGGACATTCTGGCGCAGATCAAGGCGTGCAACAGCATCATCCGCGTGCAGTTTCCGCTCAAGCTGCCGGACGGCCGCGTGGAGCTGGTGGAGGGGTACCGCGCGCAGCACTCGCACCACCGCCTGCCCGTGAAGGGCGGCATCCGCATGTCGCTGACGGTGGACGCGGAGGAGACCATGGCGCTCGCCGCGCTCATGACCTTCAAGTGCGCGCTGCTCGACGTCCCCTTCGGCGGCGCCAAGGGCGGCATCAAAATCGGTCAGTGCCCGCCATGGCAGACGCCGTCGCCCGCTCGGGTCTGTCACGTCTTTTGTTCCGCCTCTCTCGTTCGCGCCTGACATGTTTCTGATCATTCTTTGCTCGGCTCCCTTCTTGCCCATCAGATCCGCGCAAGATCTCGCCTGAAGCGAAGGAGGCGGTCATCCGACGGTACACGTCGGAGCTGGTGAAGAAGAACTTCATCGGACCGTCCATCGTGAGTCGCCGCATCCATCGCACACCACACTCGCCTTCCCTCCATTACTACCTCGTGCCTCGAACGCACCACTGCAAGCATCCGTCCGATCACAATCTCGCTTTATCCAGCCAAGCACTTCGCCGACGCCACGTCTCTCCTCTTCTGCCCCCTGTGTCTCGCCGCCAGGACGTGCCCGCGCCTGACTACGGCACTGGCCCGCAGGAGATGGCGTGGATCAAGGTGAGGCGCGCTGCTCGCTGCAATGTTCCGCTCAATGCTACGCTGGTGACCTCTGTGCTAGCACGACTCGTGCTGCCATCCTGGTCCACGTCACGCGTTGCACGCCCGCCCGCCACCCCACACATATTCGCGCATGCCTCTCGTCGCACCCGTGCCTTCCCCTGACGCCCCCCAGGACACATACCAGATGCTGAAGCCGGGCGACCTCAACACCTTCGCCTGCGTCACCGGCAAGCCGCTGCATGAGGTGAGGCCCCATGCGCTCGTGCTGCTTTTGGAAAGGAAGGGAGGGGAGGGTTGCATGTTTCGCATTAGTCTCTTTCATTCCGTAACTAACAGTCTGCCTACTGCTCCTTCCCAATTGGCTCTGTCTGTGCGCTGTGCGGTGCAGGGCGGCATCAGGGGGCGCACCCAGGCCACAGGGCAGGGCGTGTTTGTGTGCCTGAGGGAATTCTTCAAGAGCGAGGTCAGCCCAGCCACCCGTGCCGTTAATCCTCTCTTCTTGATTAGACTTTCACGTGCCTCCTCTCCTGCTGTTCCTGCTGTTCCCTGCTTCTTTCTTTCCCACCACACCCAAACCAACACTCACACCCCTTCCCTTCCCTCATCCCTGCTCTCTTCCCTCCTCCCCCACCCCTTTTGGGTGTTACAGAAGTGGATGGAGCGGCTGGGCATGAGTGTGGGGATCAAGAGCAAGACGTTCATAGTGCAGGGGTACGGCAACGTGGGGCGGCACACGATCGAGGCGATAGTGGGGGCGGGCGGGCGCATAGTGGCGCTGGCGGAGTGGAACGGGGGGCTGGTGGACGACACGGGCGCGGGGCTGGACATGGCGGCGGTGGCGGCGCACCACGCGCGCACGGGCTCCATTCTGCACTGTGTGGGCGCCACCACGCTGCTGGACAGCGCCGCCATTCTGGAGCGGGAGTGCGACGTGCTCATCCCGGCGGCGCTGGAGGGGCAGATCACGGCAAGCAACGCGGGGCGCATCCGCGCCAAGGTGGTGGCGGAGGCCGCCAACGGGCCCGTCACCGCCGCAGCAGAGAAGCGCCTGGCGGCGTGCGGCGTGGTGGTGCTGCCGGACCTGCTGGTGAACGCGGGCGGCGTGACGGTGTCGTACTTCGAGTGGCTCAAGAACCTGAACCACATCCACTTCGGCCGCATGAGCCGCCGCATGGAGGAGCGCGGCAAGCAGCAGCTCGTCGACGCCCTCGAGCAGGAGATGGCCGGCGGCATGCGCTTCAGCCACACCACGCGCCAGTCCATCGTGCGCGGGTAAGCTGCGCTACTCTCCCAGCCCTGGCGCGCTTCTCTTGCTCCTCCTCCTCCCTGCTGCTGCGCTTGCTTTCCCCCCTCTCAAGCAGCGTCCTCACATTCTCTTTGCTGGCACCGCCTGTCTCATCTGTAACCATTGCCCCTCCCCTCCCCCCTGGCAGCAACACGGAGGAGGACTTTGTGTGGTCGGGGCTGGAGGAGCACATGATCGAGGGGTGGGAGAACGTGGACCGCGTGGCCGAGGAGAGGGTATGTGTCCCTCATGCGCGCACACTCACTCCCCTGCTGAATCCCACGCTCTCACCTGGTACCTGTTCTTCTTATCCTTGCTCTCTCCACGACTTACTCACAGTCTGCCATCCCACCTCCCCCCACCGCTCTCCCCCACCAGGGCTGTTCCTTCCGGACGGCTGCATACCTCATTGCCATCGAGCGCATCGCACGCTCCTACAACGTCAGCGGCATCTTTCCCTAAGGGGCGGTGCGCTCTGGCTTCTGCAGGGATCTCTCCCCTGCCGAGTCCTTTCAGTTCTCTCTCTCCTGTGCTGCTCATTACCACTCCTCTTCCCACCTGCACCTGCTGCGGCCTACTCTCTGCAAGTTTTGTCAAGACGCTTGCATCTTCGCTCTGCTTCGCAAGGATCATGCACGCTCCTGTGTCTGCAGCAGACAGCATGTCCCTCTGCCATCAGCTGCCATGCTCTCCCGTGCATGTGTTGGAGCATGCATCAGTGGGCATGGCACCCTGCCTGTACAGCATCCAATTTTGTCAGGGGTGGGGGAACTAAGGTTACTGCTCAGCAGTGACAGCTGCATGCCCCCACCACCTCCCCTCAATTTTGAACTGCTTAGTCCATTTGTGCCTGGGATTGGGTTGGTTGTGGCTAGCTGTGTGCTGCTGAAACAGCTGCTGCTTCAACCAGTGCCACTGCACTAAATTCTGTGGATGTGTACAGCTCTTTATTTGTGTTGCTTCCATTGCTTATATAAATCACCCCTCTAAAAAAAGCTTTGCTTGATAAGTCTGATTCTGAAGAAGTTGCAAGGTACGAACGTATGTTGTGACACTGCAGGGAAAGGATGAATCTAGAACAATTACTGTACCAGCACATGACAAGGTTATTGCCCGCCCTTGTACCAAGTACGTATGGCATGCAGGTTGGCAGCCCCAGCACACAAAACGAACTTCACAAATGTGTCTCACTCAGTAATACACCCACTGTGCTAAAAGGGCGGGTCAGCGCGCCCATAGCCCCCCAGGCATAGCAGCCTGTGGCTCTTCCAAGAATCTTCTAGGGCGAACCCAATGGGTCAAGAATTTGTTCCAAGAATGAGCATGACACTTGTACATCAATATGTCGCACTCGAAAGAGTCGCAAACCCTATCCAAACTCCCGTGCCAATGTCACCCCTTCCACTCCTTGCTTCCCCCACCTCTTCAGTCCCAACCCCACCACTGTCAGCGGCGTGTGGGCTTGTCGGCGGAGAGCATGATGTACTGGTTGCGGATGTCGCAGGTGTACTTCTCCAGCCCCGCCAGCTCCATCAGCTCCTCCACCTCCTCCGCCTCCCAGTACCGGAACGGCAGCTGCTGACTCATTGACACTTGCTGGGAAGAGGGGGTGGGGGGAAGGGGGATACAGGGGAGGGAGGGATGGTGGGAAAGGGTTGGAGGAGGATATGGGGAAAGGATTTGAGTGGTGTTAGAGGCAAGTTGACGTACGCAGCCTTCCAGTACCAGAGCAGCAGCAGCTGCTGCTGATTCACAAACGGATGCTGGGGGGAGGGTGCACAGGGTGGAGGGGGGAGATGGGAGTGACTGATGGAATGAAGGTTGGCGTAGTGAATGGAAGGTAGAGATACTTGGGGGCATGTTAAGAGCGGACAATGTGGGCGTGTGATTGCGAGGGCGCAAGCTGTGCAGAGACAAGCACATGCGTGTGCATGCCCCCGCCCCCCACCTTGCGCAGCGGCTTGAAGAGGTCGTCGGCAAAGGGCGCCTTGGGCAGCAGAATCGTGGTGGCCACGAACTTGCCACCTGGGCGCAACACACGGCTTATCTCTGCCATCTGATGGGCGGACGGGGGGGGGGAAGGGAGGAGATGGCGGGAGATGGGAGGATGGGGGAGGAGAGGTTAGGAGAGGGATGGATGGATGCAATGGGGGACAGTGAGGGCGGATGGAGCAAGGGGGGAGTGAGGAGTAGTAGCGCGCATCAGCTCCACCAAAGGGCAAGTAAGGTGGCACCAGGGATTGACTTCCAAAAGGAGGAAAGGAGCTGAAGCAATTGCATCGCAGCGAGGGAGGTCTCACAGCGAGGGAGGGCTCACAGCGAGGGAGGGCTCACAGCGAGGGAGGGCTCACAGCGAGGGAGGGCTCACAGCGAGGGAGAGCTCACAGCGAGGGAGGGCGAGGGCCAGCAGTGCAGCGCAGCGCCGGCATGGATGGCGTCCACCGAGCCCGAGGGGAAGGGCAGGCGCGACACGTCCACCCGCAGCAGCGAGATGCCACTGCGGGCAGCACAAGGAGAGGGTGAGGAGAGGAGGGGGTTTGCAAGGACAGGGGGGAACACGGAGAGGTGAAGGTGAGAGGAGGAGAGAGGGGGAGGTTGTGGCACATGAGATGTATGGTGTGAGTGCGCGAGGCAGGGTCGCTGATGGACCATGAGGCCATTGTGCTGACTGCAGGCATTGCACTGAAGCCCATGCCCCTCGCCCTGCGCGCCCACCTCTGCTGGTCCGTGATCAGCGGGTCGTCCCGGATGTACTGCGCCGTCTGCTCCAGCATGGCGGGCGACAGGTCAGCAGCCACCACGTGGCTCCAGTCCTGGCTGGCGGCAAAGCGGCGAGTGAAGAGACCCGATCCACACGAGAGGTCGACGAGCAGCCCGCCCTTCTGTGCGTTGAAGAGGCGCTGCGCCATCAGGAACTGGTGGTGCCGGGCACAAGCACAGGGGATGGGGGAAGATGGGGTGGGAGGAAGAACAGGAACGGGTAGGGCGAGGATATGAGCAGCGGGGATGGGACGAGGATAAGTACAGGCGAGGTGTTTGAGGGTGCTATCTTACAGAAAGTGTGAAGCGCCAGAAACTCTATGTCTCTGCGATGTTGCTCACTGAAGCACCAACCGCCTCATACCCCCATTCCACACGTCACCCTCTGCATCCCCTTGAACCCTCCCAACAAATTCCCACCCCTCGCGCCCTCCCACCCAACTTACCTCCTCATCGGGCCCCGGGAAGCCAAACCCGGCAAAACTCTGCCTCCAGCCACGCTCGTATGCAAAGGAGACGAGGGGGTTCCTGGTGGCAGCACGAGAGGGATGGGGCCAGCGAGATCCCACCCTCAGCGGGATCAGGGCAAAAGTGAGATGTTGCAGTGAGCGAATTTGCACCCATCCCACCTCACTGCACTGTTGTCCGCCCCCCCCCCCTTCCCCCCCCCCCTTCCTCACTTGAATGTCTCGGATCGCGAGGGCAGGGGCGGCTCGACGTACTGCGTGACACCCGCCGTGAGCACCAGGTCCGCAAAGCCCGTGCGCGCAGAGTATGTGCGGCGGCACGGCTCGCACTGCAGGCGCGCTGACGGCGCTGACTGCCTGGGGGACCGCGAGGGAGGACGGAGATGGAGGATGGGTGGGGAGACGAAGGAAGGGTGGCGGCAATGGGAAGAGAGTGCGGGACCAGCTGCCCCTCTACAACCGCCCCCTGCCGCACTAGGACCGCCCCCTGCCGCACTAGGACCGCCGCCCCCTGCCGCTATAGGACCGCCCCCTGCCGCCCTAGGACCGCCCCTTGCCCCTCTGCGACCGCCCTCTGCCGCTCTAGGATCGCCCCCCTGCCGCTCTAGGACCGCCCCCTGCCGCTCTAGGAGCGCCCCCTGCCGATCTACGACCCCCTCCTGCACCTCTAGAACCAACCCCTGCTATAGCACCGTCTTCTGCCGCTATAGGACCGCCCACTGCCGCTCTACGAGTGCTCGAGACTGAGGGCTCGTGGTGCGAGGGGAGGTGCGTGGAGCAGGACGAGGGCGAAAGTGAGACGAGGACTAGAGGGGATGGAGAGGGAAGCAGGTAGACGATGAGAGGAACGGGAGGTGCGGTGACGGGTGCGCGCATGGATGCAATGCGGTGAGCAGGGACGCAGGGTCGGATGGTGTGCAGCATGGCGTGCACGCACATGGAGAAGGCGCGGTGCTTGCCCGCGAACGACACGTGCAGCGCGCGCAAGCACACAGGGCACGCCAGGCGAGGCCCCTCCACCTGCTCCGCGCCTTGGCCCCCCGCCGCCTCGCTGCTCTCCCACTCGCTGCCCGGCGCTGTCCCGCCACCCACTGCCGTGCCTGCTGCCACAGCTGCTCCCTCCTCCCGCACCCCACCTGCATTTCCCCCCAACGCGTCGCCCTGTAACGAATCCGCGCAACGCACTGTGCGTCTCGGGATGCGGGAAACCGCTGATAGCTCTGCCGAGCGCAGACGACCTCCTAAGCGCGTGTGCTTGCTGTCTGGCGCAGCAGGTGAACTGCTCAGATGAGAGCGCACGGAACGGTACCGGCGAGACACGGCTTGGGCTTCGCAGTGCTGCATAGGCTTAACTGGCGAGGGGCACTCGAAGCTTAGATGCGGCCTCGTAGTGTCGGCATGGGATTGGCATGGCAGGTTGAGAGGCGCGAACACGGATGCCGTGGCTCGAGAATGCAGAGCGACCGACATGGTCGACGACATGCTCATCGTTGTCGGAGAGGCAACCTGACCGTCTAGAGATGCAGGCAGAGGCAACTGGACGACTTCAAGGATCCGCCGTTTAGAAGCAAATGGAGTGATATGTTGCGTACAGGACATGTGTGGAAGAACTTCCTCTCCAAGGCAAGGGAGGAGGAATGTGATGGTGGCGTGGCAGCATGGCGGGGATCCCAAGGTCGCTGGGAGGGCGCGCCACGTTTCCAAAATTTGGAGCAAGAAAATGATGCTCCGATTGCGGAACAAGGCTGATGGTATGCTCGTTACAACTTGTTTACGTTTGAGCCTATCCAGGTTAAATTTGTCAAACCTTCTCATATGCATTTTATCCTACATTTTTTAGGGTATTATATGAATAATTAGCAGTTATTTTGTAATAATATGGTATCATATCCTGTCGAGGCACACACGCACTTTGCCAGACTCAGATTTTAGATGGACATGAATGTTGTGCTAACTGGCTGGAAAAAAGTAACAAATCAGGACACATGGACCACCCAGACCAAGGTATGATATATTTGTTCAGCAACATATTGGCATGAAGTTGTATGATGCTTAGGACATTGTGCAAGTTTTTTAGTACGCTATTTCTGCTTTTCCTGCACTCCACCGCCTGCACCCAAGACGAACTGATCCCAGTGGAGCAATGACGTGTGCTTTGCCACGCACTCGGCAGCTTGCGAAGGCGCGCCAAGCGGGACAGACTTGCATGGCTGCAGAGTGCCTGACACTTCTCATTCGCAGGGGCGCTCTCTCGGATCCGCGTCATTCCAGCGTATTTGCCGCCGTCTCCGTCACAGCATGGGCCTCACTGTCCCCATCCCACGCACGCAAAACACCCTCCATCTGCCACGATATGCAAACGCATCCTCGGACAGGATAACTCGGATGCTTGCGAAAGAAATAGCTACGACACTAGCGAACTACGTGAGCTCACATACATGGTGCGTAATTGCTTGCGAGCTTGCTAAGACGTTACTAGGTAACGATGACCTCCAAAATCAGAGCTGCAAGGGAATGGGATGAGTGGAGGGTTTGTTTGCCCATTGCTGCCAAACAGCAAACCCTTTCTAGTTCTTTCCTCAGGTCTACATTCCTTCCACCAGATCTGTCAGCAGTCTACCGTCCGTCCTCAACTTTGTGTGCATCTCTCCTACAACCATCACTAGCCTCACGGCCCTTTCCCCTCTACTTCGCTCGTAAACATGGCGCTCATAACGCAAGAGCTCGCGGGCTGTAGGCGTTAGGCGAGGGGATGCATTCAGCCGAGGGCCGGAGTCTTACGGCTTGCTGCCGTGGACGGAATGTGCGCGCGGGCCGCGACGATGGCTGGCACGGCTGCGGTCGAGGCAGTCGCCACGCTGTGAGGAAGAATCGCCGAGGCATCCGGTGGCGTGCACGCGACGAATACCGGTACGAGCGCGATTGCTGTGTGCGGGCGTGGGTCATCCGACCGCAGAATGCTGGCCGCTTCCGCACTTCGTATTGGGTTTGCCTTGTCCTTTTCACTATCATGATCCGCGCAAGGTCGTACGTGTGCTTCTGGAAATTCAATCAGCCGTTCTGTGATTCGTTTGCCAGTCCATGGTTGATGGGATCCGGGTTCCTTCCCTGCGTCCTCTCTCCCCGGTGCCCGGTTCCATGGCGTAGGCTATCGGCGTGCGATCGTCGTCGCCGGGTGCTCATTGCAAGATCTGACAGCACGGACGGCCAAAGGCGTCGGGCTTACCGGTGCGGGAGGCCGGAGGCAGACGCTTCTCGAGGCTCGCTGGGAGCTTCGGTCACGGCGGCCGGAGTCAGACGCGTATCTCTAGCATCACGGACATCAGTAGCAGCACGCCCGGAGATAGAACTGTTCTCTCGCTATCTCTCGTGTTCCCAGCAGTCAGATCCTCTGATCGTTCCTAAATCCTCGCGGCTGCCTCATCTAGACCGACGTTCCCAATCTGCTCTCGCTACACGACTTCCCATTCACGCCGCTTGCCCACTGTAGCCGACTGTCCAGCAACCTATCGCGCGCGGCTGAGCGGATCCCCCCGAGTGACCTCCTCCTTGTGCTGTGCTCTCCGCGGAGCATCTTCGAGTTGACATCGTGTTGAGTGCTCGCCGAGTTAAGCAGGCGGCGCTCACACGCGATCGTGAGCGGCACTGCACTGACGGAGGTGACAGTATCGGGAGTAAAGCCGAGGTTTGTGCAGGAGAAGCGGAAAAAACGGCAAGAGCGACGGCAGGTACGGGGGACTCAAGGGAGCGCGGTCGAGGCGGGATGCCGCGGTCAGGTGTCTTCGGGGGTGGCGGCGGGGGAGTGATCGTTCCCACCATGGACGTGCGCCAACGCGCCACGCCCAACCTTCCGCCACTAGCAGCGGAAGAGGAGTTGCAGCCGCCGCCTCCACCGCCTCCACCGCCTCCCACGCCCTCGACTACAGCACCCCCCGCGCCCTCCTTCCCCGCGCTCTCTTTCCCCGCGCCCTCCTTCCCGCCGCTGCCCTCCCGGCGCTCTCTACTGTCGGATGCAATGGGGGAAGCATCAGCGGTAGGGGGGAGTACCAGGATGCAGGGCGCGGCGATGGGGCCGGGGAGGGACGCGACGAGGATCACGGCAACGACCATCAGCGGTTTCGTTGTGCCGGCAGCAACAGCACCAGCAGCAGAGACGGGAGCGGCATCGGATATCTTCCACCCGCCTCCTCCCCCTCCCCCCACGCCAGCGGGGCAGGCCACGCGGTCGTTCACCACCACCCGAGGCTTCGCTGTGCCCGACCCTCGTTCCGTGGGCTCGCCGTTCGAACCCGTGGGCGGTCGTTCGGGTAGCGGCTCTACGGGCGTCGCAGGTCGTGGGTGGCCCTCTGCCGCTGCTGCCGCGGCGTCAAACAGCTCTCGTGCTGTCGCTCCCGCTGCTGTCACCCCCGCTGCAGTCACTGCCGCCGTAGCAGCGTCGGCTCGAGATGCATGGTTCCTCCCGTCTGCTGCTGCCGCGGCTGCCGCCGCCGCCACGGCTGCTGCGGCGGCCGCTGCAGCGTCAGCAGCTGATTCGGCAGGTTTTGCGACGGCGGCGGAGGAGGAGGAGGCGGGGATGGTGAGGGTTGTGGGGTTCTCTGGGAGATCCAGCGGTAGCTTCCGATTGGACCGATCCGCCAGTCGCGAGGGCGGGGCGACTGTCGGCGCCGGTCTGGCGGCACTAGTGTCGGACTCGCCGGGTGGGGGCTTAATATCCGGCTCGCCTGGGCTGGGGTCCCATGTGTTCGCGCATTTGAACGAGGAGGATGAAGGATTGGACAAAGAGGGGGGGGGAGCAGCGGCAGACGCGGAGGGGGAGGTAGTAATGCAGGCGGTGGGGACGGATGATGGCGGGTACGCGGAAGAGGAGGAGGACGAGGTGCGGGGGCGGGAGGTGCGGGCGTGTTTTCCGACGTCGGCGCCCAAGATCTCCTTCGGGCTGGGGTGGAACTTCCGCCGCCTCAACACCCGCGGCACCGTGTCTCGCAGCAGCAAGCCGGACGCGGCAGCTGTGAGCGGCGTGGTGGCGGGCAGCCTGGGCAGCAGCATGGGCAGCTACTTCTCGCGCACGGCCAGCAGCCCCTGCTTCCCCTTCCTGCAGACGTCGTCCCCCACCACCCTCCCGCCGCTGCCGTCCATCTACAGCTCGTCGCACTCGCTCAAGTCGGCGGCAGCTGCCGCCATCGCGGCCGCAAGGGCCGCGTCAGCCCCCTCGCTGGCTTCGGCCGCTGCTGCCGCATCCCCTGCGGCTGCTGCGTCGTCGCTTACCTCCCCCCGGTGTGCGTTGGGTGGCTTCTCTTCCGCGGTGAGCGTGGGCGTTGTAACGTCCAGCCTGCCTTCCAGGTTCAGCTCTGCTTTCCCCAACCCCCCTGCTGCACCCGTGGCGCCCACACGGCATGGCGCATCTCGCTTCGATCCCGTGGCCCTGCAAGAGGCGGTTCCGCCCCACTGTGCAGTGGCGTGCGCGCATCCAGTCCATGTGCGTGCGAGCATTCGGCCCAGCGAGGAGGGGTTTGGTGTGCCGCAGCAGTGGCAGGCCAAGGCGGACGGCCTGCCTGTGGGCCGCAGCAAGCTCAGCAGGGTGGCAGAGGCGGCAGTGAGTGGCGCTACAGACTCGGCTGTAGCGGCAGAGGCAGCGGAGGTGCTGGAGGCGAAGGAAGAAGCGATGACCGTACCAGTGCTGGCAGCAGCAGCAGCCGCAGCACAAGGGATCGTGGCAAATGAGTCGGAGGCAGAAGTGACGCTACCTGCGCAAGCAGCAGTTGAAGCGGACTGTGCGTGTGAAGCAGAAGCGGGGGCCTTGCCTGACGAGCCCCCCGCTGCCTGTCTGCGTGTGGCGCTGGACTCGCCTGCAGAGCAGCAGTTCGTCTCCACTCTCTCCGCGTTAGAAGACGTCTGGCTCGCAGAGAACGTGTCCCTCGGCCTCGCGTGGCCGCGCAGCCTCGTTTCTCCCGCGCCTCTCACCACCGCCCTCTCCTCCCCGGCGCCTGCTGCGTGCATCGCGCCCGCCGCCGCCGTGCCTCCCCCCGTGCTGCACCTGGTGGGCGCGGTGCAGGAGGGGCTGCGGGCGGGCGCGCAGCCGGTGCGGGCGTCGGGGGGTCTGGGCGGGGCGTACATATTCCGGGACGCGGAGCAGCGCAACGTGGCGATCGTGAAGCCGACGGACGAGGAGCCCCTGGCGCCCAACAACCCCAACGGCTACGTGGGGCGCGCGCTGGGGCAGCCGGGGCTGAAGCGCAGCATCCGCGTGGGCGAGGCGGGGCTCCGCGAGGTGGCGGCGTTCCTGCTGGACCACGGGGGATTCGCTGGAGTGCCCGCCACCGCGCTCGTGCTCGCCACGCACCCCGTCTTCCACGTCAACGCCGCCGCAGCCATGGGGCCGCTCACCACGGCGCGCACGTCGGCGACGGCGGGCGGGCTGTCCAGTGCGTTCTCGTTCTCCGTCGGGTCCAGTGCCTCCACGGCCTCAGCTGCTGCTGCCGCTGTCGTGGGTGTCAGGGCCTCGGGCGGTGGCGATGGGAGCTGCAGTGGCGGGCGGCGGCTGTGCTCGCTGCAGCGGTTTGAGCCGCATGACTTTGATGCGAGCGAGCATGGCACGTCGCGGTTCCCCGTGGCTGCTGTTCACCGCATAGGCATCCTCGACATCCGCATGTTCAACACCGACCGGCACTCTGGTGGGTGCTCGCCCCTTGCCCCTCCATCCCTCCATGACAGGATGCGTGCTGTTTTGCTGCACCTGTTGCAACTCCGTCACCCTCGCATCAACCCCTCATCCATTCCCCTTGTTGTGTACGCCTCTTCATCTCTTTTCCCGTGCCGTTTCGCCTTCTGTGTCCCATCCTCCCTCCTCTCCCCCCCCCTTTCCCCCTCCCCTCCCCCTCCCCTCTCCGTTGCAGGCAACATCTTGGTGCGGCAGCTGAGCGGCGAGGAGCGGTCGTGGCGGCGGGTTGACCCGCAGCTGCGCGTGGACGAGGCGGTGCACCTGGTGCCCATTGACCACGGCTTCTGCCTGCCCGACACACTCGAGCCCGCCTACTTCGAGTGGCTGCACTGGCCGCAGGTCCGCACGCACGCGGGGAGTGGGCGGCGGCCACGGGTGGGGCGCGTGGGATGGCTTGGGAAGGGAAGGGGGTGGGGGTTTGTGGTTTGGGAAAGTTGGAGGTGATAAGTTTGGGGATCCGCCCAAGCTCCCCTATTCCTCTGTGCATCCTCCTCCCTTCTCTCACACGCCCCACGTGCTTCCAAAGTAACGCTTTCCTTCCCACCTCAAATTCTCCTCTTCCTCCGCCCACCCTCCCCTTCCCACGACCCCATTTCTTCTCCCCCCCCCCCCAGGCGTCGCTGCCGTTCTCGGCCGAGGAGCTGGAGTACATAGCGGCGCTGGACGCGGAGCGGGACGTGGCGGTGCTGCGGCAGCACCTGCCGCTGCTGCGCGAGGGGTGTCTGCGTGTGCTCGTCATCGCCACCACGCTTCTGCAGCGCGCCGCTGCCGCCGGCATGACGTTGGCGGGGATCGGCGCGATGATGAGCCGCGAGGTGCGCGGGCTGGACGAGCACCCCAGCGACCTCGAGCTCGTCTGCGCTGACGCGCTCAGGGAGATGAAACGCGTGCGCGCCGCGCTGGGGGAGGGGGACGGGGAGGAGGAGGGGGAGGGGGGATGGCGAAGGGAGAGTGGGGAGGGGAGTACGAGGGAGGGGGGTATTCAGGAAGAGGAGGGGGAGGGGGAGGGGGAGGACGAGGAGGAGGAGGATTTGTCAGGGAGTGAGGAGGAGGAGGGTATATTTGGCGTTGATGGGTTTGGGGATGAGGGAGGAGAGATAGATGCCGTGCTGGAAGGGGAGGAAGGGGAGGAAGGAGAGTGGTCGGATGAGGAGGAGGAGGATGTGGAAGAGTCGGGATGCAGGGGGGCGGGCAGTGACGCAGAATGCGCCAACGGTGTAGGCAACGAGGAAGAGGAGGGGGAGGAGGAGGTAGGCAGCTGTGTGATTCCGGAGTCTCTGCTGTGGAAGAAAGGTGCACGGTGGGGTGACACGGACTCAGAGGATGAGGACGAGGAAGAGGAGGAGGATGGGAAGGAGGAGGAAGAGGAGGAGGAAGCAGAGGGGGCAAGGGAGCATTCGGGGTGCGCTGAAGCATTCGGGGGGGAAGGTATTGAGCAAGGATTGGCGCATGCGAGCATGGGCGTGCAGGAAGGGTTTGCCATAGCTACAGGGTGCACTGTCAGTGATTCCGTGACAGGGGGCGAGGAGCAGTTTGAGTTCGATGAGGAGCCTGATGTAGAGAGTGCATCTTACCGGCATCACTACCAGCAGGGCCTCAAGCAGCAGCAGCAGCAGCCGCGCCTTGTTCCCCCATCTGCCTCCACGTCCCGCTCTCCCAGCAGCGACAGCAATCACAGCAATGACTGCGGGGATAGCACCACGAGCAGCAGCAATGGTGCTGGTCTGGGCATGCGGCAGCATGGCAGTGAGATGGATGACTTCCCCCCCATGGGAGTGGGCTCCATGAGCTCCTCCCCTCCCTCCTCTCTCGCCTCCCCGCCCCCGCCTGCCCTCGCCGCTGCAGCAGCTGCTGTACCGGACCTGGATCCCCCTCCTGCCGCTCCTCTGCTCTATGCTCTCCACGGCTCCCGTGCATCGTCGCCCTCATGGCACACACCCCCGCAACCAGCAGACGCACCACCAGCACGGGTGCATGCTGGTCGGAGCAGTGAGCCCGCTACCTCCCTGCCTGTGCTGTCATCTTCGCCCGAGCCTGCAACAGCCCAGCCTGTCCCCGTGCCCGCTGTGGCCCACCACTTCATTGCCAAGTCCACCCGCCTCGGCTCGTCCTACGCCCCTCCGCCCCGCCACCTCGCTCGCCCTCTCTTCCGCAAGCCCATGGCCGCCCTCCCCCCCCGCACGTCCGCACAGGCCTCGCACACTGCAGCGCCTGCTGCTGTGGTGGTGCAGGCGGGGTTCAGTGGGGCGCTGGGTGCAGGTGGGGGCAGCGTGAGTGGTATGGGTGGCGCTGCTGGCAGCAGCGGTGGCAGCGGGTCCAGCGCAAGGAGGGCAGTTGGTCGCTCCAAGCTTGGCAGCACCAGCAGCAGCAGCAGCAGTGGCGAAGAGGGAGGTGGCGAGGAGGCGAGTGGTGAAGGCACAGCAGGTGGTGGGGTGGGCAGTGGGACGCAGCAGAGGGCCCTGCAGCAGAGGCACAGCTCGAAGCAAAGGCGCAGCAGCGGCCATGTGAAGGGCTCAAAGCAGCACGGGTGGCAGCAACGGGGGCAGGCGCAGGGCGGAGTGGCACTGGACCCTCGGGAGAGTGAGGCGGGGGATGAGCTGGGAGCGCAGCTGATGGAGCTGGGCGAGCTGGGTGTGCGGGCGTGGCAGGTGTACCAGGAGGTGCTCGTGGCGCTGCTGGACGACCTCATCCTCAGGAGGAGCGGCGAGTCCGTCTCCAACCGCCTGCACTTCGGCACTTCCTGCCAGTTCTAGGGGGGCTTTCATTGCACCCATGATGCTCCAGTTGTGCAAAAGCGTGTGACATGGTGCCATGGGTCCCATCCATGTTCCATCTCCCGTCCCGTCCGGTTACCTTGCTGCCCACACTATGCTATGTACAGTTGTCAGCGGCGCATGCATACTCAAAGCTTGAGTGCTTGACTGGTGTGTGGCTGGGCTGTTTGATGATTTGACTAGGTGATGCTGTGGCTAGGTTGGTTGCTTCCTGGCTCGTGGCTCTCGATGTTTGAGCTTTTAGTCAGGTGTATGCTGGTTTTATAGGTACTGTATGAGTTGGGATTCTGTGTGGCTTGTGGTGCTTGCTATGCTAACGTTAAGGTTGTGAAATTCCGTTGTTAGATGCCATTATCATGTCTTTACACTGTACAGTCCTAGTCATCTGTACGATAACATCCAGACTCCCCAAAGTGAATCTGCAGATGACACATGATTGACACGTGGTTTCAACGCAATGCCTGAACACGACCCCCGAGTCCCCACACTTGTTCAGGTTGCGCCCACCTGAAGTTTCCCTTCCCGCAATATGCGGCAACTATCCTGAAGAACTTCTATGGCTGCCCGAGCCACCAGCCTGGCCATCATAAAAAGGATGTCGAGTGTACACTCGATGAACAGGCTTTTCGTTTCGTCATTATTGCTGCGGGGCGAAATTCAACCCTGGCAGCAACAGATCCACCGTCATCCACAGCTCCCGCGCGCAGCGGAACGCATTTTTACCCGTCTGCGCAGCTGTGCGGGACTTGAATGACCTGCCTCCCCCTCCCACCCCACCCCCCCGCCCTCCACCCCCCCTCTCCTTCCCTGACCGCATGTCCTCCGCGCCTTGTCCCCGCCCGGCTTTCCTCCTTCCCCGCGACGACTTTCCAGACCGAACAGTAGTAGCAGGTGCTGCAACGCAACTTAGTCGCAGTGCGGCAGCAGCAGGCTTGGAGGGCGCCATTGCAGCACTTTACATTTCTCGTCGTGCCTTCTGCTCAAGCCACCGCCAGCAATCCGCCATAATCCTTCTCTCCTGTCCTATCAGTCGACTGCGTCTATCGGTCATCTGTTTTTTTTCGCGGATCATTGCTCCGGCGACGCTTTTTCGCTGTAGTGACGTCAACGTTTCAAGCGACCAGCTTCCCAACTTTGTTCATTGTCTGGCGTTGTCGCGCCGCACCGACATGGCCGAGGTCAGCATTCCGCGCCAAGTTTGGCCACATCCAATTTCTCGTTTTTTTAGTTTATTTCTTTAGATTGTTGGAATCATTTTCTTTTTGTTCCTTCTTTCTTTCGCTTAGAAAACATCGACCTGTTGTCGCGAAATTTGTTGGGGCGTGGCTGTTGTGAGCGTCGGCTGGTGCTCTTTAACGTCTGTCTCGATCGTGAGACGGGGGCCAGTGCGGCGCTCGTTACTCGCCAGCAGCCGTCTGCTCGCGACTGCGCAACGCCACGCCTTCGGCCACTCTTGCCAGTCCTCGGTCGTTTTGGCGCTTGCGCGTGCTGACCTCCTTTTGCCGCTCGTACGCGGTTCGACTTGGGATGCGTTGTTTCCCCAAGCGGGATCCAATCATCCAGCGTCACTTCCTCTATCACGCTCGCTCGCACTCACGCGCGCCCGACATGTTGAATTCGATCTTGTGTTCCTCCATGCGCTTCCATCTGCGCGCGTGGAATTCGCAGTCATCACTCGCGAGCAAGTTTAAATACAAGTTCTCACACTAGTTAGTGCTGACTTTATTTCGTCGTCATCTGTGCGCCACTCACCGCGTTTCTCTCCCCCTCGGCCCCCCTCCCCCCCCCCTTCCCCCCCCGGTCCTCCTCCCTTCCCCCCCCGGTCCTCCTCCCTTCCCCCCTCCGCAGTACAACCCCTACGACTCCTCTGCCGGGCATCCCTATGGCGCGCCTCCTCCCGGCCAACCCGCCGGCCCGCCTCCCCCATATGGCGCTCACCCCTACGGCGCTCCCCCGCCCGGCGCTCCCCCCCCCGGCGCCATGGTGCCCGCCGCGCCGTACGCGATGGGGTACCCGCCCGCCCCGCCCGGACCCGCCCCCGGGTCTCCCAAGGTGCGCGCAGTAGATCGGGAAAGGAGTGAGAGGATGGTAGGGGGAGCGAGGAAGAGGGGAAGGAAAGAGAGGGGAAGGGAAGAGAGGGGAAGAAGAAAAGAGGAGGGCGCTATGTAGAGAACGAAAGCGAGGCAGGAGTGCGTTTGAGAAATTCGTGATCCATGCCCTGATAAAGTGTGTCTTTGTGCGCTTCGTGGTTGGGTGTGTGTGTGCGCGCGCTCACGCATGTGTGCCATGCGTGCCATGTGTGTGCATGCGTGTGTGTGTGCGCGCGCATGGCCATGCGAGCAGGTGAGTGCAGCGGGTGACAAGTTCCTGTACGCCTCGTCCAAGTGGAACGACGTGTGGGCCGCCATTCTCTTCATCCGTACGTACCGCCAACCAATTGCTTCGCTCCACGTAACTCTTGTGCCTCCTCCCTGCACC
The DNA here is from genome assembly GCA_027943415.1 of Closterium sp. NIES-67. NCBI lineage: Eukaryota > Viridiplantae > Streptophyta > Zygnematophyceae > Desmidiales > Closteriaceae > Closterium > Closterium sp. NIES-67. Next base: position 102,562 of record BQMB01000254.1, read on the forward strand.
CCTGCACCCCTCCTCTCCCCACCCCCTTCCCCCACCCCCCCCCCTCCTCTCCCCCTCTCCCTCTCTCTCCCATCCTTGTGCCCCCAAATATATTCCAAGCCGCCAAGCTGTATGCTGCGTTGCCCGCCCCGCCTCGCCTGCCACTGCACGCCTCTCCATCCCACCTCCCGCATCGACTCATCCATCGCCTCCCCTTCTCCCTTCTCCCCACCCCTTCCCCCTTCTCCCCTCCCCTTCCCCCTTCTCCCCTCCCCTTCCCCCTTCTCCCCTCCCCTTCCCCCGTCTCCCCTCCCCTTCCCCCTTCTCCCCTCCCCTTCCCCCTTCTCCCCTCCCCTTCCCCCTTCTCCCCTCCCCTTTCCCCTGTCTCCCCTCCCCTTTCCCCTTTCTCCCCTCCCCTTTCCCCCTCTCCCCCTCTCTCCCCTCCCTCCCTCCCTGCCATCCCTCTGCCCCCCTCTCACCCCCCCCCTCCCTTCCTCCTCTCCCCCCGCCCCCCCCCCGTGTCGGCTCTGTTCCGTTGTGCCGTGGGCGCGCTGCCCCCCCTGGCGTGCGTGGGGCGCGCAGTGCAATTCCTGGCGGTGCTGGTGTTCTCCGTCGTGCTGGGCGTCAAGGGCATCACCGCCTCGCAGCCGGGCCAGCCCCCTGAGGGCGCCTACAACGTGCACTACTCCTTCTCCGACTACGCGCCGCAGTTCGCCGCCGCAGCAGCCACGGGGCTGGTGTTCGCGCTCGTGTGGCTGCAGCTCATCAAGCTCATGCCGCGGTACGCTGCCCTGCCCTGCCCTGCCCTGCCCTGCCCTGCCCTGCCTGCCATGCGCCGCACTCACAGCTGCCGCGTGCACTGCACCACCACTAGGGGCAGTGCCATGCCGTGATGCATGGCAATTGGATTCAGGGGTGCACATGGAGAGGATGTTGTGAGCTGAAGACATCCAGGGAGGGAGTTGGCCTTGCCATGCGTTTGAGCCACTCATGCTGCCATCCGTTTTACTCCCCTTCATCCCCCCTCCCCTCTCACATTCCCGCTCCTCTCCCCCCCTTTCCCGTTTCTCTCCCTGCCGCCCGCCCCCCTGGGCCGTGCGCAGCACAATGGTGCACATAGCGCTGTGGTTTGGGTTTGTGGCGCCGGTGGCGGTGGCGGTGGTGGTGTTTGTGTACGGCACGGCGCCCGTGTGGTTGGGCGTGGTGCTCTGCCTCACCGCGCTGCTGCAGCTGCTCTACATCTGGCTCGTGCGCCACAGGTGCGCACGCACCCACACACGCATGCATGCATGCATGCATCACACTCATGGATGCGCTCTCCCGCTCTATCTCCACCCCACTCTCTCACTCTCTCGTTCTCTGGTGCATGCACGCACACGCCTATGCAGAGCGGTATACTGGGCCATGAGCTCTCACTGCCTCACACACCAGCAGCTGTGCTTGCTAGGCCTAAGCCATGGCTGCTCCTTCTTCTCCCCCTCCCCCCCCTCCACCCCCGCCCCTGTGCGCGCCAGAATCCCGTTCTCGGCGACAATTCTGAAGCACGCGGTGCACGTGGTGAACACGTTTCCGTCCACCATCTGGGTGGCGTACCTCTTCCTCTTCCTCAGCCTCGTCTGGACTGTCATCTGGGTCTTGGGGGTCTCGGGCGCCATGTCGCTGGTGAGCCATGTCGCTGGTGAGCCGTGTCGCTGGTGAGCCATGTCGCTGGTGAGCCATGTCGCTGGTGAGCCATGTCGCTGGTGAGCCATGTCGCTGGTGAGCCTCTCTCTGCCGCGATGGCGTCATGTGCGCTGTGGTTCTGCTCCATAGCATCTCAACCCAGCACCATAGAGCATCATGCAACCTTCCTACCACTGCTGATTGTGCATCCTTCCCCTGGCCTGTTTGTGGTGCTGTGTGCGGGGCAGAGCAACTCGTTTGGCGTGCTCATCATCCTCGTGCTCAGCAACTACTGGACCATGGAGGTACTCCACTCCACCTCTCCCCACCTTCCCATGCCCTGGGCCTGCCACCCTGTCACCACGGTTACCTGACATGCACTCAGCCTAATTGCTTCTTTTGATCCCCCAGATTCTCTTGAATTTATTGCTGCTTTCATGACTCGTCTCGTCTCCCTTCTCCCCTGCCCTGCCTCCCCCCACCGCCCTCGTCCCCCGCTGCCCGTGCAGGTGTTTCGCAATGTGGTGCACACCACGGTGGCGGGCACCACGGCCACCTACTACTTCCTGCGCCACAACATGCCGCCCAACCCCACGTCCTTGGCCCTGCACCGCGCCGCCACCAAGAGCTTTGGCTCCATCTGCTTCGGCTCCCTCATTGTCGCGCTCATCCAAACCATCCGCTTCATCGTGCGTGCTGGAACAAGGGGGGGCGGGGTGTTGAAGGGGAGGGGGGGGGGGGGAGTGGAAGAAAGGGGGGGAGAATGGGGGGGTTGTTTTGTGTGTTTGGTGGGTGGGAAAGGATGAGTGTGGGGGGTGTGTGAGGGGAAAAGGAGGAGGGTGTCGGTGCAAGGGAAGCATAGGAAGGTAGACCTGGCAGCAGTGAAATGTTTTCCTCGTTCTGTACGCATTTCTACTCACTCCTCTGGCCTTTTTACTTCCACTCTTATCCGTCTCTTCCCCTCAGGTGGCAGCGTTGGCAAATAACGACGACGGGGGCAACTTCATAGCGTGCTGTGCGCAGTGCATCCTCGCGTGCATTGAGGCCATTGTGGAGTTCTTCAATAAATACGCCTACATTCAGGTGCGCACTCTCTCACCCACATTCACTCCTTTCTGCTCAAACACTGACCCTCACTCCAAGGTACATATGTGGACATTTGCTCCCCTCCCACACCTTTCCCTTCATCCCTTGCCCGCCCCCTCCGTAGTCCCGTTGCAGTCCCGTCTTCCCAGAGGCTATCTACTACTTGACATGCTCCTCACCTCTTCCTACCACCTTCCACCCTCTGCACCCTGTGCCGCCCCCACCCCCCCTCTCTCCCTCTGTAGATAGCGATGTACGGCAAGACGTTTATCCGCGCGTCCAAGGACACGTGGGAGCTGTTCAAGGCGCGCGGCGTGGACGTGCTGATCAACGACGACCTGTCGGGGGGCGTGCTGGGGCTGGGCATGTTCATCGGCGGCGTGCTGGCGGCGCTTGTGGGCGGGCTGCTGTCGCTGAACAAGGCGGTGGACCTGCTGGCCGCCGTCTCCATCCTCAGCTTCATCATCGGCATCTTCCTCGTATGTTCCCACTGCATTGCGTGCCCCTTGAGGGGGTGGGTGCCTAGAGTGCTCAATGGATCACTGGTTGGCTCACGCATGAATTCCCTGCGTTGGGTACGCTTCTCGTTTATAAGATGCCGGGAGTGGGTGACTGATGGGGGACAGCATCGCACCGCACCCATAGATATCCACGTGAGTTGAGCTGAAGGTTGATTGCTGGTCCTGCTGTTGCCGGCGGTGCAACAGTTGAGGGGAAAAGCTTTTTGCTAGGTTCTCTGGGTCGTCCTTGACCCTCTGTTTTGTGACTTGTCAGCCTCCTCGCTGCTCACCCCCGCCATGCATGTGTTTCTCGCGCGCCCTGCTGGCAGACGGGCATGACGCTGACGGTGGTGGACAGTGCGGTGGGCACGTTCTACGTGTGCTATGCGGAGGACCCCGCCACGCTGCAGCAGAACGACCCCGTGCTGTACAACAAGGTGCAGGAGAGGGACAGGGAGATCAGGGACACGCGCACCCGCCACGACGCACAGACAGCTGCCAGGCAGGCCGCCAGGCAGGCTGCCAGGTAGGGCTGCTGGACGCAGGGAGATGCACAGCAAGCGCGGGACGAAGGAAGTTACTACTATTGCACGTAGGAAGAAGGGAAATGGTGGCTGAGTGGTGGAGAGCACTTGATTTGAAGGCATGTTACTGGCTCTGGGCGTTTCTGCATGCTGCTTCATATTTCTTGTCCAGATCGTTTTCGATCAGAACTTTGATGGTGCCACGGGATTTTCCAGAGCTTACCGAATGTTCAGTTAATGAATGCACTCATGATGGACCAACATCCTCATTGGTTTTGGGGAGCGTGGGCATTGGGCAACCAGACCTTTGTCAGTGTTGGTTTCTGAAGCGTAACACTACACTCGAGGAAGATCGTAACGGGTACACGAGTCAACGGAGGTTGCACGAGGGGTTGGACAAAGAACGCGAAAGGACTCGAAGGGTCGCAACTGGAGATTGCGACTGACCGTTACAACATCGCGGATGGTAACCGAAGCGACAATCGAGTCGCTGTGCAACTCGATAACCGCTCCTGCAACTGTATTCTACAACTGCTTTCTTATTCTCTATATATTGCTGTATGTTTGTTTCTTTAATCAATCACTTGTTCTCATATACTAGTACAAGGATTCAAATACTCAACTTCCGCTGCACTACTCAAGTCTCATTCTTCAACTGGGACTTAGTCTCTGGAAAGATCCTAAGGGCTTTTCTCAGCCCAACATGGTTTGAGAGCTGGTCAGAGACCAAACTCCCAGCAACCAAGACATTCAACCCGGCAACTCTGGATTGCATACTTCAGGGCTGCAAACCGAGACCGGCGCTGCTCAAGAAACAACAGGTAGAGCACCGGAAATGGTGACCCCATCACCCTCTGCTGATGGAGGTTGCGCATCTCCTGGGATACTTCAATGGGTCCCTGCCATTCCCAAGCAACGGCACTGCAAAGGAGCAAGAAATATTTACTTATCAGTCGCTGATGGCGTACACAGTTCTCCTGCGGAACCTGTCACCACAAGAACAGCAGAGCATCAGAACATATCGGAGCTATGGAAACTCCACGGAACTCGCATGGCATCATCTCAAGTGTCTCTATCAAGCAAACGACAGCGTGACACAAAGCAGACTCATGCAACAACTGACAACAATACAGATGAAGACAGGGGAAAAGGCGATGCAGTATATGAGTCGCTGCTAGACCCTCCGCGACCGCCTGCTTCGGTGCGGAGGAACAATCACTGAGGAAAGCTTCGTGACGCTTGTCCTCGCCGGGCTCGGACCAGAATGGAGAACCACACGATCGCTTCTTCGCGCCCACGGAAGAATCCCAGAGATGAACCTCTGCGCCGAGCTTCACGCTGAACAATAGGAGATGGACCTGTTCGAAGAACGACAACCAAGGAAGCAACAGCAGTTAGTTTTCTACACTCAACGAAGGAACGACAACAACTACAATCGACGCGGCAAGCAAGATCAACGCGACAACAGAGGACTCACCTTTGTGCCGCCGTTCTGCCACAACTGTCAGACTTCTGGACATTCCAAAGTCAACTGCACACGTCCTCGTGTTTATCGTCCAGTAGACCCACACGTCGCCTCCACTCAAGAAAGCCCTCCAAGGCGCCCTTCCACATCTGCACAAGGGACACCGAACATCATTAACTGCATGGTACACATCGACAACTGCGCACCCGGATCACCACCCACTTACGCACCAGACGAAGAAGAACTTCCGCCGCCGCGCTCACAAGGACTTCAAGTCAACCCGACATACGCTGCGGTCGCCAACGCCGAACCCACCGGGCGAAACACCTGGTTCTTGGACAGCTGCTGCGGTCAACACATGTGTTCTTCCGGACGCTTCGTGCAACGAGAGCGACGCCTCAACCGCGACGTCATCATCACCGTCGCCAACAACGAGAACCTGAAAACAAACAGACAAGGAGTGGTTCAATTACAATCCATGGAGACAAACGTTATACTTCAACTCAACAAGGTCCTCATCGTCGACAACTTGGGATACAACTTACTAAGCGTAAGCCAGCTAATGGCAAAAGGGATTCACCTGGAGTGCGACTCCTACTCCAACGAGTTTCGCCTTTACCACGGAAAGGGCGGTCTCTTCATCGGTCGTGCTCTCCTGAAGTCCGGCGTCTTCGTGTTAGACTTCGTCCCCGACCGCGGTACTGCCGACAGCGACGGAATCGTGTCGTTCGCCGCCTGGACACACCCGCCGGATCTTGACCCCGACTTTGACCCGGATGGATTCTGGCACTCCAACACCATACCTGCAGCAGAGAGAACACGAGCATTAGCAGTCATCAGACAAGAAAGACAAGTACCAGCAAGTGTCCCTTCCCAACCATCACCTGCAGTAGCCGCAGCAGAACAAAAAGTACCACCACCAGCGATCCGAGGACCACCAACCGAAGCAGATCAACTTATGCCCATCACACGAGAAGTCTGTCGAAGTCCCGCCACAGTCGTCGCGTTCTTCTCCAACACCGACATATACCACCGTTCGCCCGGCCATCGCGCTCTTGACGACATCTGGCACCAACGACTCGGGCACCCTGCAAACAGTACAATACTGCAAACCATCCAAGCCGAAGTGTTAGAACGCAACGCTCTCCTAACAACGAGCGGCCAAGAACTTCGACGACCACGCGCACGGTGCTTTACGTGCCCCGAAGCTGATCTTCCTCACCAACCTTTCCCATCTCATCACAACCCAAGCGCACCTGCATACACACCGATGGAAAAAGTCTACAGCGACATCTTGAACATGCCTCGAGAAGACACTGAAGCCGACTTCAACTATGTCATCACGTTTATCGACGCAGCAACAAGATACGTTTGGCACTACAACCTCAAGACACGCGATCAAGCCTTCGACGCCTTCACGACATGGCTACCCATCGCCGAACGAGAATCACGAACCAAGCTCAAGAGCTTCCAGTCAGACGGTGCACTGGAATACCAGTCACAACGCTTCAGGACCTATCTGGCGGAACGAGGAATCAGACGCCTGGTGTCTCTGCCCTACGCTCACCAGCAGCAGGGGGTCGCAGAACGCATGAACCGGACCTTGCAGACGACGATGCGAAAGTTGCTCCTGGGGATGAGACTGCCCACCACACTGTGGCCAGACGCAATGACACATGCAGTCCACCTGCACAACCTGCTGTCCTCGTCATCGCTTCCCAACAACGCATCACCGCACCTGCTGTGGACACAAAAAAGGGGCAGCACAAAATTACTTCGGGTTTTCGGCTGCATGGTACAGTACAGACCTCACACAGCCCGAGCAGGACGCTTCACTCAACGAGCTCGGTGGGGACTACACCTCGGCATCGCAAAACATTTTCACGCATGGAAAATCCTCGACATACAAGACAAAAATACAGTGGCATCACGTGATGTTATCTTCTACGAGCGACTGACGCTGCAGCATTACCTGGACAACATTGCCAACACACACGACCCCACCGACGGCTTCGCGGGCCTTCGTTCCTTCGCCGACCGTGCTGCCGAGGCTGACGCAGCAGAAGAAGACGTACCTGGAGCCTCGGAAGCTGCCGGACCACTCCCTTTCTGTTCCGTACCTGTTCCACTCGACGAAGACAATCCTCTCGATAGTAACAACCTCGACACCTTTTACCACTTCGCTGACCAAGGTTACACTACACCCCACCCGGTCGACACAAATGTTTCAGAACGCATCGGCCCCAACTTCTTACCTGATCCAGAAGACGGTGACGAAGCAGCCTACTCCGGGAATGAAAATTCCCCTCGACACACACCCACGGGACTGCAGATCCTCGGCCTCTGGGTCTCCGTCCAGCATCCACCGCCGCCATCTCCGCGCGAGCCCTCGACTCTGTCGCAGGCTCTGGGGGGGGAACATAAGACGAAATGGAAGGAGGCGATGGAAAGGGAACTAAAGGCTCTGCAAGACCGAAATACATGGAAGCTGGTACCTGCAACAAGCATCAACGGGAAGAACGTCCTCTCGGGAAAATGGGTGTACCGCATCAAGACCAACGCGGACGGCTCCATCGAACGATTCAAAGCTCGATGGGTCGTACGAGGGTTCGATCAACGATACGGAACCGACTACACAGAAACTTTTGCCCCAGTCTCCCGTCACACCTCCCTGCGCATCCTACTCGCCGTCGCGGCCACGAAGAAACTACCACTGCGTCAAATCGACGTCGCAAACGCTTTCCTGTACGCACCTGTGGACGCCGAGATCTTCGTCGAGCAGCCCCACGGATTCATCGACGACCCTACGAAAGTATGCCAGCTGATAAAATCCCTCTACGGGATCAAACAAGCTCCGCGGTTGTGGCAGCAGCATCTTCACGGCCGCCTCGTCAGAATCGGCTTCCTACAGCTGCCGCACGACCAAGGCATGTATCGACTTCAGAAGGAAAAAGCCTTTATCCTTCTCATCGTCTACGTCGACGACCTGCTCTACATCGGCTCCTCTACCGACATCGCCATCTGGTTCGAAGGGGAGCTGAGAAGTGACCTGACACTCACAGTGTCAGACACAGTGACCCAGTACCTGGGACTGAATGTCGTCGAAGACAACTCGGCATTTTACCTACACGCTGGAAAATACGCAGGCGTTGTCGCGAAGAAATTCGGGCTAACGCCGACTACGGCCACGACTCCCCACCGCTACGGGAACAACAGCAACACCTCCGTGAAACTCCCCGCGAAGCAAATCCAGGAGTATCAGCAGAAGCTCGGCTGCCTACTATTCGCAGCAGTAACCTGCCGACCCGACCTATCTTATAGCGCGAGCCAACTGGCGACGCATCTGAAGCAACCGGAACAAGAAGATCTCGAGGACTTAATCGGGCACTACTCTACTTCATCTCCACGCCGACGACTGGACTTACCTACAGTAAAGCAACGACATCGTCCGTACAACTACTCGGATACGTCGACGCCGACCACGCGGGAGACAGGGAAAACCGACGATCGAGAACGGGCTACATCTACCGACTAGAACCTATCGGGACTATCTCCTGGCAGTCGAGCAAGCAGGAACTAATCGCACTATCTTCGGCTGAAGCAGAATATACCGCCCTCTGTACTGCGACCAAGGAAGGACTCTACCTACGAGAGTTGCTCGAGGAAGCGAAGATCGCGACCCTGCCCGTCTTCTCACTCCTCTGCGACAACCAATCTGCGATCAAAATCGCGAACAAGATGAAATCGCGAAGGGGAGACTTCAACTCAGTTACTGCCCTACAACAGAAATGGCCGCAGACTACCTGACGAAGAAACTGGCGAAGGCGAAGTTCGATTACTGCATGATGCTGACCGAGCAGACAAACGTCACCGGATCTGAACACGTCAGCAGTCCAGAAACGAAGGGGAGTGTTGGAAATATCTCAAAGGACTTAAGCGTTTCTGAAGCGTAACACTACACTCGAGGAAGATCGTAACGGGTACACGAGTCAACGGAGGTTGCACGAGGGGTTGGACAAAGAACGCGAAAGGACTCGAAGGGTCGCAACTGGAGGTTGCGACTGACCGTTACAACATCGCGGATGGTAACCGAAGCGACAATCGAGTCGCTGTGCGACTCGATAACCGCTCCTGCAACTGTATTCTACAACTGCTTTCTTATTCTCTATATATTGCTGTATGTTTGTTTCTTTAATCAATCACTTGTTCTCATATACTAGTACAAGGATTCAACTACTCAACTTCCGCTGCACTACTCAAGTCTCATTCTTCAACTGGGACTTAGTCTCTGGAAAGATCCTAAGGGCTTTTCTCAGCCCAACAGTCAGGAATTCTAGATTCACTTGTACCGTACTAAAGATCAAGAACGGAAACCAGGTTGTACTATTTTCACCAACGATGATTCGTGCAACCTAATATACTCGAAACACAAGCACAAGCATGAAGAAATGGCAACGGCTCCTCATCATGCACAGCTAGTCTATTCTCCGCCGGTCCTCTCCAGCTGAGTTGCTCTTTTGTTCTCACGGGCAGGGTGTCATAAAGTCACCAGTCCTAACCACTGGGACAAGAAGGGATGTCAACAGGAGGGTTATGTCAAACATAGCTTATGCAGTTACTGTAGACTAAATATGTCTGTGCCTTAGTGGGTACAACTCTCTAGACTATATTGCATTGTATCTCCCCACTCTAGTTATTATTCTTTCTGTTATGGTATCATAGTAGGTTAGGTTCCCCCCTAGCCCCCCCACGCTTCCGCCCCCTAGGCCCTAGCCACCGTCGTGCCCCGCTCCTAGCTGCCCCCCCCTGGCCGTCACGCCCGTCCCTAGCCGCCCCCCTGGCCGTCGCCAGGGCTGACGTTTCAAAAAAAGGCACTCTGAGCCAACCCCCCCCCAAAAAAAAAAAAGTCTGAAGGGCCTTCAGCCGAAATTTTTGTAGTCTGAAATGTCAGGGTCCAGAACTCAGCGAGTCTGATTTTTTCAGGGTCCAGGACGTACAACCAGAGTCACACACGGGAAACACCCCCACAGCGAGAAACTTCCCTCCCTCCTACACCTCCCAAAAATTCGGCTAAGTCCCTTGCAGCCATAAAAAATCCTCCCACAGCCCGCGCCCCCCCCCAACCAGCAACCTTGTCATACCCTCGTTTTGCGTAGTTGTTAAATGTGGGAAACGGGGAAGTCATTCCAAAAAACCGAGGGGGTAAAATCGCACTGCCACGGAAAACGAAACCGAGGAGAGGGGGAATCGAAACTGACGGGGAAATGGGGAGGGAATCAAAATGGAGGGGAGGGGGGAAGCGAAACGAAGGGGAGGGGGGGGAAGGGGGGGGGCGGTCGAAACGGAGAGGTTGGGGGAAGCGAAACGGAGAGGAAGGGGAAAGTGATTGAAACAGAGGGGAGGGGGGGGAATCGAAACGGCAGGGAGGGGGGAAGCTGGGGAATAGGACGGTGGGAGAAATTTCGCACCCTTGCAGCGCCCCGGTGGGGAAATCTTGGACGTTAATCACAACATAACATCGAACGATTGATATATGTCGAAACGATCGCAAACGATCGTGACCGTTACATTTTGGTAGACTTTCAGTTGACCAAACGGGCAACTGGCGAGAATTTCCCTATGTTAAAAATGCGGAATTTACTCTCATTCCAATGCAGTTAGGGAAAAAAAAGTGAAAGTCTCATTCAAAACTTCTGGGTTGTTCCAGGTGTTAGGGAGGACTGTATCTGACAACATGACTTAGTCGAAATTTAGGGTGGGTTGTGGGGTGTGTGGGGGATGTCTCTAGTGTTCCGGGACTTCGCCGAAATTTTAGATGGGTTGTGGGGTGTGGGGTGGGGGTTGTCTCTAGGGTTCGGGGACTTGGCCAAAATTTTTTAGGGGTTGTGGGGTGTGTGGGGCATGTCTCAAGCGATTGGGGACTTCACCAAATTTTCCGAAGGTTGGTACTATACAGGTAATGAGTCAGGGTCTGTACGCGCTGTGCTATGAAAACTCAGTACTGGGTTAGCGACAACTCTGATTTTCTCAGGATCCCTAGAATCGTACTCTGAAGGGATCAGGTTTGGGAAAATGCCTTATCTGGAAATTCAGGTTTGGCAAAAAAACAGGTCTGAGATTTCAGACTAATCAGAGTAAATAGTCTGATAAAGTCAGCCCTGGCCGTCGCGCTCGTCCCTAGCCGGCTCTCAGGCCGTCGCGCTCGTCCCTAGCCGCCCCCCCTGGCCGTCGCGTCCGCCCCTAGCCAGCCCCCTAGCCGTCGCGTCCGCCCCTAGCCGGCCCCCTGGCCGTCGCGCTCGTCACTAGCCGGCCCCCTGGCCGTCGCGCCTGTCCCTAGCCGGCCCCTTGGCTGTCACGCTCGTTCCTACCCGGCCCCCTGGCCGTCGCGCTCGTCCCTAGCCGGCCCCCTGGCCGTCGCGTCCCCCCTTAGCCGGCCCCCTGGCCGTCGCGTCCACCCCTAGCCGGCCCCCTGGCCGTCGCGCCTGTCCCTAGCCGGCCCCCTGGCCGTCGCGCCCCTCCCTAGCCAGCCCCCTAACCGTCGCGCCTGTCCCTAGCCGGCCTCCCGACCGTCGAGCCTGCTCCTAGCCGGCCCCCCTGGCCGTTCGCGCCCGCCTTAGCCGACCTAATCGCCGTCGCGGCCGCCTCTAGCTGCAGTCGCGGCCGTCGCGACTAGTCGTCGCGACTACCGCTAGCCGCCCCTAGCCGTCGCGACTGCCGTTAGCCGCCGTTGCGTCCGTTTCCAGCCGTCTCACGGCCGCCCCCTCGCCGTCGCGGCCGCCCCTAACCGCTGTCGCTGCTGTCTCCAGCCGCCTCACAGTCACTCCTGCCGTCGCGGCCGCCCCTAGCCGCCGTCGCTGCTGTCCCTGGCCGCCGTCGCGGCCGTGTCTCCTCGCCGTCGTGGCCGGCCCTACTCGCCGTCGCGTCAGCTCCTCGCTGGCCCCCGTTGCCGCCGTTTGCTGGCCCCTCGCGTCTGCCGTCCACCGGCCGGCTCCTGCATTCGCGTCGTCGCCAGCCCGCCGCCGCCTCGGGTTCGGCCCGTTCTTCCCGATCAGCACCGCCTTGCGAACCCCCCCCGGTACCGTACTCAACTGCACTGCACCGTACTGTACCGCACCACACCGCACTGCACCGCACTGTACCGCACTGCACCACTCTGCACCGCGCTGCACCGCACTGTACTGCACTGCACCGCACTGCACTGCACCGCACTGTACCGCATTGCACCATCCTGCACCGCACTGCACTGTCCGTGCTGTACTGCACCGCACTGTACTGCCCTCTATTGTCACTGATGGCGGAGGTGCTTCGCTTTGACGCTGGGGGCCAGCCGATTGAGTTTGATGCGTGGCTTGCTGACCTTCGTCGCCACCTTACTGGTCAGCGGCAGGATGGCCACTCTCTGTCTGTCCATCTTGACGGTACCCTCCCCTACCCTGACCCCCCCGCTGCACTGTCTCCTGACCCCTCGTCCGCTGAGCGTGAGTCCGCTGCGGCCGCTGCCCTTGCTCGCTCTGTCTGGCTGTCCCGTGACGCTGTCGCACAGCTTGCTATTAGTAATGCCCTCCCCCTGTCCGAGCGACCTCGCTTCAGGTCTATCACCACTGCCCAGGCTTTCCTAGATGCTGCTGTCCAACGGTATTCCACCCCGCCTGCTGCCTCGGTAGGTCGCCTGATCCTCCCCATGCTCTTCCATGACCTTGCGTCGTTCCCCACTGTTGCTGACCTGACCCGCCCACCTGCGCACTATAGTCAAGACCTTGCGCGCTGCCTGCACTGACACACAGCTTCGCACTCACCAGCCGCCCCTCTGCTTTGCTCTCTACCTGCTGGCTACCCGCCTTCCTGACCGCCTTGCCAATGCCCGCGACCGCTTCCTTAGCATCCACCCCGGAGACCTCACCCTCACTGACTTTGTTGACACCATGTCCGTTATAGAGGCCCGCCACCGCTCTATTGCCCAGACCAGCGGTACTGTGCCGATCCCTATCTTTCAGGGTTGCGCCCCCGCTCAGTGCACCTTCTTCGACGGCTCTGCTGCTATGGCTGAGACTGCTGCTGCAGCACAGGTCCGTCTGGGGAAGGGTCGCCGCCCCAAGGCGGGGCGTGACGGCGGGGGTGGGGGTGCAGGTGTAGTGGTGCGGGAGCTGGGTCCCCTGGTGGTGGTGTGGACGAGGGGACCCTGACAGGTGCAGCCGAGCAGCCGTCTCAGCAGCCGCCGGTGTTGCCGCCGGACCCGCGTCAGCCGCAGCAGCCGCCGCAACCGCAGCAGTCGCAGCAGCAGCAGCAGTCGCAGCAGCAGCAGCAGTCGCAGCAGCAGCCGAGACGGGCGAGTGGTCTCCCGCCCGGGTGGCCTGGCGCTGGTGGTAGCTCTGGACGTGGTGGTGGGTGTGCGTGATGGGCTGCCAAGTGGTGGTTCAGGTCCTGCACGCTGTCAGTACTTGCTCCAGACCGGTCCTCGCCGTGGCTTCGTTTGCGGTAAGATCGGCCACACCTCCGACCACTGTTTCCGTCGCCTGGACGACCTGTTTCGTTAGCGCTTCGGCCCGTCGCCCGAGCTTCCAGACTGGCACAGCTTGCTTCATCGTAGGGTTCAGATTTTTTATCTGGCTATGGATGACATTTTTCTGCTCTACATGTGATGTATGTTGATGACTCTAGTGTGCTTCCGTCTTATTACCCCTTGTTGCCTAGTGTAGGCGTGCCTTGCTTAGACTCCCCTGCTGCGTCAGGCGTAGGATCCCCTGCTTTGTTTAGCCTTGGTGCTTCCGTCGCTGCTTCGCCTCCGGCCGCCACTGCCGCGCTCTCCTTCACCCTCGACTCTGGCGTTTCCCGGTGCTTCTTCCGCGACTCTACCACGTTGACACCGCTCCTTGTCCCTGCCGCAGTCTCTCTTGCTGACCCCTCCTCCGGCCCTGTAGTTGCTTGCAGTTCCACCACCCTTCCCTGCCCGGCGGTTCCTTCGGGCTCGCTCACAGGACTGCACATCCCCTTGTTCTCCAGGAATCTAGTTGGTGTCGGCTGCCTTCAGGACCTTGGCGTCACCACTACGTTCCTTGGACACGAGCGGTACGCTGTCTGTACCGAGGCCGCCACTGGTGCCCCCCTGTCCACGTTCCCACGGGACCCGGTGTCCGGTGTTTTCACACTGGACACGGTGACCCCCCCGGCTGGGACCCCCCCTCAGGTGGCTGCGTCTCCTCAGGTTGCTGCTGCCTACTCCTGTCGGTCTCTTACCCACCCGACCCTTCTCTGGCACCACCGCCTAGGTCACCCTGCGCTCCCGCGTCTGCGTCACATGTCACAGCACGGTCTCGTCCTAGGCCTTCCCGGGTCGTTCCCTGAGTTTCCCTCCTCCCCAGCCCCACCTTGCACGCCCTGCATCGAGGGCCGGCTCCACCGTGCCCCTCACTCCTCCTCGTTTCCCCTTACCGCAGCACCGCTACAGACTCTGCACATGGATGTCTGGGGCTCCGCCCCTGTCCATGGGCCGCGTCGAGAGCGCTACTTCCTAGTGCTTGTCGACGACTACACGCGCTACACCACTGTGTTCCCCCTGGAGCGGAAGGCCGACGTGCCTGCCGTTCTTATCTCGTGGCTTGTCGATGCGCGTGTCCACCGCGGTCTCCCTGTCTTGCGCCTCCACTCTGACCGTGGTAGCGAGTTTGCCTCTGGTGTCCTTGGTCGTTTCTGTCGTGCGGAGGGCATCACCCAGACGTTCACCTTGCCGGACTCCCCGCAGCAGAATGGGGTCGCTGAGCGACGCATCGGTTTGGTCATGGAGGTGGCTCGCACCTCCTTGATCCATGCCGGTGCACCCCATTTTCTGTGGCCGTTCGCCGTTCGCTACGCCGCTCACCAGCTTAACTTGTGGCCGCACCCCCAGCACCCTCAGGTTTCGCCGACCCTTCTTTGGTCTGGGTCACCAGGTGACGCATCTGCGTTCCACGTCTGGGGCTGCCTTGCTCACGTTCGTGCCTCTGGCACGAACAAGCTTACTGCCCGCACCCTTCCCTGTGTCTTCCTCAGCTTCCCCCTTGACGCGTCTGACTGGCACTTCTACCACCCGCAGTCTCACCGGTTCTTTCACTCCCGCGACGTCACCTTTGACGAGTCTGTCTCCTTCTTCCGCCGCTTCCCCCACCGCGGTCCCCCGGTTACCCCCCCCTGTTCCTGGTCCCCCTTTCCCCGGTCGTCGCCGCCCCTCCTCCTTCCCCTCCCCGTCTTGCCCCCTCTGGTGTGTCCCACGTCACCCCCCTTACGTCGGTTGTCCCGGTTGAGGAGTCTGCTAACTTTGGTGGTCCTGCGGCGCAGTCCTCGCCGCCTGCCCCTTCTCCGGTGTCTCCTCCTCCACCACCTCCGCAGCCGCCGTCGCCCCCGCTGTCGCAGCCACCGTCGTTGCAGCCGCCGCCGCAGCCGTCGCCGCAGCCGTTCGTTGCCTCCGGGGGTGCTGGAGTTGGGGTGGGTACTAGTCCTGGGACTCATTTCGTGGCTTGTCCCGGTGGGCCTGGGGGTGGTACCGGTGCTCGAGGGGTTTTGAGCTCTGGGGGTGTTCCTTCTGGGGGTGCTGGCGTGGAGTGTTTTGGAGGTAGCCGCCAGGCCGCTTGCGGTCCTGGTGTCGGTGTAACACCGCCGCTGCAGCAGTCCCCGCCGGTGTCCGCTCTTCGTCTGCTCGGCCTTCCGTCCCCTGACCCCGTGCCCGTGCCTACTCCTCCTCCTCCTGTCTACGGCCCTGTGTTCCCTCCTCGGGACTCGTCTCCGGCCCGTTTCTCCCCTCGTTCCCCTCCTGTGTCCCCTCCTCTGTCTCCTGACCCGACTCCTCCGTCTCACGTCTGGTCTCGCCGCCCCTCCCGTGCTCGACCTGTCTCCCCTGTCTCGCGCTCTCACCCTATGTTGCTTCGTTCCCATGCGTCTTGTCCTCCCCTTCTCCCGTCGCCCCCTCCGTCCTCCCTTGTTGTTGCTCCCCCCCCTCTGTCTGACTACCTGCGTGCCGCTCGTCCTCTTGTTCCTCGGGTCCTTGCCTCCCTCGTTACTGACCCGTCTGTTCCAATTTCGAGTCTTGACGCCCTTGTCGCTACGGTCGCTGACTTCGCCTCTACCCGCCGCCTTGACTACGCCACCGCTCTGGTCTCTGACCCTGCTTGTCCTCCGTCTGTCGGGGGTGCTCCTGCCCTCGGCAGTGACGTCCTGGAGGACCGCCAGTACGAGCTTGCTTTCCTGTCCGAGGCTGCTCCCCATCTCTGCTCTATGCTGCTAGTCCCTGAGGGTGACCCCGGCGCTTTCGACATCCTGACCCCTCGCACTTACGCTGAGGCGGTCTCGGGACCCTGGGCCTCTCAGTGGATAGCTGCCATGGAGCAGGAGATGGCATCTTGGAGATCCACCGGCACCTATGTCGACGCAGTTCCCCCACATGGGGTGAACGTAGTCGATGGCCGCTGGCTCTTCAAGGTGAAGCGCCCTCCTGGAGAGCCGCCTGTGTTCAAGGCGCGCTACGTGGCTAGAGGTTTCAGTCGACGTGAGGGGGTGGACTTCTTCTAGACCTTCGCTCCGACCCCGAAGAGGCTGCCAGGCAGGCTGCCAGGTAGGGCTGCTGGACGCAGAGAGATGCACAGCAAGCGCGGGACAAAGGAAGTTACTACTATTGCACGCACGTAGGAAGAAGGGAAATGGCGGCCGAGTGGTGGCGAGCACTTGATTTGAAGGCATGTTACTGGCACTAGGCATTTCTGCATGCTGCTTCATATTTCTTGTCCAGATCGTTTTCGATCAGAACTTTGATGGTGCCACGGGATTTTCCGGAGCTTGTTGAATGTCCAGTTGTTTATGAATGCACTGATGATGGACCAACATCCTCATTGGTTTTGGGGAGCGTGGGCATTGGGCAACCAGACCTTTGTCAGGAATTCTAGATTCAATTGTACCGTACTAAAGATCAAGAACGGAAACCAGGTTGTACTATTTTCTCCAACGATGATTCGTGCAACCTAATATACTCGAAACACAAGCACAAGCATGAAGAAATGACAACGGCTCCTCATCATGGACAGCTAGTCTATTCTCCGCCGGTCCTCTCCAGCTGACTTGCTCTTTTGTTCTCACGGGCAGGGTGTCATAAAGTCACCAGTCCTAACCACTGGGATAAGAAGGGATGTCATCAGGAGGGTTAGGCTCCATAAATCCACCTTCCTTAAGGAAAGCCTCCCCAGTACCCTCCCTAGAGAGAGAGAGAGGATCGACAGGGTTATCCCAGTGCCACGACACAGGGAACCTGTTCACAAAAGTGTCATGCAGCTCAGCTCACGTGCCCTGAATCGGAACTGCCTCACCCCAAATATGTGGTTGACGACGTTGAAACTGTGGACGTTGCCACTGAGGGCGTTGCGACAAGGGAAACCACGAAAACGGACGCAGTACCCGCTGACCCATTCCAGCTCCTCCAGAGACAGGATCGAGTAAGGGTAATTGAACTCCTCCGTGGGCTTCAGAACAAAGATTGGCAGCTCCACGATCTTGGCTATCACGCAACCTACCGCAGTAGTGTTAGAATACTAGAATAATTAGCAAGAAGAGAGAACAAGGGAGATATAGGGTTTGGGCTATACCCTCTAAGAACACACACCTATTCTAGCCTATAACTTCTACATGCAAATGTATGTATAAGTTGACACACCCCCTAGGCTAGATAAGGGGTAGTGCTGAGCAAGAAGCACACAGCTCAGCGTGGCACTACTAGTCCAACCTCTAAGACAGGGGTTCGAAGACCAGTTAGCAAGAGTACAAATAAGACAGTAGCAGACCAGGGCGGCACTACTACTCCGGCCACTGGAAGAGAAGCCACAAGGCTAGTCTGAAAGATATATATAAGAGGAGTACACAATCAAGGTCCTAGCATGTGAGATTCTACAGGAACTAGACCAAGCTGCAAACATTGCCGCTGATGATCTTTAGGCACAAGCGCCAGTAAAGATATCAGCTGTGTTGGCATCGGAGGCCAAGTGTACTACGCGGGCCTGGCGACGCTGCTGTAGCTCGCGCAGGAGGAAGTACCGCAGCTGGATGTGCTTCGCTCTGCCCTCAAGTCGAGGCTCCTGACACAGGAGGATCATGGCCCTGTTGTCAGCGTACAGAACTAGGGCAGAGCTAGGCCGCTCACCTAAGTCGGTGAGCAAGAAGATCAGCCAGCAGAGCTCCTGTGCCGCCATGGCACCAGCGTAGATCTCAGCCTCACAGCTAGACTGGGCAACGGACGAGGAGCGAGTGGACCTCCACGAGATGGCCCCTGAACTAAGGCTAAAGCAGTAGCCCTTGGAGGACCTGAGGGTCTCAGCGTCGTCTGCCCAAGAAGCGTCCGTGTGCCCAGTAAGGACCACTGGCCTGCGTCCTCCCAGCCCTAACCCCATGCCCGATGTACTTGCTAGATAACGTAAAACCCTCTTAGCGGCCGACCAGTGCAGTGGTCGGTGTTTGCCTCTGGCCACAACGCGAGCCAGGATGCTGAGAGGGTATGCGAGATCTGGACGAGTGCAAGTCATCAGGTACATGAGGCAACCCACCAGCTTTGCGTAAGGACCACTAGGCTCTATTGACTCCTCAGGAACTGGAACAGAGAGCCTGTGATCTACTGGCAAAGGTGTGGGCTGTGGGGAGGAGAACTGAAGACCGGACCTCTGAAGGACCTGGCGCACCAAGTGTGACTGAGTGAGGGTGATGGTGCGCGCTGCTCTGTCCCTGGAGGTAGTGAGGGTGAAGGTAGTGGTGCACTTCTCCAAGGTCAGTGCAGGTGTGTCTCCTCAGCAGCTCGGCCTTCAATGAGGCCAGTGCGTCTCTGTCGACTGTAGTGAAGACCAGGTTGTCTACGTAGTCAAGGATGTAGAACGGAGTTTGGCCAGCACGAACGAAGAGCGAGGAGTCTGCGGAGGACGGAAAGAAATGCAGGTCAGCTAGCGTAGCACGCAGCGTGTCGTGCCACTCATGGGGCGCCTGCCGTAGGCCGTAGATCGGGCGCCGGAGGAGCCACTGGGTCCCCGGAGGAAAGGTACCGGTGAAGCCCTGCGGTCGGCGTAGGTAAACTGCCCTGGAGAAATGGTGTGGAGAAGTCAAGGGAGTGTAACTCGTGGTCACGCTGTGCTGCTACGTGTAGCAGCGCCCGAAGAGTAGTCATCCTCGGGGTCGGGGCGAAGGTCTGAAAGAAGTCCACCCCCTCTCGCTGACTGAAGCCTCTAGCCACATAGCGCACATTGAACACATGCTACTCTCCAGGGGGGCGCTTCACTTTGAAGAGCCACTGGCCATCGACTACGTTCACCCCAGGTGGGGGAACTACGTCGACGTAGGTGCCGGTGGATCTCCAAGATGCCATCTCCTGCTCCATGACAGATATCCACTTAGATGCCCAGGGTCCCGAGGTCGCCTCAGCGTATGTGCGAGGGGTCGGGATGTCAAAGGCGTCTAGGTCACCCTCAGGAACTAGCAGCATGGAACAGAGATGGGGAGCAGCCTCTGACAGGAAAGCATGCTCGTACTGCCGGTCCTCTAGGACGTCACTGCCAAGGGCAGTAGCACCCCCGATGGACTGAGGACAGACACGGTCAGCGACCAGAGCGGTGGCGTAGTCAAGGCGGCAGGTAGAGGCGAAGTCAGCGACAGCAGCGACTAGAGCGTCAAGACTGGAGACGGGAACAGATGGGTCGGTAACGAGGGAGGCAAGGACCCACGGAACAAGAGGACGGGCAGCACGAACGTAGTCAGACAGAGGGGGAGGCGTGACAGCGAGCGACGACGGAGGAGGCGAGGGGAGGAGGGGAGGACGAGACGCGTGGGAACGAAGCAACATAGGGTGAAAACTCTGAACAGGAGAGACATGACGAGCACGAGAGGGACGGCGAGACCAGACGTGAGACGGAGGGGTCGGGTCAGGAGACAAAGGAGGAGAAACAGGAGGGGAACAAGGTGGGAAACAGGCCGTGGACGAGTCCGGCGGAGGAAACACAGGACCGTGGACAGGAAGGTGGGGAGGCGGTGGGGGAAGCGCAGGCGAGCGGTCAGGTGAGGGAAGGCCGAGCAGGCGAAGGGCGGACACCGGCGGCGACTGCTGCTGCTGCGGCTGCTCGACGGCGACACCTTGACCGCCAGCTGCACTGCAGCCACCCCCGAATCACTCCACTCCAGCACTTCCAGAACGAGCACCCCCAGAGCGAGAACCCTCTACAGCATTATTGCCACCCCCGAGCCCGCTGGGACAAGCCACGGCAGGAACCCCAGGACTAGCACCCTCCTCAACGCTTGTACACCCAGAGTCCACGAACGGCTGTTGCTGCTACAACGGCGGCTGCTGCGGCGGCGACGGCTGCTGCGGCGGCGGCGACTGCGGCGGCGGAGGAGGAGACACTAGGGGAGAGACAGGCGGCGAGAGCTGCGCCGCGGGGCCACCAGACTCCGCCGACTCCTCGACGGGGACAACCGACGGGAGGGGAGTGATGTGAGACACACTAGACGGAGCAGGATGGTTAGGGAGGTGAGTTGGAGCTACCGGGTGAGTGGGAACTAGAAACAGGGGAGGGGAAACCGGGAGACCTCGGCGGGGAAAGCGGTGGTAAAAGGAGACAGACTCGTCGAAAGTGGCGTCATGGGAGTTAAAGAAGCGGTGAGACGGCGGGTGGTAGAAGTGCTAGTCAGACAAGTCAAGGGGGAAACCTAGGAAGACACAGGGGACAGTGCGGGCAGTGAGCTTGTCCGTGCCAGAGGCACGAACGTGAGCGAGGCAGCCCCAGACGTGGAACGCAGATGCGCCACAAGGGAACCTGGTCCAAAGAAGGGTCGGCAAAACCTGCGCCCGCTGGGAGTGTGGCCAGAGGTTAAGCTGGTGAGTGGCGTAGCGAACGGCGAACGACTACAGAAAATGGGGTGCACCGGCATGAATCATGGAGGTTCGAGCCACCTCCATGACCAAACCGATGCGTCGCTCAGCGACCCCATTCTGCTGCGGGGAGTCCGGTAGGGTGTATGACTGGGTGATGCCCTCTGCACGATAGAACTGACCAAGCCGACCAGTGGCGAAATCACCCCCACGGTCGGAGTGGAGACCCAGCACACGGAGACCGCAGTGGAGGCGCGCAGCTATTACCCACGGGATAAGAACGTCGGGCACGTCGGCCTTCCGCTCCAGGGGAAACACCGTGGTGTAGCGCGTGTAGTCGTCCACGAGCACTAGAAAGTAGCGCTCGCGATGCGGTCCAGGGACGGGGGCTGGGCCCCAGACGTCCAGGTGCAGGATCTGGAGGGGTGCGGTGGCAGGCCGAAGCGAGGAGGAGTGAGGAGGACGGCGCAGCCGGTCCTCGACACAGGGCGTGCACGGTGGCGCAAGCGAGGGAGGGAGGGTAGGAAGCGACGCAGGGAGGCCTAGGACGAGACCGTGCTAGGACATGTGACGCAGACGCGGGAGTGCGGGGTGACCTAGGTGGTGGTGCCACAGAAGCGACGGGTGAGTGAGCGACCGACACGAGCACGCAGCGGCAAACTGAGTAGACGCAGGACCTGGAAGGGACGGTCCACCCGGGGGGGAAGCAGTGTCCAGCGTAAAGAGGCTAGACACTGGGTCCCAGGGAAACGTCGCAAGGGGGGAACTTGAAGCGGCCTCGGTACAGGTGGCGTACCGCTCGTGACCCAGGAACGTAGTGGTGACGCCGAGGTCCTGAAGACAGCCGACACCAACTAGGTTCCGGGAGAACGAGGGGATGTGCAGGCCTGTAAGGGAACCCGAGGGAATCGCTGGACAAGGAAGGGTAGTGTAGCTGCGAGAAAATACAGGCCTAGAGGAGGGGTCAGCAAGTGCGACAGCGGCAGGCGTGGCAAGCGGCGAAAGCACAGCGTGGTTGCGGAAGAAGCAGGCAGACACACCGGAGTCAAGTGTGAAGGACAACAAAGCGCCGAGGCTGCAAACGTGCACTGTTTGCGTGTACTCGCTGTGGCGAGCCCCAGTAAGGAATCGTAATTCCTTACAGATGTCGACCGGTGTGCTTTCGACAGGTGAGCTTTTGACCAGTGTGCTCTAGACTTGTGAGCTTTCGAGGGCAGAGGGAATGGTGAACCCAACCCAATTGAACCACCTCACCAGCAGGAGTGTAACGATGGTGAGCCCCTGATGACACGAATGGGCACCTTCGCTGCACGACGACACACCAGTTGGTGCCAGCTCGCAGAAACAAACAGAAGCCCCCACAACACCACCAGCTTGACAAGATGGTGTGCTAATGGCATCCCTCGTCGTTTGTGATTGCTGCAGAAACTGCTTTGCTTTCCTCTTTTGATCCCACCATAGTGAGAGGAGCACATGGCGGTTTTATGCCTTGTTGGACGGTGGCGAGGGAAGAAGAACAGCCGATGCTGGGTTTGCTTTGTGTATGGAGCAGCAATGTCGGCTGCAGATCGTCCTCATTAGCTCTAGCTGCCTCCTACTATTTGGTCTCTGGCTGCGTCTTACGCGCTATACTCACCCGTCCGCCAGCAAGCAAGCAATGCAAGCCCAGCCCAGCGCGTCTCATTCACATCTTTTCTCGCCAAAGCGACTCCTTGCTCCGACCATGGCCAAGCTTTACAACATCTACGCGCCTCTCGTCGACACCAAGTGGGTATTGGTGTGCGTGCGTCTACACCTCTTCACGCTCTTCGAGCTGCTGCTCGTCTCCTTGCTACTCTGCCTCCTCGTCTTCGCTCGCTTCCCCCTGCCCTGGACCACCAAGCCGGGCCCACCCATGATCACACGGCGGCCGCCTGTCCCAGCGCGCCACAGCTCGAGCCACCGCTCAACCAGTCCGCGTCTCCCACGTGCAGCGCGCCCCAGCGGGAGCAGCTGGACGATTTGTCGCAGCACCTTCGCCGCCTCGTGTCGCTCGACTTTTTCCGCCCGCGGCACCACGGGCGGCCAAGCTATGTGGAGAAAGCAGCCCCCGCCGTCAGGCATCTGCGTCGCGATACCGTCGGCGCCGCATTTCGACATGGACGGCGAAGAGCGCTCGTGGCAGTGCGTGGAGAAGCTGCTGCTGGCGTTGGACAAGCGGCGCGCGCGCGAGAGCGATGCACGTCGTGGTGTACAGCTCGGGCTGCCGTGTCGACGACCCCGCTAGACACGTCGGTGCGAGGAAAGCCGACAGACCCACCGCGTTGATGCACGCGGCGTTGTCGCTCGCGCGCGCGGCGAACGTGAGCGAGGGGTAAGCGCGGCCGCTGGTGGGCACGCTGGCGCAGGATGCAGCGAACGTGAACCCGCTGGTCGACGCGCACACTGCGGCCATCCAGGCGGTGGCGGACCGCATGGATCTCCTCGTCGACGTGCTCACCGCGCACCCTGACGGCTGCGCGCTGCTGGGCGATGCGGGCCGCCTCTCGCGCATTGCGCCACGTCAGCATGTGGAGCGCGACGGGTGGCAGCATTGGCAATGGCACACGAAGCTGGCGATGGAATTCGCATATGCTGGGCGACAGTGCCTGGCGATGCGGCCACGCCACGTGCTGCTGCTGCAGGACGACGCGTTCCCCACGCGTCTGTAGGACGTGGGCATCGAGCGCTTCATGGCGTGCGACTTGCGCAGCAAGGCGCAGCGGGACGTGTTGGCATTGTACGACTTGCGCTCGTACCGCTGGAACCTGCAGCACACGTAGGAGTATGACATCCCCTGCTGCGCGCAGTCCCTGCTCTTCTCCGCCCGCTCCGCCGGGGAGGCGGTGGCGCACGTGGAGTGCGGAGTGGCCCTGCTGCTGCACGAGTTCATGGGCACCGCGAGGGAGGGCGGGCGGCAGCGGCACGGGTACGTGCACGTGCCGTCGCTGTTCCAGCACACGGGGCGCGTGTGGTCCACGGGGCAGGGCCGCGAGAAGGCGTCGTTCCACGAGGACGTGCAGTGGCCCGACGACCAAGTCGTAGCACCATATCTCGCAGAGGAAAAGCTCGCGCTGCTGCATGTCAAGGCGGGCGGGCGGCACGCGGAGGGCGCGTACGGGCAGGTGGAGCCTGATGGGTGGCACGATTTCCTGGGGACGCAGCGGCGCGAGATGGCGGCGGGCGCGGGGGGGGGGGGGGAGGCGCCGCCCGTAGAGCGGGCGAGAGGGGGAGGAGATGGCGGTGATGCGGGGAAAGGCGAGGAGCAGTAGCGTGGGGGAAAGGCGTGGAGAGGGGAGGAGCAAGGCGGAGAGGGCGAGGGCGAACGGGCAAGCGAGGCAGGGAGGAGTCAGCGGCATATGGTGGCAGAGGGATGGGAGGCACAGGCGGAGAGGGCGGGGGAGGCGAGCTCGGAGGGGAGCGCGCAGGTGCTGCGATTGGCGCTGCGGCCGGGATTGAGCAAGGAGGTGTTCCGGAAGCACTTCTTGATGAAAGACCTCATGACGGAGCTGGGCGGAAAGACCTCATAACAAAGCTGGGTGCAAGGGATGGTGCAGGGGATGGCGGAGGGGATGCGCACTGCGCTGCGCTGAGGAAATGACCCCTGCTGACCTGGCAGGTGCGGCTGGGAAGGAAGGCCGTCTGGGCTGCATGTAATATAGATAGTACTAACCGACTGGTAAGTTGATATTCACTAGTGTTAGGCACTAACCCGTTGATGCTATAGGATGCTCCTTGTATTTCAATATACAGTACACTAATGAAACGGCCAAGCAGGCCTTGACTATGCCCAATATGCCGCATCACTAGCGAATTTGCTACCGTGTGGCCGCAGGGTGTGATGAATGGGACTGCCGAGTAGCGCGGAGGGCAATGGAGAATCTGTGAACGAGTGAATGCCAATAAAATGAAAGACAATACAATATATTGAAAGCCTAGGGTGATCCTGGACGTAGGATCTGAAGGTTCGGGAAAAGTATCGAAGGGCCTCGATGTGTCAAAGCGAGGTCCGGAAAGGCCCAGGAGGCTCGAACTGAAAGGTCTGGAACCCTGGCGTTGGTTCGGGACTGTTCGATTCGTACGCCCTGTAGCAAGCCTCAGTAAGAAATTACTCATTCCTTACACTCTCCCCCCTTCTAGATAAGCACACAAATAAATAGAACTACACACACTCTAACTGAATCTCGTAGTAGTGAAGCCACCACTGTTGAGAATCTTGAGCTTCTTCCAGAAAACTCCATCCAACGGTCGAAACGTGTCGAAACGATCGCCGTCGATCGTAGCCGTCGAATCTTGGTCGAATTACCCAGATAACCAAACGGGCAGTAGGGAAACTACCGCACCACAACTTCTTTGTCTTCAGCGAATCCTTCGCCGAGAATTACAAACCCTGCCATCGTGTACTGTATCCGCATAGTAACACTACGTTATTCACACTGCTGCAAGTTGACGAGCCGAATCTTCTGCATGCGCCAAACTTGTCCGTAGCTCCACAAATGTAGATCGCTCCTCGTTTAATTCCACGTGAGTCGTGACATTCGCAGCAAACACGCGTCCGTATTTCGTAAAGTCAACGAACTCCAGCAATTCGTCAACTGCGAGGTCATTCGCGACACATGCGAGAACATGCGTCCGTGTCTCACGAAAGTCAACGAATTCCATCATCACATGGACGAAAGCACCACCGGTCCAGTAATCGTAGATGATTCCCCTTCAGCCAGTTAATGTAAACACGCCTCCAACTTTCCCAAACTCTTGTGAAATTCCCGAAAGGCCAACTCGAATCTGTCCGTCGATTCAGTCGGTCAAATACCATCTGTCTGTCGATGCTCATGCAGTGGATGCCAATTGTCAAGGGAAAATCCAAAAAACAACTGCTGCGCAGCTGCTCTCTCCCCCCTCCATGAAAAGAAAATCTTCTGTCGTCGATGCCGAAAATACCCTGCATCAAGTTTCTTCAGACCCTGAAAAATGAAGTATCTTCAAACTCTGCTCGTCAGGACCAGTCTCTGCGCGACCCTATAACGCAGGGCAGCTGCGCCACGTAGACTCTAGCTCCATCCGACGCCGTAGTTAAATTTTCAGCTTCTCAACTGTCGTCGATCTGCTTCTTGTTGTTACCCTCTGTTGAATTTTTCGCAACTCCACCTGACCGGTTTGCCGTGCACACGTTCACCCATTGCGCGGCTACGGCAGGTACCCAAGAAAAACTCGGGTACAGTTCTCAGCTACGAAAAGCGCATTTTCTGCAGTTTCACCGACTAACCATGCTGGTATTTAAACCATCGCACAGCTCGGTAGGTACCTGTGACCCTAGCTACCGCTCAAGCGGGAAACTTGAAGAATTCCCACCCTGAAAATACCCAACGTTTAGCGACGCATCGACGTTCACCCATCATTGCGCCCGTCCAAGTAAATCCACGAATGAGTCTTCGCAGCCCAGTCTTCTATTATAGCCCCGCAACTCAGGAATAATCTGTGAAGACTCCCGCGTGACTCCAAATTTTCCGTTACGGCAACACGTTTTTCCCATTGCAACAGTAACCCTTGTCGTCCTGAAGCTCCATTTGATGAATACACTCCAGAGCAGGGGTGAATCCGCCGTGTGCCCGTACTCAGGTAAGCGCAAACGCTATCGTAGTTGGGCGAATTAATCAGTCTAATTCGCGGCCAACCGCTTTGCAGCTTACGTGAGGGATTCTCCTTCCCCTCCATGAAAAAATCGTCTCCGCAAAAAATCTGCTCCAACTGCTGCAAATTTCTTCAACTGCTGCTTCTAGAGTAAACCCCCGTAGGCCGCTGTTCACCCAGCGCCCACGTTCGTCGTTCTCCAAACAGTACCGCGCACGTTCATTCGGAAAGCTCGCAACTCCGTCGATTGCAGCGACACATCCTCGCTGTTCGTATCGGACTCGAGCTCCGCGTACCGTCCGACCTTCGTCGCAAAAAGCCTTCGCTATTTTCGTCAATCTACTTCACGCGCCTCTCACTGTACAGCGTCCGATTTTCACAAATCGTTCACCTGTCGTGTTGCGCCGAAAATGTTTCTTCATCGATCCACCAGCACAGGGTAATCCGCAAGCTCATCCTCCTTTTTTCATCCGGGAGTGGTCGATAGGATGTATCGTACGACCACCCGGTGGAGATGCTGAAAATCGGGCGACCCAGCCAAGTCAATCGGGGGGATCCGTTTGCCGCTGAAACCTTAAAATTCCATGGCTGTTCCCAGTCGTTCTCCTTCTCTGCTTCAGCTCTTCGTCGTTGACTTTTAGCGGTGACCCGGCGATGACACTTAAACTCGACCCGAGGGTAGTTGCTGGTCGTCCTCCGTGGATCGTGGGGCGTAATTTCTGACCACAAAAATGGCTTCCTCGGCGGGAATCCAGACTCGCCGAGCTCGAAACTCCAGGGCAGACGAATTACACCTCCAAGCGGGCAGGTCACGCGAAACAATTTCGAGGTCAGTACTTCCCGAAACTTTTCCGTGCCTGAGCCCCACGTGTGCTACCGTGCGATCCTTGGTCGTGCCGAAAACTCCAACGTCACGTTTGCTGAACAGCATCCGAAGTTCCGTCTTCACCTGCGTGTCGCCTGTCGGAAACGCCGAGCCCTTTGACATCAGCTACACTTCACCATGCAGCCACGCCTGCTATACGCGCTCCTGCCGAAATCCTCTTCGCCTGTCGTCTCGTGACGAGCTCCTCGCTCCATTTGGACACCAATCCGAATCATCGTTGCTGCTTGTCGAATTTTCCGAAACTGCAACCGAAGCCCCTTTAACGATATGCGAAATGAACAACATACTGGAAACACTTTTAAAAATATTCGTCATGTAAGGACAGACACAATTGCCCTCGAGGGGAGGGCTCTTCCCCCCCCCAAAAAAAAAAACGTTATGCCCTCGGAAGCCCAGCGGGTGAGGAAAGTGGCTCTGAATACCAAGTGTTATGAATGGGACTGCCGAGTAGCGCGGAGGGAAATGGAGACTGTGAACGAGTGAATGCCAATAAAATGAAAGACAATACAATATATAGAAGCCTAGGGTGATCCTGGACGTAGGATGTGAAGGTTCGGGAAAAGTATCGAAGGGCCTCGATGTGTCGAAGCGAGCTCCGGAAAGGCCCAGGAGGCTCGAACTGAAAGGTCTGGAACCCTGGCGATGGTTGGGGACTGTTCGACTCGTACGCTCTGTAGCAAGCCTCAGTAAGGAATTACTTATTCCTTACACAGGGGAAAAGGGTGTTATGCGCACAAAACATGAGAGAGCAACCAGTTGCAGGTGAGCATTTCGCGGCAGCACCCAGTTGCGAAAGGATCGGTAGCGTCTGAGAGAATTGCTAGGTCGCAAGGCACAAGTGCTTTGGCGGTTGGGAGATGAAGTCGCTAGGCCGGGCTGGCGGCTAGGAGAGGAGGCGGTACGAGAATAACTCGCCGCGCGACGAGGTCGTTATCGCAAGAGAGTGAACGGGGAGAGCTCAGATGCGAGACTTGGCTCAGATGAGTCGGGCTCGCCCTGCGCACGGCAGCATATTTCCATCTCCAAACTCCCTCTCCAACCCTAGAAAGCGCCGCCTGCACGGGCTGGTCTGCGAGCGCCCATCTCGCCGCGCCGCAATGCTCTCTGCACCCGCGCGTGCTGCCCACCTCCATGCATCCGCGCCGTCCCTTTCCTCGTCGACTTCGAGGCCTTGACTCGCGGCTCGCGAGTGCTGTCGTGTCGAGCGCTCTCGCGGCGGGAGTGCGAGCGAGTCGATTTCAGTGGTAGAGGCGCGAGGCTCCAGTCGCGAGCAGACGCGCGTTTGCCGCGGGAGGTTAGGCGATTCGCCGAGCTGCGCGCGTCAGTCTGGCGATTGCGTCGTCCCGTCGCCGCGACTCCCCCATTCGTCGCCGCCATGGCTCGTCGCACGTCGCGATCGCCCGCTGGCGACGGCGGCAGTCGCAGGGCGCGGCTGTACCTCGTGGCGGCCGCCGCGCTGCTCGCCATGGTAGGCCGCCTGCTCGCCATGGTAGGCCCGTCACACGTCAGCGTCCGCGTGTCACACATGCTGCCGCTGCACTCGCGCGCGCCTGCATCCATTCTCCCCCATCCCCTTTCCGCTATCCTCTCAACTCCTCCTCCAGGCTTCCCTTCCTCATGCCCGCTCACCCGCGTTTCCTTCTTTCCGCCGAGTGATCCGACTCGCATCCTTCAGTTTCCTGTCTACTCTACTCCCACCATACTCTCTTCTCCCCCGCCTTTCCCCCCTCTCCAACATAGTCCATCTCCATTGCTCTGACCTGCACTCCCGCACCCTTCTCACCTCCCATTTCCACATCCTTTTAGCTTAAACCCCCCCACTCTCTCCTCTGCTCTCCCCTGTCTGGCATCTTCGCTATCCCACTGCCTCCCCCTCCCCGCCGCTCACTGCACTCCCCTCCTCGCCCGCCCCCAGGCCGTGGTCACCCACCTGAGGACCCGCGCCCTGCACTGCCACGAGCCGCTGCTGCCACGGCAGCTGCTGGCGGAAGGGGAAGGCGCCACTCTTCCCTCCACCACAGACACTCCACCCGCCGCCGCTGCCACAGAGAGCCAAGGCGAGGGGGCAGAGCGAGCACCAGTGTCTGTGCAGGCAGGAGGGCAGGCTGAGGGGGCAGGCAGGGCGGGGCAGCACGGCATGCACCACCGTGGCTCTGCGGCGGCCCACCCTCTGCCTAAGCCTGGGCCGGAGCCTCGCGGTGCCCCTTCTGACCTGCCCGCCCTGCGTGCGTGGCTGGCTGCGTCGCGCTCTCCCCATGTCTGCTGGAGCCGAGAGGAAATGCACGCTTACATGCCGGTGGGGCGCGGGAGCTGCATGGCCTGGCGTGACACTGCCGTGTGCCGCTCCTTCCAAGCACCCACTACACTGCACCAACGCTATCACCAGCACTCACATGCTCATGCCTAGGGTTTGGGGAAATCTTCAGGAATGCACGTTTGCTCTCACCAAAGGGCTGGCTTCGTCATTCATAAGCGGCCATCTGCCTGCCCAGGTCAACCCTTCTCACCCCTCTCTCCTTCACCCCTGCCCCTCCGTCTCCTCCCCCCCCCCCACCCCACCGCAGCCGTCTCACTCTGCCCGCCCCTCGCGTGCCTTCGCCCGCCGTCTGCGCGTCTACGAAGCCATGCACCGCCGCTGCGCCGCCCGACTCTCCTTCCGCCACGGCCTGCCGCCCGCTGATTCCTTCAGGTGGATTCAGATAGCTTCAGGTGGGTTCAGGTAGTTTCAGGTGGGTTCAGGTAGCTTCAGGTGGGCTGGCAGACTGCAGCCGCACACTGAGCAGCTGGCGCTGCTCTTTCACCCACACCCTCTGGCCCTGAGCTCTCCCCCCTTGCTCCCTGCCTGCTTGCCCGTGCCTGCCAGGTCGGTGCTTCAAGGCAATGGCAGCGAGGGCCATGCGCCCTGCCAGTACCTCTTCTACCAGGACTCCATCGCAGGCAGGTGCCAGTGCGAGCCACACGTGCCTGATAATGGAAAGAGGTGCCCCTGATTTGATCCGTGAGGAGTAGTCACGCCTGTGCTGCCACCGCCTCTCATCTCCCCTTGTGCCCTCTTCACTCTCCCATCGTCCAACCGCCCATCCCATTTCCTTCCACAGCCTTTCCCCTCTCCCTGCCCTCTGGCCACAGCTTCCTCTCTTGGCGCTCCCCTCCCCTCCCCTCCCCTCCCCTCTCTTCCCCCCCTCCCAGGAGTGGGCAACCGCATTCTGGCGGTGGTGTCGGCCTTCACCCTGGCGCTGCTGACCAGCCGCACCTTGCTGCTCTCCTCCGACTCCCTCCCCGCCACGGCCTTCTGCCAGCCCTTCAACGCCTCCTCATGGTCCCTTCCTGCCGCCCACTTCGAGTGAGCCCCTTTTCACTCTCCTTAGAGAGGCCAATGCTCCACGGTTTGACCATGAAGAAACGCAATCCAAATGTGCCGCCTGCAGGAGCTTGGCACGGCGGAAGGAGCCCTCCCTTTCCCTCTCTGTTCACTGCCTCGTTGCCCTTCCCGCTCCGTCTCTCCCTCTCTCACCTCTGTTTGACCGGTGCTCCCTCCTCAAGGTAAAAAAATATGGTTTTCGAAAAATACGGTATGTATAATTCGACCGATTTTGTCGTTTTTTAAATAGAGCATCTCAAAAGGTTAATTTTTATTTTTTGGTAGACAGCCTAATCATCCGCTAGATCCGCGCCTTTCGTCCGCCCAAATGTGAGATCCGCGCATTTCGACGGGCGAAATGCTAGATCTGCGTATTTCAGCTGACGAAACGTCAGATCCCTGCATTTTGTCTACCAAAAACGCAAGATCTGGCACATTTTGGCGGGCAAAATGCCAGATCCGTGCATTTCAGCGGGCGGAATGCTAGATCCCCGCATTGTTTCAGATTGTTTTGCACATTTTGTGAAAAAATCGGCCGGTTTTTTTAACCAACCTATTTTTGCACAATTTTCACCGTTTTTTCGTATTAAACGGCCGTGTAATTCGATACCGTTTTATATGGGGAATTTTTGAAAACAAACGGCGTATTTTTTAACCTTGCTCCTCATACGTGCCTTTGCTCATGCGCGCGATCATGCCATGCATGCACCCATGCATGCACATGGGTGCCCTCTGGCAGAGCCATAGTGAGGGACGTGGCTGCCGACGCCAAGCCCAACGAGTTCCCCCCCTCCAACCGCTCCCTGCACCTCGACTTCCCGTGAGCATCTGCACCACCCGTACCATTGATACTCGTACCGTGCATGCAGGCTACCATCGATACCCGTACCGTGCATGTAGGCTACCATCGATACCCGTACCGTGCATGTAGGTAGGGCTACTATCGATACCCGTACCGTGCATGTAGGCTACCATTGATACCCGTACCGTGCATGCAGGCTACCATCGATACCCGTACCGTGCATGTAGGCTACCATTGATACCCGTACCGTGCATGTAGGCTACCATCGATACCCGTACCGTGCATGTAGGCTACCATCGATACCCGTACCGTGCATGTAGGCTACCATCGATACCCGTACCGTGCATGCAGGCTACCATTGATACCCGTACCGTGCATGCAGGCTACCATCGATACCCGTACCGTGCATGTAGGCTACCATCGATACCCGTACCGTGCATGTAGGCTACCATTGATACCCGTACCGTGCATGTAGGCTACCATCGATACCCGTACCGTGCATGTAGGCTACCATCGATACCCGTACCGTGCATGTAGGCTACCATCGATACCCATACCGTGCATGCAGGCTACCATCGATACCCGTACCGTGCATGTAGGCTACCATCGATACCCGTACCGTGCATGTAGGCTACCATCGATACCTGTACCATCAAGTATGCTATGGCCCACGCATCATGCCAATGCTCCAATAATTCCGCATCATACCCAAACCCACAGTACCCCTCCCCACCACCTCACCACCACCGTGCCCACGGTTCCTCCCCTCACCGCACTGCATGGGTGACAGGAGCGGGTTCTGGTGGAACATGGTGTGCGACGAGGGGCAGCGCCGCCTGGCACGCACGCCCTTCGTGCTCTTCACCTCCTACTTCTACACGCTCCCCGCTCTCTACTTCCGCCCCGCCTTCCAAGTAATGCCGCCCTTCCTTCCAAGTCGCCTCACCTCCCACTTGTTATGATTGCCCCGCTGTCGCACCATTCATTGCGTTTTCAAGTTGTTGCATCATGATCCCATCCCTTGCCGTTCTTGTCCGTAGTTGCTTGCTGCTGCAATGCACATCCCCCCCCTACTAGCGCCCACTCGCCCTCCTCATCTGGCTCTGCTCCACTGTCTCCTCCGCGCTGCCATTCACAACCGTGCCCCGCCCATCCCACACCTGCCCGCTGCCACCAGGCCACCCTGGACCGCTGGTTCCCGGATCGGCTGCCGTTCACGCGTGTGGCGCGGTGGCTGCTGCACCCCGCCAACTTCCTGTGGGTGGCCGTATCGCAGGCCTTCACCGCGTACCTCGCCCCGCACCGCACGCGCATCGCACTGCAGGTCAGCCCGCCATTCTCCTCCATGCCTTGAAGGGCCTCACACTGCGCCTCTCCCGTCCTGCGCCTCTCCAGTCCTGCTCATGCATGCAGCTCACGGTGATTGCCTTTGACCCAACTTCCCACCTCTGCCTCGCACCATGCTTGCACATCC
This sequence comes from Closterium sp. NIES-67, assembly GCA_027943415.1. Taxonomy (NCBI): domain Eukaryota; kingdom Viridiplantae; phylum Streptophyta; class Zygnematophyceae; order Desmidiales; family Closteriaceae; genus Closterium; species Closterium sp. NIES-67. Next base: position 135,806 of record BQMB01000254.1, read on the forward strand.
CACACATCCCACATGCACTCCCTGCTCCCCCGGCAACCCTTCATCCTCCTTCACAACGGCGCCTCCCGTGCCGGTGTGCGCCATGTCTCTTCCGCCCTGCCATCCTTCCCCTCAGCCCCCCCCTCCGCCCCCCATGCACATGCGTGTCCGATCCGGCCCGTGGTGGAGACGGAGGAGGGCGTCCTGCCCTGCAGGTCACCCGAGCTCCCTTTGCGGCGCGCACCACCTCACACTGCTGCCCCCCCTGCCTGCAGATCCGCCCCGTGGAGCAGACGGAGGAGGACATCCTGCCTCGCATCCTCACATGCGCCCAAACCATCGCCCACCTGCTGCCACCTGTGGGGCTGGACGACTACGAGGGCGATGCCATGGTGGGTTGACTACGAGGGCGATGCCATGGTGGGTTGACTACAAGGGCGATGCCATGGTGGGTTGACTACAAGGGCGATGCCATGGTGGGTTGACTACAAGGGCGATGCCATGGTGGGTTGACTACAAGGGCGATGCCATGTGGGTTGATGC